>LD349071.1:45397-101739 GCA_001465055.1 Ptychodera flava | reverse complement strand
AAAACACAAATCGCGACGAAATTCATGCAATTTGTTACGATAATTTTGATCCATCTACGTCAAAAGAAAAATAAGAAGACTGTTCATGTGATAAATATATAATCCCTACCAAAAGCAAGAATATGTATATGCAAGATAATTACAAATAGACGTACATGTATGCATCTACCTTAATATTTAAAGGGCAAGTCATGCATTAAACCTTTGATCGTGATTTTTTTCACTACTTGTGTGTCAATTGCAAAATACTCAAGAAAGAATAAACATCTACTGTTTAGCTTGTCTACATGTTTATACGTGTAAAATGCACTGTTATTGTTTACATTTGAATTGTATACGGACCAGAATTCATTTGTCAACAATAACAACGCAGTGTACACCGTGACGTGCACCATAGACCCTCGTTTCTCGAGGGTCTATGCGTGCACAGACTGAGTTGACGCATAGACCCTCATGGTTGACGACATACTCAAATCCATGTTTGAGCACGACGGAAAACGCTATCGTGACAATGGGGGCGCTATACAGCGCGCTCACTCACTGAAAGTAAACCGTGAGCGCATGCGATGTTTTTTGCTCATGCAAAGATTTTACCAATGTTTCAGAGTTATCGGCAGAGAGTGTAAACTTTCCTAGGAATATAATACCACACCTTTTCCACTTCAAGGCATGTGAATGAACATTCCACTTCAAGGCATGTGAATGTACATTTTTGGGCAAAAACCTACAATGCTGCAAAATTTGATTTCTCCATTTCAAGTTTAATAGCTCTGTAGATTTTGTACCAACTCTACAAACATGTACAGGTTGATCCCAATCTGATTAAAAATCAGACGTTGAGATGGCGCCATCTCCACCTGTGCTTGTCCTCTGCTGTCCCAGCTAGGTGATAGCTGAACGTTACAGGATAAGAAGAGGTGCATCGCCTTCTCTACATCTGATTTTATCAGACTGGGTTGATCCCTGAAGTTTTTATCTTTAATACAAGCTTTGCAGACTCGATTACCATGACACACATTGCAAAGTATTTACTTTCCAGAATTGTAGAAAAGTCAATTTGGTTAGGGTAAATTAAAAAATACAGCCTGCTCAAATTGTTTCTAGAATGCAATTTTCCTTCATGACAAGGTTCAATGGTTGTAATATGACTGCTGCAAGGAAGCATTTCATTGCAATGTAAAATTCATGGCTTTGAGACAGAGGTCATCAACAGTGAAAAATTGTGGGAGAAAAGTCTTGGATTTTTTCTGAATAAATCCAAAACCTATGTGGGCGGAGACAAAACAAAAAAATTTACTTACTCTGCCATAGGTGTTTGGTACTTATGTACTCAATCAATTCAAACGACACAGACTGTTTCAATTCACTTATCACAACACATTCTTGGCCTTGGTGACATGAAAACACACATGACATTCTGGATATCATTTGACAGTTTTTTTATTCATCTATTCATTTGTTTTATTGAACAAAAAACAAGAATTGAACAATACTTACAGTTCTCAAATAACATTTACAACCATACACCAGTAATTACAGAGTTTTATTTCATAGTGAGGGAAAGATTTTCACAAATTTTTAGTCTCTTTTACTTAAAAGTTTCATATAGTGGACAAAATTTTAAGTAAGCCAGGCTTGTCAGGGGAAAATGGGTGTGCAGTGTGCTTGGAATTTGTGAGTAACGGTGACTAAAGGTGTGTTTTACACCAGACTTGTACAAAAAAAATGACACAGAATTTAGAAATATTTAGAAAGCTAGCTTTTTGAGGTAAATTTTCACATCACTAAACACTGTGGATATCATTTAAACAGGTATTGGAAGAGCATTATGAGTTGAATGAAACTTCTACCGGAGTGACAAAGCATCTTCAACAAAACGCTTCAAGTTCAGTTAGCTGAATTATTTGTGTATGTTCCAGTACTTCTGTTATTTTTGTGCAACACTTTTCCTAGTGATACTCAAAAAATCAGGTCCAAATTACTGGCAATCAGTCTGTCAACACTAGCTCCTATGCATAATGTTATTCTTAATTTTTCTCAACAATATTCACTGCATACTGTGGACAATACGTTGCATCAACAAGGTCAATATTTTGAACTTCAACATTCTCAAGGAAGAACAAAATATGTTTGTTCTAGATAACAAAACAGCAAAGATATCAAAATTACAGTAATTTCTCTTTAAATTACATCAATGTTTGATACTAGCAAAATTACCCATACTGACTCCTGTCAAGTTTCAATAATATTGGGAAAAAAAATCACACTTGAATTTTCACATCAAATTTACTCACAACCAACACGCATATAAAGGCCAAGTAACTGTAACATTGAGATTTTTTTTCAGGTGTTTGTTGTTTATGTCAACAAACAGTTTCAAGGTCTACTTCCTACAGCATGTTGAAATACCCAGTACCCAACTTGTCAACACTGATTTTATTATATCTATGACCCTGCATTGCTGTTGATGATAGTCAAAATAAGGCCCAGACTTGAAATTGAATCCAATTACCAGTATTAACAACTCACATCACACACAGACATGCTGCATTGCCACATTAAATACTGGGCATTTCAAAACGCTGCAAAAATTTGACAGAAAAGTAGTACTTAATAAACGGTACTACAATACTAAAAACATGTAAAAAGTTACAATTACTGAAGCTTTTATCAGATTGCTTATCATAAATTCTGATTCTGAAGGATATTACTTTTGACGACCGAAAACAAAAGAATTTTGATATGCAAACCACACACAGTGTGACTGCATGAGGAAAGTACCTGGAAGTTTATAAAATGTCGATGGAACATAGACATCTTGCAGGATAAAATGTAGATCACACGGGGCCATCCAGAGGACATTGGAATATGCCTCATACAGTGATATGTTATATATACGTTATACCGGTACTATGAGATGAAGTAAACCGTAAATTGACTGATGTAATATATGATAAATTTTGAACTTGCATAGATGAGATCAAAAACATGGCATAGAAGCATTATATTGTGTATAACCTGAAAAGTTGCAAATGTCAAGGTGTCTTTGAGATCTCCCTTTTTATGTTTGAGTGAATTTCTATTAAATTGTCATGTAGGTAATCTTTGTGAACAGATTTACAGACCATTAGCTTTTTAACCAGATACCTCTGTAGTCTGAACAATATTCAGATCAAACATTACAAGTGTTTATTTCTGCGGCAAAAAACTGACCCATAACTGGAAAAAAATGGCAGTTTCCACTAAATCTAGTCTGCAGATGGCAAAAAAATGTTTTTGAGTATTTTGAATACTTAAAGACCTTATGTTTTTGAATCAGCGTATGATGTTTTCTACAGGGCAGGTTTGTGAATGTTTGTATCTGGTAGATGAAGTACATGTTTACAAAAATTAATTCATGAAGTGCTGTATGTGGAAGTTCATGGATTTTTTTCAACATTCCCAGAATAGGAAATGACTTGGAATTCAGTCTTCTCAAAATCACTGGAAAAAATCTATTTCAACCCAATATTTCTCTGAATTGAATTATTCCATGGAAGACTTCATAAGTGGCATCCTACGTAGTATTCACATCATCTATTTGAAATGATTGAGCAAAGGCACTGACAAGTAACTCTTTCAAACATTTTTCCTCCAGTTTTCTAGTGTTTTTGTCGGTTTTCACCTGTTGACCTCCCCCCCTCACTCTCTATACAAGGGTCTAAAATACCATTGATAACAAAGGTTTTGGGCCAAACCATATCGATGAAAGGGTTAAAGGAAAATGGAATGAATCTTTGAATTCCCATTCTCACGTGTCATCTTTACAATGCATTCACTTGCTGTGAATACACTAGTGGTTGCAAGTATTTTGGTTCTTTTGAGTCTGCCACCCCTTGTGCTTTATAGAATGACCCAACATTGGGACAGCCCTAATAATGGAACAACCCAACATGGGGTTACCCTATTTCCTGAGGAATGGCGGACCAGGGTGGTTAAACCATAGACCCTCGAGAAACCCTTTTTGTCTAAGGCAGGGCCAAAGCACCTCTGCAGAGAGAGAAAATATTTTTTTTTTAAATAATAAAATTACAGAGCTAGCATCTGAGAGCTCTCACACCATCTTCTCGGTTAAT
The DNA here is from genome assembly GCA_001465055.1 of Ptychodera flava. NCBI lineage: Eukaryota > Metazoa > Hemichordata > Enteropneusta > Ptychoderidae > Ptychodera > Ptychodera flava. Next base: position 97,624 of record LD349071.1, on the reverse strand, counting down.
TAGATTGCTCATCTCTAAATTTCTGACACTTTTTTCGGAGGAAGGAAATTTTCAGTAGAAACTACGACATCACACTAATCATTGAACTTCAATAGAGAATCAGTACAGTATAGTATGTAGCGATATTCAGCGTATGCTTCAAGGGCCAGTACATGTAACTTTCGGTAACTTTTTCACTATTTATTTCAACTACAGTTTCTTGTTCTACTCCTCAAAGCATACTGGTGTTTGGCTTGTCAACTCAGCCTGTACATGAGTAAACTACACTGTCATTATTGAAAGTGAACTCTGGTCCAGCCTCTGGGACATTAAAAACAATACAGTGAAAAAGTCATCAAAACTTTTATCTACTGGCTGTTTAAAAGCTACAAAATTTCTAGATTCTGCTGTTAGCAATTGATGTAGTAATGGCATGACAATTTATTCATCGCACCATAATTAACCTGACAGTGTACGAGCTCTCTAAACTTGCAAACTTTGCAAAATAAAGTAAATCACAATATAAAAATCTCCATAGATTTATCTAAACTTTGAATAAAACTATCAGGAAACTAAAAATCACTTTTTCTTCTTGGAACTTTTCTTTTTTTCAATTTTTCCTGCTTTCTTTACCTCCTGTTCTGAGGGTGCCCGTCTTATTTTGTCGTATAAATAGTAGAAGAAAATCCCAATGCCTACAGGTATTGAGAGGAACTGGACATGTGGTAGATATTTTTCTTGAAATGTTTGCTTCGTCAGGGAGACCAGATGGGTGTCAAACTCCAACGTTGCGTGTGCTAAAGTAATAGAAAGCAGAGAAAACAAAGAAAAGTTAGAGAATGTGTGTACTTAAGGTAATATGCACCTCAAAAGTGAAAGACTTAAACTTTTGCTCAAACTTTCCTCAGTGAAACTTTCAACCATTCTCTTACCAAAGCAAGAATAAAAATCAGGGGTCACCGTGCAAACTTTGGTACTAGAGAGACAAATAACTTGCGATTTCTCGATATTTGAAATTCAAAATGGCCGCCATCCCCGTGTTAACTCTATGGGAAAAAATATAATTTTCGATTTTCGAAAAACTAAGACGGTGAAAACTTTTCTTTTGCCAAGAGCTTCAAAATGAGCCCTCACAAGTGGTAGGTCAGAAGAAAATTGATAAAATTTGAAGGCCCGAATTTCTGTCCCCGAGGTGCGTTCTACCTTAAACAGAATATTGAAAGACAAGTAGTAGCTGTACATGTAAGTGTTGATGATTTTTTCACTATTTTTGTTGTGTATGTCAACAACAGTTTCTTTGATTCATTATTCAGCTTGTCAACTCAACATGTACATGTGGAAACTGCATACTTATTGTTAACAAAGTAAACTGGTCCAGGCTAGATTTCAAAATTAACTATGACAGAGCAATTTACGTGCACAGAAGCTGTGTTGACATGTTAAGTAGGCGTTTCAATATGTTTATGAAGCACAAAAAGTATTACAATTGACATAAAAATTGGAAACTGTGAAAAAAATCATCATGAGTCACTGCTATTGCCCATTTTAAGGCTCAAAAAATAAAACACGTGTGTTTTGCTGTTTTATATATTATACAGACGATCTACAGAACATCCCTAAATAAGCTGTTCTAAAATTGGTTTTAGTTACTGGTACATTGTATGTCTGGTTGACTATTGTTCTATATACAAAAATATGACTGATGTCAAACAGAGCATGGTGAAAGATATCTCTTTCATAACTTGCAACAAAAGCAATGGTACACAGTATACGGGCAGTATTTACAGAAAACTTAAACTGGCCAACAAAATGCCAATGGATTTTTCAGTATTCGAATGAGGTAGCAAATCCTTGTCACTGGAATTGTTCATGTTTAAGAGAAATTACAGCCTATAAAATGTTCCGGCAAGATAATTATGGCACATTAAAGTCAAATTAACAGCCATTCAGTCTTATGATGGCCTGGAATTTTGTTGTACTTTATCATGAATCTTGTGTCTAGCACTGTGCGGATTTTTTCATTAATACCATAAAACTGCTCAATTGACTGTGAAAATACTCAAGCTAAGTAAAAAAAGGTCACTCACATCCCCATGTGACCCATTCACACGGAGGTATATCATGTACTGTATTAAAAGACCAGTATCTAGGAGACCACAGCCATGTGCCGTACTATTGGTATTATGAATATGAATGAAGTAAAACCCATGTGATTTAATACCTGTGGAAAAATTTAATGATTGGCTTCAGGGGGACACCGGTGATGTATTTTTTCTCAGTTGGAATTTTTTCAAGAGTTTTATAATTTCAAAATCACAGCATGATGCTAGACATAAGTTTTGGGCTATTGAAACAATGCAGGGGATATACGGTATGCCAGCCTTATGAAAGCTGAATGATAAAAACATTACTGCTTCAGACAGCCTGAGGGCAGTGTATGAAATAATTCCACATTTGACCTTACTCTGGTTGAGTAACCTTGGTCTCTCTGAGGATTAGATAAAACTCACTCACATTTCATGGTTTTTACTCTTATCATCTCTTTAGGCTCTGCACTGTTAGTGTCTCAGTGGTTTGATAATTCACCTCACTACATCAAACAATACTGCATGGGGGCATTCAGATAAATAATCCCTATGTGAATCCTTGCTGTAAAACACTGCTATGCACATTAAGTCCAAAGGCCCATAATGCTGTAATATTTGTCCAAGATTTTTATGGCAATAAATGTCCCAAGGCATAAAGTTTTAAACTCAAACTTTCCTTAAAAAACTTAAAACCATTCTTTTGGCAAAGTTTGGCATTAGAGAAATATATTTGGCAAAATTTACCAATTCTTGAAAATAAAAATAGTTACCACTTATTTTAATTCTGTGAGGGAAAATTTTTTTGATTTTTCCGAAAAGAAGGCAGTGACAAAAACTTCACGTGTACTCAACACACTGCAAAATGAGTACACTGAAGCAGTGAACTAGAAAAGTGTAAAAATTTGAGTGCAAAAGTAACTGTTCCTAAGATTTATAGATGATCATAAAAAAGTTAAAATGTTTCAAAGTTTCAACTTACGTGGTATCTGTGGAGGGCTACCCCTTTTACCATAGGCAAATTCTGGCGGTATAACTATCAGTCTTCTTTCCCTGTAGACAAAGCAAAATTTATTGCTATTTTAAGTTCGAAGATATGAAGTTACAGATCTCTATGACTCTTTGGAGTCATCCATTTTGGCTAAAGTAGAAATTAGTACATACAGTCTTGTACCACTTTCAACATCACAGTTAGCTTTAAGGTTTAGAAGCATCTAGACATTTTTTTTTCTGTTTCCCAATTATCACAATCTTGACATACATGTAGAGAGGGGAATGCACTTTCTTAAAATAACTTGGTTAAGTGAAGTCACATTTTTCTAGGTTACCGTGCTCTGCGGAAACACTGCCTCAGCTGTAAGTCACAAATGTCTCAGACCTTTGACCCAGTGTTTCCTTATATTTAGTCTGACGACGCAAATGACTGCAGCTGGGCTTTGTGTGTATGACATTTGACATGAGTGGAAATGAATACGGAGAGAAATAATTTCAGACAACATGATCACTTCATCATCCTGACTCGATACTTTTACATTAACAGAAATGAATTTGTTGTTTTTTGAGCATTAATTTTATTAATTCTGTATTACTACAGAGTAGCTATTTATATCGCGTTAATGGCGATTGCAAATTTTGTTTCAAATATAGCAATGCACACTCAACATTTGCTGCAGTTGACAGAAACAGAATTTTTGTCCACCTGAACCTTTACTTTTAATGTTACTGCAGCTTGTGCTCGGATTTTTTTTGAGATTTTGTTCTTTACAGTTTTTATAGAAAATAATTAAAACAGCAATTTTTTCCCCAGAGTTTAAAAAATCTTTATTAAGTGGCTACAAGTAATTTCAGTGTGGTATACTGGTAAGAACCGTAAAATATTGATTTAATACCGTATGTAAAAGTTCTGCTTTGTTTATATTCTCCTAATTTTCAAATTGTAAACATGATCTTCCATCGCAGGATCCTTTCCATGGTATTACACTGAAGTCCTTGATCTGTAAACCAACTTGCTTTCATTTTCTGTGAGTTAAACATATACATGACAATGTGGTAGTGACATGCCTTCCGTTATTTAAAGTTTGTGTACGCAGAAAGTGCATATGCTAATTGAGAGCTGGAATTCTTTTCACAGGAGGACGAACCTCTGCATACAATATCGGAGATGTAAGTCAAACGAATTGCCTGGTGTGTTCATAAACTCTGACTTTTAACAAGCAATTATCGTTTAGGCTGATTTATTAACGTAACCGATATCTGACGAGGCAATGCATTATAAACACACTGTGATAAATGATTTGAATGGCCATTTTTCTACAAATTTCAAATAGTACAAATTTAAATTTAACATAAACAACATTAATTTTATAAAGACAAGGACAGGTCATCTAAACAAAACCTTTAAACTCTATCTTTCTCTCATGAAGATCCTCAGTATTCTGAAATCATTCTGTAATACGGACACCCTTGATAATCTGTACAATGTTTAACCTGTTCATCCCCATATTCCCTGCAAAAATGGTCCACAACTACCACTGATTACAATGGTTTCGGGTGAAACCATGGTTGTGAAGAGAGATCTGTAGATAACTGAACAAAATTTTATATTAAGTATAACATTAGCTCCAGCCACCAAATTGCAAAACTTATTATCACAAATATGACCGCCATCCCTGTGTTAACTCTATGGAGAAAAACAAAATTTTCGAATTTCAAAAAACTAAGCCAGTGAAAAGTTTTCTTACACCAAGAGCTTAAATGACATCTGCAAGCTGTAGATCAGAAAAGAATTGTAAAAGTTTGAGAGTCCAAATTTGTGTCCCCAAGGGTTGTTCTACCTTAATGTAAAGATGCATTGCTTACCCAACACACATTCCTTTCAAACCAATGTCCCATCCTTCGATGACCTGTTTAGGCTTTGCACCAATCACAAACTCAAAGGGCTGTTTTCCCTGGCTGGAGTCGAAAACTTCGCCTGTAGATTCAAGCCTGCCCTGTATTGGACAATTAAAACAAGATCAAGAGTATGTAAAACTTGAGAAAATAACTACAAATTATTTTCCTAACTTTTTCATTGTTTATTATTTTGCCTGTTTATAAATATGTGCATCCTCTAGAACACTTCATTTTGTCACGCCTCAGAGAGATAAATCTTGTGAAGTTTGGCAAGCGTGAAAAGTTTGTATAAATATTTGTATCATTAACGGAATGACTGCACATGCAGCCAGGCTTGAACCAATTAATCGTCTTTCTACCAGGCTCCATAGACAAACCATAGAAATAAATACAACTTGGGAGAAAGAGGGTTAAATGACAGAAATGAGTATCAGAATGAAAATGCTGTGGAGGTTTAACTTCATATTCGTTCATTAGGGAACTTAAATAAAATTTAAATTTCTGCATATCAACAAGCAGTCTCCATTACATTACAAATGAAAAAAAATACAAAAGTTGCCAAAAATGATCGAACACTATGTTGTAAAGTTAGAGTGTGGCTTCTCTTGGAAATGCAGCTCCGATTATGCAGTTTATGGTAATTAAACAAAAAAAAATTTCTTTACATGGTGAAACATTTTGAAAATGTTCCACTTTTCTGATTTATTCTTGTTTTGCTAGGGAGCAGGGGGGGGGGCGTGGATATGAAGACAGGTAAAATGCTGGAATTCACTTCTATAGTTTGAAAATTAAATAGACTGATGATAATCTGATGTGATACCAAAACATCCATGAAGCACAAATGAGCATGTGTTAAAAAGTGTTGGTGCAAACACAGACATATTATTGTCACTTTGGTCAACACTGAAAATAGTATGAGATTGTGTATTTGTTCAAGGCTTTTTATAGCACAGTGACAGTGTATTTGTTATTTAAATACAGATTATTTTATTTGTGCTGGCATCATAAATAAAGTTCTACCCATTCAGATGGCACTCAGCCTCAGCTTCCACCTGAGGGGCTGGGACATCATTGGTGGAGGGGTCCATTATTTTACAACATCCTTACATTATGTAAAATTGCAGACTAGCAACTTTCAATAGCAATTTCATTTCAACAACAAACAGCTTGGAAGATTAGCTGTAACTTTTGATGATTTTTTTCACTGTTTTTGTTCTGTATGTCAATTGCAAGTTCTGTATGTCAATTGCAAGTTCTGTATGTCAATTTCAAGTTCTGTATGTCAATTGTAAGTTCTGTATGTCAATTGCAAGTTCTTATTCTATCCCAAAAAGCATGTTGAAACACAAAATATTCTAATTTAGCTTGTTTACATTTGAATTCTAGTTTGGACCAGAATGCAGTTTACACATATACAGGCTTAATAGACAAGCTAAATACTCTGTATCTTAACATGCTTTGGAGAGCAGAAGAAGAAACTATGGTTGACATAAAAAATAGTAATAAATCATCAAAAAGTTACAGCAAGGTAAATTTGTTACATGATAATTGCAATGTCATTCACATTTCCACAGACCTTTGGATTTTTGCTACAGATTTGGCAATTAAGCTTGTTCCAACCTTATAATGCTGTAACAATGTCTCAATTTTAATGCCTGGTCTGGTGTTATTTCCAATAAAAAAATGAACGAACATTAAGAACATCTTAGACAGTATCATTAATATTACTTTATTATTTTGTTTGTTTGTTTGTTTGTTTGTTTGTTTGTTTGTTTATTTGTTAATTTATTTATTGCTTGAAATGTTAACCTGCAATAAAATGTAACTTTTCCTTCCCGTAATAAGGGTAAAATTCCCTCAAATTTATTCACACCCTGCTACTGTTTCTGTGTGGATATTACCAAAAAATTAAAGAATTAATTATGAGGTATATTTGATGTCACAGGCAATGAGGTTGACATATCACTGTACACTTAAGGGAAAATCAAATATGTTGAACTCAATATTAGCTTCTCTTAATATTTGATATGCATACACTGGGAGATAACTTTTTATGACATGACATTGTGAAATATTAATTTCACTGATACTAATTGGTTATCTTTGTATTTCTTTCAACTTCATTTCCTCTGGTGATTTAATCAGCTAAGTGAACCGTGACTCACCGCGGTGTTCTGATAAACTTTGAAATCTCATATTTGCTGGATTTTCTCCCCCAAGAGATTACCCGATGTTTCCACAGGGCTTGCTTTGAAACAGATAACTTCTGAAACCTTTCAGCGATTGAAAACAGAATGACAGCACTCTATGGAAATTAACTTTTTTCTGATAAGAGTAGTATGCACTGTGAGTGAGCTAGGTTACGCCGAATGCTTTTGGGATCTTTCCTTTAAATTGCACTGCCAACCCTTAAACTGCCTTAAGATTTCCCACTGGGAAGATGAACTTTAAAAACAGACAATATTGTTCTATGGTAACCATAGTTTGTATTGAAATTCCAATATGATGCCCTCAGAAATAGACTGATAGCCTTTGCTCATGTTAATTGAAAATATTCTGAAATGTACGACTCCAACTGCGCATTGTACATTCATAATACGTACATGTATCTGTGAGCTGAATAGTTTTTCAAGTTTTTCTCTCTTTTAGAGAATGGTCCTATTACTGGCTGATTTTGTAACGCTTTTGAATGATATACATGTATACTAAATAAATGAAATACATGTTGCAAACAGGAGAAAGAAAATAGTGGTGAATTTTTCAAACTATACAGATGTACTGTATTACACACATCAGAAACCCATGAATGGATAAATTGCAACGTTGGGACTGATAACAAACCAGACACAGCTGTTTGTGCTCCCTTGCTTATCAGGGGAAGTGTTTACGTTTTATCTGCTGAATGTTTTTCAAAAATAGGGTATCATTGAAGGCTGTTCTTCTGTCTCAGCGATAGTCAACATGAAAAGCTCTTTAATGGTGGAGATCTTGCAAGCAGTCTGCACTACTTTTTCACCAAAAATATGGTGAGACATGCCTGTTATGGCACAGTCGTACTACCAATTTGGTGAAGGGACTCATCATGTGTGCTCATTCTATGTCACTATAAAACCTGCTGCTTTTTTTCAACTAAATTTTTGCCAAGGATAACCTTTTTGAGAAATATTTTTTCCATATAGAGTACCAGCATGTCAATACTAAGTTTGGTAAATGAGGCATTGAGTTAAAAAAAAAAGACAAGAATTTTTTAAAGGTACGTTAGTACACGTAACAAAAGTAAATGACCAAAGACTTTTACTCAAAGTTTCAACAATGGAACTTTCAACCATGCTCTTACTAAATCAAGAATAAAATTCAGGGTCACTGAGCAAAAACAGGTACTAGAGAAACAAATTACCTCACATATACCAATATTTGAAACGCAAAGTGGCCACCAATCCTGTGTTAACTATATGGGGAAAAATTAAATTTCGATTTTTGAAAAACTAAGATGGTGACATTTTTCCTCACTCCAAGAGCTTTAAAATGAATCAAAACAGGTGTTTGGATCAGGAAAAGAATTGTAAAAAGTTGCGAGTCTGAATATCTGTCCCTACAGCGCATTCTATCTTTTTACTCTGGACAGTCTTTCAAGTTACAAAACTGAACAGGCAAACAACATCAAACAGAAAAATTTACAAAAGCTCACCAAACATTGGAAACAACTGAGTTATACAATATTTCAAACTTTCACCAGATTTTTAATATTGTCATAAATCATAAAATATATGAAAGGCTGACAGCATATATCATGGAAACCTTGGATTCAGAGACTGAGAAATTATACATTATGTACATATGTGATCAAACGAAAGGTCAGTCAAATCTTCAAAGTATGCATTTTCACTGGTATGTCGATGTTAGTTGATGCATGCCTGGATCACTGAGTTTGCTTAAACAAACACAGTGATACACAAATAAAGTGCCTGGATTCCTCAAAAACAACAGGTATGAAAACTACACATTTCAATTAATGGGCCAGTAGGTGTACCGGTATAACATTTGATGATTTTCTCAATATTTGTGAATTCTTGTTCTACTCCCAAAAGCAGGCTGGAACATCAACTATTTTAGCTTGTCAACACAACATCTATATGTGCAAAATGCACTGTATACACTGAATTCTTATCCAAGCAGTTTAAACCTGTATAGGATCGATGAGTATACTTGTAGAAAAATGTGTATCTCAGCATGCTTGGGGGACTGTACAAGAAACAATAATTGACTTTTTTAAAATCACAAAATTGAATGTTATACATAATGACAATGTTATTTCCACAATATACACCGGTAAATACATATTAAGTTACGCAATTACGAGTATAATGATTAAAATCCTTTGAAGGCCATCACCATGGTTATACACTAAGTGCAACATCACATACAACATTTTCAATAACGTAGGATAACAAAACCTCAGAAATGGCTTGGATATTATGCAGTATCACATGTAGTCTAGATGAAGCATGATTAAGAAGTATGAATTCCTGAATATCAAACTTGAATAAAACATACAGCTTCAAGTTCAAAGCAGTCATAAACTGTCTATTTGTAGAATAAACTATTGCATAAAACCAACTTTGAATTCAGATTCCTAGATCTCGATTGATGGTGTTTGCATGAAAGAATTTTCAGGTTTTGTGTGCCAAATAATAAATATACCTCTTTCTGGGAAGTATTTGAGACTTGGATGGTGATCACTGAGTGAGTGGTACTGAATATAAAGTCTTGTATACAATGTACCTTGGTAGTCAAGATTACCATAAACCCTTCAACCATCAAATTTTGGTATAATTGTACAGTGTATGATTTTCTGTGGCAGAGGAAGGGAATTAGGGGGAAGGGTTAACCCTTTGAGTGCTGTAATTTTTCCCATCAAAATTTGAGCGCTACATTTTACCAATTTTTATGAATTTTTCTGTAATTTTTTTGATAATTTTGGACCAAATGGACATAAAATTTCATAGGCTACAGTTTCTTATCAAAATTTTGGCAAATATCTGAAAAATAGTTGACTGGGTACATTTTGTAATAAAGGCGACAAAAACTTACTTTGGCGCTCAAAGGGTTGAGTAACTGTGTTGTGTCACAAAACAATTAACATTCAATATATTTATTTTTGAACACATCTATATTTTAAATATCAATTTGACACAATGCAGAATTTTAAGTGTCAATTTGATATATTGCAGAAGACAGGTGCAACTGACATTACCAAACAAGCCTGCAACCTGTTGTCATATGTTTTCAACTAACACAATAATGTGTGACATATCAAAGGCCTTTTTGCACATATTAGGTTTTGCCTCAGTCTTCTATTATAAAATATATTAAACTGTGTTCAAAGAATGCTGTTATTTGCAGCCAATGATAATATAATCCATATTATATTATACCAGTATATAGATGGTGCAAATGCAGTGATCTGATTGGTCAAGATGCGAAAAGAACAGTGGTATAACTGCACCATCATTTGCCTACATATGTAATATACCCATAGTGTGTCAATTGTGCAGTTTGAATCAGAATGAATATACAGTTAAATCCGGGAAAATTTATTGCATCTGCCATTTTAAACAAACTGAACGTTGCAATTTCTGCCTACAGCCCAACACCATATGTTACAGCTCTGATACTGATCACAATAATCTTTGTATCATCTGTGATATTGGATTTTTGAAAGCCATGTGAGTGATATTCAGTTTTAAAGTCTAAATTTTCTCTGCTGAGTGCAAGCATTGGATCCCTGAGTGAAAACTGAATTTCACCTTTGGCTCTGATGAATATTTCACTTACGGTGTAATGAACTTTCAAAGTGTCGCCATCTTCAGCCCTTTCTGTACACTCACTGATGGCTTCCTATTAAAAAAAAGGAAAATATTTTAATAAACTGGTGGCGTTTTAAAATCTTTTCTGTTCTTCTGCATAATTGGTCTCATAAAACTCTGAAATGCCTGTGACTATGATCTGCAGACTACTGGCGATCCACAGCTGAATAAAATAGACTACCGGTAGTTTTGATTATCAAGGACAGGATGAAATCTTGGTGCATATCAGCTAAAATGCATTATTTCAATCACTTGCATGCATGCCACAATAACTTTTGAATGTCATTCTCAACAGTAAAATAAATTCTGTTTTAATGTTCATTTTGAATAACACACTCTTATTCTGTACATTACCAATTATTGTAAAACAATGACATTAAAATTGACTCTGCTGGTGGCAAAATCAGAAGAAAGAACATAATTGCTCTTCTGTTATTCTTGTCAGCGAGGAAAATGATATCTTTTTGTTTCTTTATTACACAAGCATATTTACTCTGTTTCGACATTGAATTCTACCTTGTCACTGCCAGTATATACTATACCATGTGGCACAAAATACTTCCATACACATATGAATAGTTAACACAGCATGTATTCATTAGTATAATGATAGATATATTGGTTATAGGGCTTGAGAAAAATTGCTGGATGGCAGATTTTGAAGATTACAAAGAAAGTCTAAAACTGCCTGAAGTATGACTTATAAGGTCATTCACTGATTACACAGACAACTTTTAACAACCTGTTGATAATTTTCAATCCTTGCACACATGAAATGTGTCTTTCATGAATAAGGTTTCTCACCAAGTTTAAAGAAATTTTCCATGAGTTAAAAGAAAAGGGTCATCGGCACTGAACTCAAAGGTCATATGGGACCCATATGACCATGTAAAACTTGTATTGAAGGCACTTTGCCAATTGATGAAAGTTAAAACATATTTGTCATAATGTATATCATAAAATTAAATGTTACAGCTATTTGACGTGATGCACCTAGATACTGTGCATGAAATACATTGTTTATAAACAATAAAAGTTGCACAGGCACCGTTCCAATGACCCCCTCCCTTTAAACTCAAAAGAATTTGAGATAATTTTATCATGTATGTTCTGTACTTCAGTAACAGTTTTTTATGTACATCAGTTTTATATCATAATTGAAGGTGTGGTTTTAAAACCACAAACAGGTGAATGGCCAATGCAGGAACTGGCGAATGAGAAAATGCCAACTGTGCACAGAGACCTTTTGATTGCTGTGGATCCAAGGCAGTCATTGGCCAGACTAAAACAGTCACCACACAGCAAATAAACAATTCACCAATGGGAGGACATGACACAAAACTACCTGATTGCTACACAAGTGATGCAAATGGTTACTAAACTTTCAATTTACATGTAGGACAGATTGTCACTATTGATTTATGTCAGGAAAATAGCCACCATAGTTATTGGAACTCTTACAGGGAGCAAATGTCTGATCCGACTTATGCGAGGGATCTGACCATTATATGTGCTATTTTTGGATTTGTCATTTAGAATTGCAGGTACCTTACATAACTCATGATAAACATTCATCAAAACATCTCGTTGTGGTAGCTAAAAAAAATGATAGTATCATAAAACCTGGAAAGAAACTATTTCAGATATTTTTTTCAATAAAATTATGATAATAACATACGCACTGTACAAATAAGTGGTGATTTTCATATGGTTTGGTGCCGCATATTCACATATTCACTAGAATTAAAACTATTAAATTGACAGTGCAGGGCTTAAATGGCACCGTGGGTTGTAGTTTGCAAGTGCTGACATTTTAATGAACCTAAAAATAAAATCCATTAAAACTCCACACAGAGTGAAAAAAATGATCAAATTGATCTTTTTGTTGAGGTGTAACTGAACAGATGGACAAAAAGACTGCTGGTGCTGGATAGCTTGCATAGTGATAAAACTAAACACATATCACTTCATATAATCACATAATCACCACCAGAAACATATTGTGTGCATGAGATGGCCTTTTTATCAAGAAAAACGTCTGACCAGAAAAAAATTGAAAATATGATAGTTGAAAAAAGATGCAGAACAGCCTGCCTACGTGTACAAGGACAACTAATTTACAGTGCAGACTGATTTTACCTTCAGTACAGTTGATTATGAATGCAAACGACATTTTTAAAAAAGATTCAAGCAAGGAAGCAGTACGCTCTCTTTGAGTCAATCTGTTTATTTCTGGACTAACCTTTGCATAAATCTTAAACTAGTAAGCGCAATATGTAAAACTTTTGTGCCGAGAGAGTCAATGGCTTTTCAATTTCCAGTACAGCTTAATCTTCAGCGCATTCTTTCTCTTAGATGTTCCCTAGTATATTTATCATTCTAAACAGAGTATTACATGCACAACAATAATGAAGGGGGCAGTGAAATGTCATTCAGCTACATGTATAATTACATTGTACACACAGGTTTAACATTGTAAAATATCACTGTAGTTTAGCATGACAATTAATATGTATTACGTGATATAAAAATGTTCAAGCTTTTAATAAGGCCAGAGAGAAAACAAATTATTGTTCCTCTAAGTTACATAGGCAGTGAGCGAATTTTTTTTAATTTTTTTTCACGAACCACTAAAATCTCCCACCAGAGTTACATTATTACTGATGATTGGGAGTCTAGATTTTACAAACTTTCCACAAAATAATGGTGGCATTGCATATATAGGCAGTGTTCACAGAATAAATTCTGAGAATTTCTACATGCTCCCAGAAGAAAACAAAAATCTGTAAAAACATGCATAACAAAATGCCCTATTAAGGTAAATAGCACCTTGGGGACAGATATTCAAACTACTTTTACAAATCTCTTCTGATATACCACTTGTGGGGGTTCGTTTTAGAGCTCTTGGCATAAGAAAACTTTTCACCAGCTTAGCTTTTCAAAAATCGAAAATTTTATTTTTTCTCTACAAAGTTAACACAGGGATGGCAACCATTTTGAATTGTAAATATTGGCAAATCTTGGGTTATTTGTTTCTCTAATACCAAAATTTGCACAGTGACCCCTGATTTTTATTATTGATTTAGTAAGAGAATGACTGAAAGTTTCATTTAGGAAAGTTTGAGCAAAAGTTTAAGTCTTTCACGTTTGAGGCACATACTACCTTAAAACAATTGCTGTACTGTCTTCTTACTGACCTAAAGGTCAGGGGTTTGGTCTAACTTTTGATTTTTTTAATTTGTCATTTGCCTGCACGCACCACCAAAGAAAACATTGAACACGACAAACTTCATGTTGAATTCGCTGTAGAAAGACACCTCCAACCCAACTTTGACATCAATGCATCCATACGTTTTTCCATTGTGATAGTCTGTATACGATACATTCGGTGCTCTTCTCATTCAAACTGATGCATCTCTGATCACATGTCAGTAACGTGTTGAACAAATTTAAATCCCTGAATGTGTCATCTGGACTTCGCTGAGCAATGTCTTCATAACTAATTGGCGGCCATCACATCTAATACTGGTGATCAAATTAATACTCATGATGCACGAACCTTCATGAAACAGGGATATAATAACTGCTGAGAGTCGACTCTTGTTGCATCGTAGCAATTTAAAATACAAACATTATTCAACATGTTGATGTTCGTTCAACCTGGACGCAAGTCTCATTCAGACTTAGTTGCGCAGATGCAAAAACTCAAGACACTAACTGACAGCACTAAAACAATGGTAATGTGGAAATTATACATATTTGCCACAATTTCAATAAAAAAAATACTAAATTGGCTAAATTACAGGTGGCGATTCCAAGGAACATTTTATTTATCGTGCCTGACCTAAACTAAAACAAAATTCTAATTGCCTATAGGGTTGAAAATAACAACCATGGTTCATAGGATTTGCAGCTATCAAAAATTTCATACCATTCAATTTTCTGATGAATTTCGAAAATCAATTTTCATTGATGAATAATCAACTTTGCATTTTTTTAAGTATTTGTTTTAATCACATGCTTTGTTTTAGTCTACATAATCACAGTAACCTTGAAGCCGTGAGGCAAATGTCATCTTTAATCATACTCAAGTGTGTCGTATAATTATTCACAAGGATATCCAATTATTGTAAATAATTCAAGATGGCTGATTCACTATTTCTACTTTATCTGATTTGCTTATCTAAGGCATAAATGTATTGATTTATTGCTATCTTCCCACTAGCCTGAACAAACCCATAATTTTTCTTCAAAGACATTAATCATTTATAAAATTGTGGTAAAATGTTAAATTTTACAGTTGGTGAAACTTTATCTAACATGATGATTTAGTTTAATGTTAAAAGTTCTATCAGCAGTAACTTTTGGCCTCTCCATGATTTTCAATGTGTTTTAAATTAAATTTATTAAATTTATTAAATTGTGTTTTTTAACAAGTTCCTTACTCTAATGCCAGTCACTTCAAAAGGCATAATGTTGAACATGTCTACACAGACTCTGTGAATGTCTATTGCTTAATCATTGTTGATGACTGAATTCTGGTCAAGATTACAATTTTTTTTTCAACAGTAACATTGTTTAGTGTACAAAGTACACGTATTTGTGACATAAATACTTGGTACTTCATCATTCTTTGGGAAGATGAATAAGAAAAAAATTTTTAAGGAACAAAATCAGTGAAATTTTATTTAAGGTAGTACTCGCCTCGATAGTGAAAGACTTAAACTTTTGCTCAAACTTTCCTGAATCAAACTTTCAACAATTCTCATACCAAATCAACAATGAAAATCAGGGGTCACCGTGCAAAGTTTGGAGCTAGTGAAACAAATTACCCAACATTTTGTGATGTTAGAAATTCAAAATGGCTGTCATATCTGTGTTAACTCTATGGGAGGCAAAATGAAATTTAGGATTTTCGAAAAATTATGCTATTGAAAGTTTTTCTTTCTCCGACAGCTTTAAAATGAGCCCCCATAAGTGGTATATGAGAAAAGAATTGTAGAAATTTGAAACTCTAAATATCTGTCCCGGGCATTCACCTTAAAGTTAGAGCTATAGTCATTGTAATATCTCATTTTCCAAGCATCAATCTCAAAAGGAAATTATAAAAAGCTCATAATCTATGGTTTACAAGGAGTTATGTCATTTCTTTTTGAGTGGAAAGAAATGAACCAACTCCTTGAAAACCATAGATTATGTAATATGAGCTTTTTTATAATTTACAAATTGCAGTGACATATATCTTGTACATTTTTGTGTATTTGTTGTCCAAGTCTAAAATCATTCTAGCATAATGCCGCTGTGCAAATTCCATGAATTTTTGTGCATTTTGTGTTCTTGCTGGCCAGAAAAACTAGCAAACTTGATTTTCTTGTCTTCTTTGTTCTGTATAAAGACTGACAATGTGTCTAGTATTTACCCTGACCGGAGGTTGTTTCCACACTCATCACTTATGTTGTTCACAAACAAATTTATCTGATGTTACAAAAGCTGGTTGTATACCAGGAGAAAACTTTACCATATGGCTACTTGAAAATGGGCTTGAACTCCCTTAGTACACTTGGCTTAATTCTAGAGGAAACATGCTGTTACTAATCTACTTTGTTAATGTATCTGTATCTGTTTCTAAACAAATTTACACAGCAGAAAATTCAAAACCTAGATTCATACCTATATTAGCACTCACATATCTTTCACATTGAGTTGGGGGTTAGGGGTCAGAGGTTAAGGTCAGTCCAATCAGCACTGCAAGTCAACCCCACCTGTCTGATAACAATCAGTAACATAGCATAATTAAAGACCTGACACATTTGTACCAGAAGATGGAATATTTAAATATAGCTACTCTGTGATAATTATACAGTTATACACAAGGGAAATGCATCTGCCAATTTATACCAGAGGAACTTGATGCAAATGTTTGTAACATGCTGTAACTTTCTTAGATTTTTCAAAATTACTGGAAAATAAAAAAAGACGGTTCATCAATTTAATTTTTTGTTTGCTTTCCAATCAATAAATTAAATGAAGCCATTTCTAAAAAGTACACGTGTAATAACTATGAGCATTTCATCAGATATTAATAATTTCATCAGGTATACTGGAATACAAATTAACCAGCATTAGATTTTATGTTAATGAGAGTGTATTGCTCATTAAAGTAGGACCAAACGCACAAGTAGCCTTTAGGCCATACAAAAAATGTGACTAACACGGTCTTTTTTCGAAATATAGGGTAACTTTTAACTTTTTACCCTCTCTTTTTTCAGCGTCCCTGATACTGATCTAACCCTTGTTCTGTTTTAACATGGTGTTAAGCACGTACCACGCATACTTTCAATGAAATGTCACAGCATTGTCACTTATAATTCTCACTGCCATTGTAGATCTTTTGAGTGATATGAACAGAAAAATTTATTAATGATGCAGCGTTGGCCGCAAACAATCTACATGTACTTCAATTATTTTTCTTGCTGGGAGGGGGCCTTCACAGTTAGTATTAAAATCATACAAAGATATAGTGCATGTTACTCTCTGCATCTGGGTACAGGTTTAATATTTATTACAAAAAAAGGAAGAAATTTTAGTTCAGCTCAAATGTTGATATTCATGAAGATAGTTATTGAGCAGATCTATTTTCATCATTTTTTCACAATTTGTGCTGGTCTACGCTGTACACAAATCTGTTTGCCATATGGTAATCTTTGACACCATGCCACAAATCGCTAACTTGGTTGATTATTTTTTGTTATGATATTTTATACACGTCATGGCAATGGTTCATGTGTCTAAATTATCAGCTTTGCAATATTAAGTACACATGTACACAATAAGAATCCTTGTGAAATGTTAATCTTTTATCTACTCATCCATTACAATGTCTATTGTTCTTTACAAAACCCTAATTAACAGTGCATATGTATACTTACTATACTAAAGTGCAATATATTAGTATTTAGCAAAAGAAAATGCAAAATTACAAACACACACAATAATTGCACCAACCACAGACAGTCCACATTAATAATGACATGTTGCATAATGATGTCCAAAGTGTGATGCAATTAGGCCAAAGAAATGAAATTATTTGTTTTGCGTCCTCATGCATCTCGCATGTACATTTACGAAGGTTTCATGCAAAAAGAACATGGAGTGTTTACCAAATAGCTTTCTACCTACAAATCTTTGTTCATAAACTCTGTACAGCAGTGTAAATCATGGAGGTGAAAAGAAGAAGTTTTTGCATTGATCCTTGAATGAACATTCATATTACATGACAAAAATTAAGTAAATCTAAATTTTAAGTGTGTAAACTTTTCTATGTGTGTTTTTGGACCTCTAACCTGATTACCATAGAAAATTTTGTGTGGACGCAAAACAATGAATTTAATTAGTCTGGCCTTATAATACACTGCTGACTCAAAAGTTTACTGGGTATACTGTTTGGAAAGAGTAGAAAATTCAACATCACAATACAGACCAAAAATATCACTATTATTATCAGCATGCATGCTATTTGTAGCATGGTGCAGTGATCAAAATAATGCGAACATGGCATATTCAGAGATTATTATAATTTTTAAAAGAGTGAAAATGAAAGGATAAAGTATTTCTATTGTTTTGGCTTTTAATGTAGAAATATTCACTGCACCGTTTAACTTTTTTGTTGGTATTATTAATAACTGACATATGATGTTTACACGTCAACGACTATTAAACCTTTTGTAACCCTGAGTGAGATACAATTGCTAAAGAGCAACTGTGTCCTATATATCCTTGTTACATGCACAGTTAGAGTTATGTATAGAAAGCTGATGAATAAAGTCACTGGTATTACAAATCTGGAGAGGAAGGTAACAAGCATTATTGCTTAAACCATAGCCAGTTTATGGTGATGGAGCATCATTTTCTTGCTGCGACATGTGCCTCCAGACACTCTGCCCCTGTGAAACTGCTTGGTGTGTCTTGTGAGACACTGAAGACTTGGAAAATATGGGGCACACCAAAAACCAACAAATTAACTTTGACAGTACTGCAAACTATAGGGAGAAAGTAGTAAATATGTACTTAGAGTAATAGCTGTTAGGAATTAGTGTATTACTAATACCAGGGAGGTTGCATACAGAGTGCTAGTACCTCGCTGCTGATACCATCACCTTAAAAAAAAACACTGAACTGTCGACATGTCGGAGCGAAAAGTTTAAATTAGGATGAAATGGGGATATATGACAAACATACAACGTGCACGAGATGTTAATGTTACACTGTAAAATAAACAGATCATAACTCAAATCCACTAGAAACTGTAAGACATCGAGGCGGCAAGAAAACCACAACTAGTGCACGGCGGGAAAGTGGCTGCTTCCCAAAGCTATGTCGCCCGAATCACATACCGTCCCGTATTAAAATTTTCGAACGGAAAGGCGGTGTTTTTTTTGTCCTGCCTTGTATTTAGCATCTTTAACCTGGGAACGCCAGTAGTAATAGTATTTGTAAATTTTCTTTCTTTCAGTTGAGCAGAAAGCACGTATTCGTCATTATTTAAATAAATATACCTTGGGCGTGCACATAAGTTCAAGTTCATGACAGCTCCTGGTCGCGTGTTGCACTTTTTAGTAGCTTCCTTTATGTTGCGAGTGACTTGTTAATAAACTTGAGAAGTTTACAATGGGACATCACAGCGACACGCCAAGACATTCTCACTCGGACACGGTTCAAATGTCGGAGTAAACAGTGGCGCATGTAAAATCGATATGCAAACGTGGCAACCGAGAACTTCAAGATCATGAACGATGAAATACGACCCTTTTACCAATCGAAGTGATGATTCGGCAATGATCCAAGGGGAAGATAAAGGCGAAAGAGCACGATTTGGACACTTTTAATGTGAGATCCGTACGTGAACTGCTACTACAGTTTACCTATTATCCGTTTCCGTTATTTTTGCTAAATGACGTGGAAAGTAAACCCACTTTGAAAAGTATGGCCCAGTGACGCATGACGTTGAACTCACATTGGACGAATAATCTGTAGAGAATGCATGGCATACAAAAAGAAGCTGGGAAATTTTAACCGTCAAGAAGCAGTCCCTCGGCTTCTTAACTTTAAGTTGACAAGGGTATCGCCTTACTCCATATGGTAGTTTGAGTTTTTATGAGTCTCTCCCTGTATCCGTGTTCAATCATGGGCATCGACGTCGTCCGTGAGAATGCCGACAAAACTTTTGTGGGCACGTAAAAGGCAGTACCTAAAGCATGGATCCCCGAGGGTGAAAGAAACTTCACCTTTCACTTGCATTTTCATTCAGAGCGTCACCGATTGACAGATACTACACGTATACAATCTTGCTACTTGTCATGACTGTTCCGTAAACAAAACTAGCCAACTCCGTCTCCGAGCGTGGGTGCTCCATGGTGCGTGGATCTGCTTTTCATCTTGTAATTCGTGTTTTATCATGTGGAGCGCATAAGGTCGTAGATACTGCTGCCCCGCTAATCGATCTGAGCATGGTTAAATTTACGACTCTATCGCTCAGTCGGCGAACCGTGTTGGCGTTGGTCTTCAAAGGCACAGTAAAACCTAAAATACAAGTCTGCCAAATTACAGTACCATGAATTCAGTTAGGGTAAATACTAAGATGTGCACCTACCATGACCTCAATTTTCACTTCTTTCTTTTTCTTCTTCCCTTGACTGACACAACAAATTAGTGTCAGCAACAAGAGACATACTATGGGCCTTCGCATCCTGATTCAATTCACCAGCCAGGTGCAAGCCGTCGTCTGCAAGTTCACATATGGCTTCGACAGTATAGTGCTAGCTCGTACGTACGCCAAGTGAAACTTCCGGGTTGCTTGATTACCATACTCATCAAGTACAGTGTTTCTGATTGGTCACTTGGTGCGGTCAGAGGTCAAAGGATATGCTTATATCATCGCAAAGAGTCGAACGACGTCATTCGGCCCTAACCAATTTGGTGACCCGGTCAATAAGCCTGACGTAAGTATCAAAATACCTCTACATAGATGAATTACACAACATAAGTAACGCTTGTACGTATTTTTGATAATACAACGACAAGCTGAATTATTAAATGTATATAATTGCAATAAATATCTTCTTCCATAACTGCCGAAATAGCTCAGTTGGGAGAGCGTTAGACTGAAGATCTAAAGGTCCCTGGTTCAAACCGGCGAACTCGCACGAGTTCGGAGAACTATCCCGGGTTTCGGCATTCCTTTTTTGTGTTTTTCTTTCTATCTTCTGCTACATTTCAATATATTTTTTGATATTTCTTTCAGCTATTTAGATTTCTTTGTTATCATTTTTTTTCATTCATTCTTTATTCGGAAAAATGGCAATCATACAAATCATACTTTTCTACCTCCTCAGTGCACCCATTACAATACGTGCGCCACGTTCCCCGTCAGTCATGATGTACTGCACATGTAAAAGAGGAATTACGGATCAATGAAATGCATTTCAATGGTCACTCTCAATGTAGAACATCTGTTACTGAAACGAATGCGGAACCCTGGTTGAGTGTGACTCGTTATTAAAGTTTGAATACAACCTATGGTACTACATACACATATATAGGCCTAATAGGCCCTATAGGCCTACATGAGAGGTTCTGTATCGCTTGACTTGTTCAAAGTTGTTACATTTGCCCGATCGGAATGATGTAGGCCTACACGCCGCGTTTTCACGACAAGTTGGCCATTTAACCAACATAGAAGCAAAAACTAAATAAATAAATAAATAAATAAATAAATAAATGCAAACCAGCATGGTCTGAACATGGAGGCATGGTTTTACCAAAAAATTTCCATCGGATGGGACTCGTTGAGTGTAATCTAGTTGACATGCAAAAATAAATCGATTGGCCCACTTAATTGAATCGTTTATACCCCCCCCCAAAAAAAAAAAAAAAAAGAAAAGAAAGAAAGAAAGTAAACAGTGTAATTTTAAGCATCAAAACTATTTATGAACTTATTAATAAAAAGCGTGTGGACGTGATATGTTTCCCTGTAGCCCATTTCCTTGTGTCTCTATGGAGACGATAGTTGTCCGTCTGGGAGGGTGTCCTGAGGTGTGATTAAGTTACTACTGTCTGATAGAACCAGCTGACTCTCTTTGGGCTTCTGAAATGAAAATTATCGCTTTCTGATAACCCATTAAAGATTGTTGTACTGTCGTCGGACTGGGAGACTATGCATACTCCACAGTAACGCTCAATTTACTTCGGATGCGATGGCTAGCCATGACTTAGAATGCGTTTTCTGTTTCAATGTGTGCTTTCTTTTTTTTTATCTCGGAAGGGAGGGGAATGCGAGGCAATTCAAGATTTTGACAAAAATTTACCTGGCTTAGGCCGCAGACACAGGCGCTTGGAGTGCTCAGTGTACACTATAAACGTATAAAACTTATTAATGAGTTTCTGTGTATACAACATCGGATATTCAAAGCGAATTCAGGTAAAAATTTCAGATGTTTCCCCCACCCCCTCCCCCAGAATTCAACCATTTGTTTTCCATGTCATGCAAAGTCATCCATGGGACACAACAGGACTGCCATTTAAAATAAAATATCTGCTATGATCAAGGGTTTTTTCCCGAGAAGTATAGGCTTTAATAACGGTCGATTAGTTGTAAAATTACCACTGTGGTTATCATGTATTCTTATATGATAACCTTACGACGATCGATGTTGCTTCGATCAAAATCCCTCCAGACTGTATTTTGGCTGATTCAAGAGGCTTCACATGATTTACAACTCTGCACCGTCATTGTACGTTCACAGCATGGTCCATCGAATTGGATGTGAGAGAAAATCTTATGCTCTTGTGTGTCTTCAAGGGTTCGGTGTGTACAGAGTCCGTGGCGAGTTTCAGATAAGTTTCCTCTTTAAAGACAAGACAAATCAAGTTATCCAGTCCAGGAAAAACGGGGGAGATAAGTGCGGTACCAGGACTGTGATATCTTGACGAACGTACAAGTTTAACCTAATCACAGTTAGTGGGTGGAGGGACTGTGATATAAGACAATGTTTTCCGTCAAAGATACTGAGATTGTCGACGTCAGTGAATTGGAATGTTGCACCGTGACATCGGTCGGAAAGTTGGAGTAGTTCTGTAACAGACGGCTAACTTGCAATGGTGTGTCATTAATAGTAGTGCCTTGGAAATTATATTTTCCAGCATTTCTAGCATTTAGAATGCTCACCATCCCTCTACGATTTCCGCACACTCTCGGGACCTGAGATTGTGGCAAAAACATTTTGTGCGTGCTCTTCTGTTGTGCTTACTCTACTAGCATACAAGTCGCGCCCGCTATCGAGATGTCAGCGTATGCATATCCTCCTAGAATTTTTAGTGGTCCAAATTATGAAAACGAAATTTCTCGTCCACTCGATCGACTGTCGAACGTTGCTGAAAGAAAGCAGAAGACTCTATCTATTGAAGGTTACTTGTCAGTTTGAGAAGTACCAGTCTTATACATGTAACATACAAGTCGCCTTGTGACACTCTAGACCAATACAAAAGGTAGAATGCTCCGTGGGGACAGATATTTTCAATGCTGTATTGGTCTAACGCTTGTGGGGACTCATTCTAAAGTTCTTGGAGAAAGAATAATTTTCACAGTCTTAGTTTTTCGAAAATATAAGATTTCCTTTTTCTGTAAATGAGTTGATACAGGAATGGCGGCCATTTTGAATTTAATTTCACATAGGCCTATATGTTATAAATGTTATGTAACTTTGCACCGAGAATGCTTATTTTTATTCTTCATTTGGTAAGAGAATGGTTGAAAGTTTCACTGAAGAAAGTTTGGGCAAAAGTTTAAGTACACGTATTTCACTTTCGAGGCGCAGAAAAAGTACTGCGATGTAAACCAAAGGTCCAATGATGTTGAAATGTATTTTTGACTTGACCGAAATGTACACAATCTGTGCGTATTTAAATATTAAAAGGATGAAGGGAGATTCCAGACGTGTCAATCAATAAATATAAACACAACTATTTCAACATTAATGTCTTATCTGACACCAGGCGACAAAGAGTTTGAATGAAGCTCAAATTCCGTACAGATAATCGATTATACTGTACATTCAAGAAAAGATGGTGGTCATTTGGGACTGATGGATAAGTCTAAACTTGAAAATCCCACTACGTTGCGATGAACGACATACACTATAGTAGGTAATTTAAAAAGTTTGTTGGCTTGCTTTATCTGTATTCACCGATAGAAAGACGAGAACTTCGGAGTCAAGTACGTGTACAAACTGGCGTTTAAATTATCTGTCACACAAATCGTATATACTCCAGTAAATTGTATACATGTAGACAAACTGTAAACGGTTTTGCTTTGTGTTTATTTTATTCCAAAGAACGGGTTTTTTTTCAAAATCATACACTTAACATGGAAACTCCTAACCAAGGTATTGTTTGCCCCATGGCGTTGCAACCCCAACGATCCAACTTGTGGAAGGCGTATACGACCGTCCTTGCTGGCAGGCAAAACATAACAGGAAGTTTGCCTCAGCTTGTAAAGTTCAGATATCTGACACTCAACGTTCTTGCGAGTCGAGGACACAGTAGTTAAAAACAGCGGCAAGTAAAACTATATAAGAGCTTCAAAGAGAATAAAGGTCGATGAAAAAACATTGAAACATTTAACGATGTGCCTTATAAGCTGTAACATGAAGGCCGAGTTACAACAGGCAATTCGCTGACCAAGTCGACTTGAACGTAGCAGCAGGTGATTCGAGCTGCCCGCCGCGTTTACGAGTTGCCTCGTGTAACTCGGCCTTAAAGGGACAAAGTCGGCCAATTTTTCATGAGTTTTTTTGATACGAGATACTACTTATATTGTTTGACATGTTGAAAGATACTGAATGAATGGTGACCATGCATATATTCGATCCCACTTTTAGAAAAATTAAATGAAACCATGGCGAAAATGAATTAATGGACATGACCATTAATTCATTTTCGCAATGGTTTCATGTATCGTGTCTAAAACCGGGATCGAATATATGCATGGTCAACCATTCATTCAGTATCTTTCAACATGTCAAACAATATAAGTAGTATCTCGTATCAAACAAAACTCATGAAAAAATGGCCGACTTTGTCCCTTTAAGGCATACAATGCGTCCAATCCATGCCAAAATTTCTATCTTCTATTCTATAATTCTACATGCTATATGACAATTTAACACTACATGTCTTTAATTTCTACTTTGCTGTTCTACATTCCACTTTACATTTTAAAATATAACTTTCCTAAATTCTATAAATACATTCAACATTACAAATTGCTATTTTGCTGTTCCATGTACATATACCTGCATGCTCTAAGGTGTATGGACAAGATTAATTATGAAAGTGTCGGGGTGTTTTGTCAGGAAGTTTGAATGTCAGTTAAATATCATATCAAAAATCCAATCGCAGCATCGTACACAGCCAAGGAATGTGTACCATGGCTGCCCCCTTGATAAAGATCCGACATGATGAGCTTACAAGCTCGTCGACGTCGGCACAAGACGCGCCATGACATGGTATTGCTAGCGGAAAGCTATAAATCGGCGTCAAAATATTGAGAAGTACACTATCAAGGTCATCGAAGAAAACTTGCACTAACAAATAAGATATAAAAGTCATGGTATAGAGCCGTCGCTCTTCACCTATACCATAAAACAAACGACTACTCAAGTATTCTTGCGATAAAATATAAACAGTGACCGAGGGAACAAATCTTTCAGAAAAAGAGAAACATTAATTCAACATACAAAGCTTTTTAAGTCAACACTGTTTACTAGTCTATTTTAAAAATAAAAGTTGTTTTCCGATGCTGTGAAACAAAAACTGTATTTTCCCGCATTAAGCTGTAAGCGGCATCATTTGATTGGATATGTTTTACGCTAATTATTTTACCGTAAACTAGTATCATAATATGCAAGGAGACGTGAGAATCCATCCCTTTCCCCTTTAACTTGAAATAGAATTGCTTCAAATTATTGCGGGAAACTTCTAAATAAAACTCTTACCATTACATAAAATTTAAATTGCTTGTATAGCTAGACAATATATACAAGAAAAGTGTATACTTATACACTGAGCTGGAAATGGGAATCTGCGAGGTTGTCCTATGAGGGCGCTATGTACTAAAGCAAGTCTCCGAGTCAGGTAAGCTTTCCGATCGAGCGACAACACGAAATTTGAAGGTTAATTAATGCAGTGGACATTTTATCTTCTAGTACGAGGCAGCTTTAATATTTTTGTATTACTTTTGAAACTGGCGAAGGTACTTTTCGTTCAGTCATGAGCACGCTTTTTTGACCAAAGTGGCTAGGGTCACGGTATAGTCACTTATAGAAAGGTGTCGGTCATATAACGTACAATTGACGATCTCACTGAGCACCAAAAGTACACATTAAAATGTTTAATCAATCCAACGGGTAGAATTTCTTCTGATTTTGAAATTTTAGAAGCCTAAATTCCAAATAAACGCTTATATTAGGCCTACGTTTAGTTCGAATGCTTGACATAAAAAGTTGAAAATCGGATGTAATGAATGGCTAATCTGGTTCATATGATGTTCCGAACTGTGTATTCGATATTTGCCCGCTCATAGCCTCTAAGACACAAGTCCGAGTAATGATCTTCCGATGGAATCATAGAATCATAAACTAGTTTCAACCCGGATCACTTTAGGCTATGCACACTCGAGTAGACACTCGACTGGATTGTTGTAGACCGTTTCATATAATGAGAAAGAATATCTGTTTTAGACCTTGGAATGAAATTAAATCAAAAGCTGGCAGCTACAAAATGTTCGTAAAAAACAAAACAGCACAAATCCAAAGCATTACGCAGGTTTGACTGAGCGAAGTGAGAGAACACGATGACCAGTAATACCAAGTCGGCGGCTTGTCTGACACGGGTACCAGGTTTGGAGCGAGAATGTTCCAGAAAGCAGCCTTCCGATTTCTGTACTCGGTCCTAACGGAGCAGTTCACGTCGATGTGGAGGTAAGTCTCGTTTTTGACGGCTCGGTAAGGGAACCACTCCTCGTCGGTGTAGTCCCAGGGCTCGGCGGGGAAGGAGGGTTCCTGGTACTCCGGGGGTTCGTGGACGGAGCCGGGAACTGGCGTCGGATTCCTGAAATGCGTGTTGGTAGAAGTGTTTGAGTGTTGGTCGATACAAATGGAAAAATACAACCCAGCTCGAAATATAGAGGAGGTGAAAATGGCAATGGCATGAGGTAGCTTGAATTTTCATATGCGGCAATTTTATCAATTTCATGGTTGTTGAATACCTAACTTTGAACGTATTCAACAAATTTATAGCATAATATACTCTATTATCAAGGACTGGAATCGTTTTTACGACAAAAATGGAAATGCATACGTAAAGTTTCTTGTCGTCAACTCACACATGCGCACTTTACTCCTGAGTAGCATTATGACGTTATCCGCAGTGTTTTGTCCATCCAACTTGAAAGTGTCTTTTGAACCTTTAAACGTAAAACTTTAAATATCAATCTGGAAACAATTTTGATTTATACCAAGTACACAAATATAGAAGCATAAGCTCACCCGTATTTTGCAAAGTTTGTCCACATGGTCATCATCAAGTCGCTGACGGCGCGATCATCTAACGTCCAATTGTGCCTGGTTGAAGCCCAGTTGAAAGGTTCACCAAATAGGAAAGGTATCTCCCCAGTGTGTGGAACACCTTGGCAGAGGAAAATAAAAGGAAGGTTTGTGTGTTTCTATTCTGAGTTTTTGACATACACTACTGGTTTCTGATGTTAACTTATGCCCTTTGTTTATGCTGGTTGAAATACTGCAAGATATTTGAGAGAGTTCAAAGTGTATCATGGTTCGGAATTGCATTGGTAGAGTTTAATTATATAGATGCTCAATTTTACACACTGTAATATCTTTCTAGTACTAAAACTGAAGGCTAGGTTCCATTTTTCCAGCCTTTAAATGAATTTCGTTTGTCACGCGCGTTTTAATTTTCCATGACCCAATACAAGCAAAGAAAATTTCTACGCCATGTATTAAATTGCTGACTGAAATAATATTATCAATAAAGAATGAATTTCAAAAGAACTTACGATAATAAACTCGACTGATGGATTGATTGATTAATGGAAGATGATGATGATGATGATGATGACGATGATGATGACGACGACGACGACGACGATGATGATGATGACGACGACGACGACGATGACGACGATGATGATGATGATGATGATGATGATGATGATGATGATAATGATGATTTTAGATTGTATACTTACCCATCCAAGCGGGGAAAACTGATCTATTTGATCGATAATTAAAGGTATACATGAAAACGTTGTTTTCTCCAGATTCACTATGGTATCTGTTGGTTTGTATCATCGGGGCTACGAAGTCCCTGTCTGTAAGCAACTGGAATGGGAGAAAAAAAGAGAATATATGAATAAATGAACAAATGCAATGAAATTGTAGGTAACAGTAACTGTTGATCTTTATATTTTGACGATCGGTTGACGATTGCTGTCAGCGTGACACTAGTGATAGTGCTGGCTTCAGACCATTCCACAGCAAAGTGACTAATGAAGTAAAATATGTTCAAAGTCAAGATTGTCAGTTTATAATGTTTGTGAAAGACGACGAAGTCTCAATTATTGTTATTTGATGTTGCTGTCTCTGATGATGATGATGATGATGATGATGATGATGATGATGGTGGTGGTGGCGGTGGTGGTGGTGGTGGTGATGATGATGATGATGGTGATGATGATGATGGTGGTGGTGGTGGTGGTGGTGATGATGATGATGATGGTGGTGGTGGTGGTGGTGGTGATGGTGATGATGAGATGATGATGATGCCGACGATGATGCCAACAATAAGTCTAATCTGTACTAATTAGATGCCACGTTTTATGTCAATTCGCTGAGTCAACAGCACGACCACAATACATATTACTCACGTCGATATACTGATCTCTGATTGAAGTTTCATTGAAAGGCGTTGACCAATTGGTATACTCATAGACTGACACGTTAGCTAAAATATCAGTTCCAAAGTAATGTCTTTCCTGCACCATTTCACGGACCTCTTCTATAAATACCTCCGGTTTCACACCATATTGCACTTGGGGGAGGGGCACTAAAAATGACGAAAAACAATATTTTAATGCGCTGCGAAATGTTGGAAGAGCTTGATTTCATAGAAATTAAGGCGTCAACATAAGTCTGTTTTCACTCCAAACAAGCACTTATGTATCATCCCATCGAGAGGAAGTTTGCGAACTCCCACTTTTCAAGATTGTAAATTCAACTTACGCAGAACATAGGATCGTTCGTCTCTGACGACTCCGTTGATTATGTCAATATTCAGAAACTTTCCTTCGTTCAGGAGGTCGAGTGGATAGGCTTTGAGGAATCGACCATTGCCCGGTCCGTCTACCACCGGCGCCCAGGCTCCCGTATCGGGATTTCCCTGAAACAGAACAAAAGCCTGTCACGGTGATATCCAACAACAATTCTGCCTTACTCCTGGCGGCGATAAGCCCGGTATATGAGGCGTGATAATGATATTGTGAGGCAGCTATAACTGTGTTACCAAACGTGTGACTAGAAAAAAGTGAATACTGATAAATTTATTTCAAACTTGGGCTTTGCATTTTCATAAATGATCATGATTCTGACACGGAAAGACAATGATTAGGGCAGTAGTAGTTTTAGGCGACTGCAAAAATTTGACTAACGTTTCTTGATACATGTATCATGGCTATGATACCCCTGACAATAAAAATATACCATTTGTTTTTTATTACTGAAGTTATATTGTGAGTGTATTTTGGAGTTTGGAGCTATAGAAACCAATGTAATTGATTGATTGATTGATTGATTTATTGGTTCATTGATTGATTGATTCATTGATTGATTGATTAATTAAGTATTGACTGAACTAGTGTCAATAGATCATGAACATAGTAAGAGCATATGCGCCTACATAATGCAGTGTCGAAATCTATCATCTTCATTTGTTGTACCACAGTCTCTCCAGTGAATGGAGGGACTTTGCTTGGACAAATTCATCTCAGCAAGCTATGACTAAAACTAGTCTGGATACTTGACAGGTTATGCATTAAAGAGGTCTGCCAATGCGTCATTCAGTAAATTGATTTGAAAAAGGATCGATGTCTACTCACTTCCACATTGACGGTATAGATACTAGTGTGAGGCAATGCTTTGAGACACTTCACCAGTTCGTATGAAGAGTAAGTGACGGGACAGTTGTGGTATGCTCCAAGTTCCCTGGCAAATTCCCGAGGGCTATAGTTCTCCGGTATCACAGCGAACGGTGATACCGCCGTACCGCTCTGAAGAATGGCTCTCTTAAACAAACCTAAAATAGATACAGCGAAATGTACAACACTTTTAGAAGGCCAGTAGCTGTATATTGTGATGATTTTTTTCATAATTTTTTGTTTTTTATGTCAACTGCGAGCATGTTAAAACACCACTTGTTAGCTCTTCGATACAGTGTCCATTCGCGTACAGTGCACTGTTATTGAATTTTACCCCGGACTAGAATTCACTTGTCAACAATACCACAGACAAGAAGTCTCCTTGTCTCTTTGTCCGTGACAATACCAATGCAGTCTACACATGTACAGACTGAGTTAAACAAACTGAATGCTGTGTATTTCAACATGCTGTGGGGTATAAAACAAGAAAGTGCCATTGACATTGAGAACAAATGGTGAATAATCATCCAAAGTTACAGTTACTTTTCCTTTGAGGCTTTCCTTCGTGTGTTTTCAACTTTCTGTCCAATCTGACCAATTGCCTTTCATTTACTTCTGGTAGAATGCGCCTTGGGGACAGATATTCGGACCTTTAAAAATTTACAATACTTATTGGGGCTCATAGTTGGGGCTCATTTTCCAGCTCATGGTAAAAATACACTTTCCACCCGATTAGTTGTATGGAAGTTGAAAATCCAATTTTCCAATGGAGCCAACACAAGGGTAGAGGCCATCTGTGTCGGTAATTTGTTACACGTACCGAATTTTGCACAGTGACATGATTTGAATTCTTGACATGGAAAGGGAATGGTTGAAAGTTACCTTACGAGCAGTTGAAGGAAAAGCTTAAGTCTTTCGAGCCTCATACTACATTAATCACTCGTTTTATTTCTTCATTTACTTTTTTCTGCCTTTCTCGCAACTTGGAAAAGAAAAACAAAATCTCTCCTCTCCAGCATAACACTGCCGGTGAGGGCGTTGTTAACAATACCTTCTGTGTACGGTGACAACATCAGCAGCCCGATGCTGGCGGCACCTGTCCCCACGCCGAACAACGTCACCCTGCGATTGTTGCCGCCAAAATGTTTGATATTCTCCTGAACCCACTTGAGAGCTTCGACTTGATCCCATAGACCATAGTTACCACGTGAGTATTGGTCCTCGGTGCTCAAAAAACCTAAAGAGTAATACATGTATTATTAAACACACAATATAAAGAAGGCCAAATCATCGAAGCATTTATCCACGGCTTGGTTATATTTAAATAGGGAGGGAGAAGGTTGAGAACTGATGACTGACAATTAAGCGTGTTTCAGTGAACAGAACAACATGAATATCAAATTTCTGAAATGAATCATATATTAGAAAAGATAACTACTCTCCTTTTAATCGTTGTTAGTCACTTGTGCCAGTGCAAACTACTGATTTGTACTGCTCCCTCCTATACTATGTCATAAATGATATGCACAAAATTGCAATGTAAGCTTATTTTAACCTGGCCTCTAAAATTCAGCGAGGACAATTTAACCAGCTTTTCGACTCGGAGGCATGTGTCTGTGTGTGGTCATGACCGTTATCGATATTAACAAGTATTATTTAGCTATACCAGGTTCATTCTTTGAGGAAAATATCAGTGCGGTAACAAACGTCTGCTGACACACATAATACATTAGCTCTCTAATCTGGAGCATGTGATTTCAGATGTATCTAGCCCTGTCCTAATTTTCAGCGAAATGTGTTATGAGCTTGTAGATTTACGTCACATTTTAATCAGTTTTCAGTGTTGGTTTCGTTAGACTTTTTTATGTTTACACGAGACAACAAACAATGCCATCAAAATTACACGTAAGCAGGCTGTTCCTAAGAGCAGAAAATGGAACTACGTGACCAAAGAACTCTAACCCGTAAATTACCTCAGGACTGAGAGCTTAGGTCTCTTACCTGGGCAGATTTTAATGAGAAAAGGTCGTATATTGCAGTATTACTGATCCTTTACAATACATAATAAGAATTTGAACGGAGTGGTTATAGATATTTATATCTCTATATATATCCTATTCTGGAAATCATTGTCAAATGAACGTAATTGAAACTCTCACCTAGCGCCCCCAATCTGTAATTGATCGTGACTACAATAACGTCTTTGGTAGCTGATATGTAGGTAGCGTTGTACATTTCAGCCGTTCCGTAGTTCCAGTCACCGCCATGAATAAACACCATTACGGGCAACAGAGGGTCGTACGTCGATTTCTTGTATTACCCGAATAGAAAGACAACAAGAAATTTACAATGTTAGAATGGCGAGACTTGTCAAACCTGATGACGCATTCTCGCTTCTTTGCTTTAAAATTTTTGACGCGAGTCACAAATTCAAGAATCAAAGGTTCTTGTATGCATTTAAGGATATTTATTTAAAATTTCCGGTCGCTTTCGTCAGTATATTATTTGTTAGAGTAACGTAAGACATATATGACACATTCGTGTTTTTCAAGTTACTCATCGGTAGAGGGCGACAGCAGCAAATTTTTTGGCACATGACAATAATAAACACTCAGTTTTCATCATAGTCGCCCACGAATATCCTACGCCAAGACAAACAATGCAGTCAGTGAGTGATCGTATTGGAATGCATTGCGAAATATTTTTTGAAAATGACATTGAACAGGTGTACAGTATTTTTGTGCTTCGTTAAGTTTCTGTTTTGTGCTACTGTTCTGTAGAGTCAGTTGTGCCGACACTAGACAGTACTACGCTGTCTCAAAGAATATAGAAGCCAACTTACAGAAGGGCGATATACGTTCAAATAAAGACAATCCTCTTGTATTCTTCTGGAGTCAAATTCCGGTAGGACAGTTTCGATGTAGTCGCTATACTGTGGACATGCGTTGCGATGGTACGTAGCCTTGTACAGCCCTGACCATGGATCAGCATGGACTGGCTGCTGGAACCTGAATTCCCCTACTGGTGGTCGAGCGTACGGGATGCCGAAAAACTGCTCTGCCCAGAAGGTTTTTTGTCTCCAATAAGTCAGCTTCGGCGTAACGAGTCGAAATTTCTGTCCCTGCAGCGTGCCATAATACGGAAGGGTTATGTCAACGTATTCGAGATCCAATAACTGGTTAACTTTAAGATCGAGCTCTTCTTGCGGATCTTGGAACTGCGAGAATCCCGTTCTGGAGAGACCCAGCACCAGGACGCACGTCAATATCGACCAAAACATTGTCAAGAGTAATCGCTGTACTTCACGAATGTGCCGCCAGGAAACAAAATGGCGGTATATATATATTGCATCGGTGAGAGGTCACCTATTCTTGAACCAAAGTTAATTTTTCACTACATAGCCACATTTTCCCTTTATTCGCTTGTTTATGATTAACTTGCGGCTGTCAAGCGAATCAACAAGTAGCGACAATACAACAGCGTCCCCACCGTTCGCCAGACTTGACGAGAGATGATGACGCCGCGTATTCTTATCCCCATAGTTTCGTCGCATGAAAAAAGTGCATGCAGACATTGGTGTGTTTTTAATTATTTTGAACGACAAATTCTCCCCAACAATTTTATGATATTGGATATATATCGAGAAATATCATCAGTGCGTTTAGTTTCTGTGATAACAGGAAACGACAACGAGATCACAAAATTGCCATATTCTACGGTCGTCGCTTATTCTCCTATAAGCAGCTCCTATCCTTTTAAACTC
Source organism: Ptychodera flava (assembly GCA_001465055.1). Classification (NCBI taxonomy): domain Eukaryota; kingdom Metazoa; phylum Hemichordata; class Enteropneusta; family Ptychoderidae; genus Ptychodera; species Ptychodera flava. Next base: position 63,775 of record LD349071.1, on the reverse strand, counting down.
TCAGCCCTTGCCCTGGACATTAAAAATTTCTCAAAGTCAAGCTTTCAAAAGACGCATAAAACTTGAATCTTTAAGAGAGCATTTTCATTCTCGTCGTAACTCCGAAGCGTCACTGAACATTCTAATTCAAACTATGAAAATATAAGATAGATGATATGATATATAGAAATGATCGTCGGGAACTGTTTTGTGTAAAAACCTAATTTGTACAGTAAATTACTTGTCTTTGACTTATTTTAAAGCCTTATCGTTGATGAATTTTTCATTGCCACCTTTTTGTGCGGAAAATCGCAAACTCGATAATCCCCACAAGTTTAACACAGGGTAGGCATACAGCTGACATTCACTATCAATTTCAAATAACGAGAAATTTTACATCTTTAGTTTTTGTAATCCTTAACTTTGCAAGCTTACCTTTCATTTTCTACTCCTGATGATGAAAGACGACGCGGCTTTAAAGTTTCCGTGAAAAAGTTTGATGAAGACTTTAAAACGTCTTTCTATCTCGAAGCCCCGTACGTTTAGGTAGAATGTGCTTCGGGCAAATATTGGAACTCTCAAATTTTTACTATATTTATCTGATCTACAACTTGTGTGGGATCATTTTGAAATTTTCGGAGGATATAAAATTTGTACCCTGCCATTTTTTTAATCGAAAATATTAGGGATGGCGGCCATTTTGAATTTAACATATAGGTAAATGTAAGATAATTTGTTTCTCAGTACAAACATTCGCTGGGTGAAGACCCTGATTCCCGATTTTGAAAGAGAATAGATAAAAGGATTTTTCAGAAAAGTTCACTTTCGAGGCTTGTACCACCTTAATCACCTAATACGGACCCATGCCACTTCTACACCATTTCCTTCACCGGAAAGTGGTTACATACAACGTGCAAATAATAAACAATGAAAGAAATTATACTTAAAATTTACGTTAATTTTTTATTTAATAAAAATCGTCACAACATTTGTCTATGTAAAATATATACATATATAACAAATAGATATACATATTTTATCTAAGGCACTATCTACTTTGACTTGCCGGGGTATATGCCGGGGTTACTGTATATTACTGATACAGTGCTTCATTTGCTGTGATGCTTTTGAGGAAAATAAAGTTTCGGATTTGTAATCTACTTCTCAACTCAGTACCCATCTGATTTTGACAACCTAGTGTCGCATATATTTCTCATCGTTTTCATTTATTGCGCTGAGATGCTGTGATTTGAAAGTCAAAGTGTTTTATAGACGATGTATGTCCATTATCATGCTAGTTTAATTTAAGTATAAATGAATTAAAGGCATTCTTTTTTGGCTGTTCAGAAATACTGGATTTGGCACAACACACTATTTGCCTGGAGAGGTGTTCCAAGCGTTTGAAACATGTACTTTCAAGAGTTCGTCTCGACTTCAAAATTCATTGCCAGGAATTTTTCACAAAACATTCTTCACTGTAAATCCCACGCAAAAGGAAACCTTTCTGAACAAGTCATTGACAATGACATAGTCCCCACTTGTAATAGGACTATTAGTCTTGATGGGGCAGGGAAATGTGGTCGTTAAGAAGTATCACTGGAGTGTATATGTTGAGATCTATGGGCACATAGGTCTATGTCGTTGTTCCCAATTTGAAACACATGAGGCATGTCTAAGTTATGGTTCTAAATCGGGAAAAAAGATCAGACCTCTAACTGTATTGGCTCGCCAAGAAATACATATGTGCATAATAATGAGGTACAAGATGTGACATCTTAAGGTCTAATATCCTATCAGAATTGGAGGGTATAGATATAAAGGACATAGCACTTGTGGTTACGTATTTATCGACATAAACGTATATTTCAGGTCAAAGGTCATCGAGGTCACATGACATTTGGTCAAAAAATTTCTATCCTATAGTTATCCCTATATACCAAAAATCAGACATCCAGCTCTATGGGCTTGCTCAGAATTAGATATACACATAATTAATGAGGTACAGTATGAAGCATCATAAGGTCCCCCATCATACCATATATGAAGGGTGTACCACTTGTGGTTACTGAGTTATGGACAAATATGTATATTTGAGGGCAAAGGTCACCAAGGTCACGTGACATTTTGTCCAAAAAATTGTATTGCTAAGTTATCCCTATATACCGAACATCAGACTTCTAGCTCTATTGGCTCGCTCAAAATTAGATATGTGCATAATTAATGAGGTACAATATGTCGCGTCATAAGCTGTCCCATCATACCATTCATGAAGGGTGTAGCACTTGTGGTAACTGAGTTATGGACAAATATATATATTTGAGGTCAAAGGTCACCAAGGTCACATGACATTTTGTCAAAATATCTGAGATATCTGCGTGAACGGATGGACTCATGGACGGAAATGACCCAATCTATAAGCCCCCTGGACTTCATCCGTTGGGACTAAAAACTGTCACTGCATCTTTTTTGCAATATGAATACGATGAGAAACTAAATTTTTATTTTCCTTGGCCTTATACATGGGAGTCTATGGACTGCCCTATACATGGGAGTCTATGGACTGCCTTATACATGGGAGTCTATGGACTGCCTTATACATGGGAGTCTATGGAGACCGCCTTATACATGGGAGTCTATGGAGGTGAAAACTAAAAAGTCCTTTAACACGGCCAAATTTGATCGCATTATGAAACAAATCGACGTGCATCTGTATGGGGTAGGGTACTATCCTTGTGCAAAGTTTGAAAGAAATTGACCTGGGCATGTCTGAGATATCTGCGTGAACGGACGGACGAACGGACGCACGCACGCACGGACGGACGGACGGATGCACTGACACGACCAAACCTATAAGTCCCCCCGGACGGTGTCCGTGGGGACTAAAAAGGCGACATACCACCAAATAAATATTTCTTAAATCACATACAAATAAAAGTCAATATTACACAACTATAACGCAACAGAGGGTGAACTCAAAAAGCCGCTTTGTTGGCTTTTATCAGAGCATAGACTGTTTTATAACTGAATGGAATTACTGAGACAAATGCGGGTTCTTGTAGACACTGGACAATTTTCCGAGATGTTTGAGCTAGGTGTGTCTAGCTTACATGCTTTAAGGTCAGTACAGTTGTAAGGCAATGTTGGAGCCTGAAAAAGCTGCGTGAAATATTCAGTATAACCAACATTGTTGTTACTGAAGGGTCGGAGGGACATTTCTTTCTGTAAAACAATCATAATTGTATAAGGTACTTATAATAATGAGATTCATAAATCTGTCTGTGAGAGATACACACACATAGAAGCGGTGAGTACCAAGTAAGTATTTGACAATTTCACTTTCCCTTGAAAACTATCGCACATAATGTTGGTTTACCGAGTTCGTTTTACGGTGTCTAATTGTGACTCAAAAGAAGATCAGATCATCCATACGTGTGATGAACCCAGAACAATTAACCATTCCACAGTACATCGGTGTGAATTGTGTTAAATTGAAGAAATGCTACAATTCCCCAAAAACATAATTTTAATTTACATTGTTTCCGATATGCAGAGTTTGTGGTACTGGGGAACAAATCCCTTCAGTCTTGACGTCACCTTTCCAGGGTTAAACGTGTGATGACGTGCGCGATAGTTACACAAATTGTTAGCACAAAATTTATCGTCCTTGACGTCATACCGTTTGCAGACGACACAGCCTTGGCGGGATTCGAAACTTTCGGCGCCTTCGTCGTTCTTTCTTTTGCTCTGTCAGGTTTTTCTGTCGGTGGCACTGGAAGAAAACGGATCAAAAGACGCGAAAGTGTAAGAATTTTTGACAAAAACATCAGAGCAGGGACGAGTCCATATGTGTCTGTATGTACCAAGAGTGAGGCGAATGTGCGAAATGAACACTTTCTTACTATATATAAAACACCTTATCCTTTAATTTAACATGAGCGGCATTGTGGGAAGGTTAGAGCATGCGCAGTTTCATGACTGATATTCGACGCGATCATACATACACACAAAAGTTGCAGCTAATCATTCGCAATAGTCAATTCTTCCATGTAAATGTCCGTAACAATCACGTGGAACATGCACGAGCTTGTTTTCCTATGAATGCATGTTTTTTTACCCACAAGCTTTATATTTTGCCCACGAAGTAAGTTGTTTTCATATATGAAATCTGCTTGCTTGTGTTCGATGAAGTACATATTTTTGAAAGAGCTTCTATATTGCGCTGCAAGTAGGATTGGTTTTACGTGAATCTCGGCAGGTACATGCAAATCTATATATATTTGAAAGTTCTTCATCTTTCATGAATTTTGTCACAGAGCTATGATGATGAAGATGATCTATGTTGCTATGGTATTGCTGACATATGACAACCTTAAAATGATGGGCGCTGTGGGATGAAATGGAAATTTATGATGATAAAATTAACCAATAGCATGTGATTTCTGAAAGAAAAACGTGAATGTTGTAGCAAACAAAATACAACATGCAAATGGATTGGCTAGCAAGTGTATATCGATATCTAACTTTGACGTAACTTTACTACCTGCAGGCGTGCTATGGTATGACAAATTTTCTGTACTTTTCTCTAACGGATTGTCTTCGTTCGTATCTAGTTGTTCGAAGGTGAGGGAGTTGGGGTAAAAAAAGAGAGAAAAAAGACTGGGTTACTGAGATCAATGTTAGAAAGAAACGGTACATTTCTAGTTCCAAAAAAGTCCCTGAAACTTTATGTTGCAAAGCGTGGAAGATAGATACATGGCAGCTTGGTGAAAAAGTCCGAGGCTGCGAAAATAGGCGAAGAAGTGAGGTGTCTTATATTAAAAACACAGAGCAAGGAAACGTAAGTACTACCCTACAATAAGTCATCGGAAGGAGTGACAGAAATATTTGAAATCAACATGGCTCACTGCCAAATAGTGCTTTCGTATAAGGTGACCCAAATTATATAAAAAGGTTAAATACAAAAATTCACGCTTACCTCGGCAGTGGTACGTAATATTGCTGAGATTGGCCAGGGTGTCCACTACCGACTTTGTAATTTTAGTCAAAAACGTTAGTTTTTGAGGAGTGATCTGTGTGACGTCATCGCAGCCACGATGATGACATAATTGCATGTCGCCCCGAAAATTAGCTGGAAGTAAAAATAATAATACTTAAAATGATTTTACATATATAAATATATGTATATACACACATATATGTAAAAAACTACAAACTTTTACATACATAATATAAACACACATGTACACTAACATCTCACACACACACACACACACACACACACACACACACACACACACATATATATATATATATATATATATATATATATCACAAAACTTGCATATATATTTATTCATTCATATGAAATATATACATTCATTTATTCATTTGTACACATAAAATGCAATGTTTACCATTGTTAATCGTGGTTCAGATCTATGTTCATTGAACATCTATAGCTATATTACATTTAAGCAATAAACCACACCGAGCGACGGTAAACCACGTGATTTTTACCGGTTCCCGACATACGTGCACGAGCGATAATAAGTGTATATATAGAGTGAGCTGGTCAAAACCGAGTGGTATACCCGTTGCTCGGGTGGTTTATCGCTATTATACCATAACAGTTTATTGAAATTCTGGCGTGAACCGTTAAAAAAGGAATCACGTCTCGACCAATCAGATCAGTTCATTTAAACCATCAATGTATTAGTATAATATAATAGCGATTTTATTATAGTCACCGCGACTTAGTCAATGCAATTCCCTTAAATATATGTATATTGTATTTGAAGGTAAGGCCAACACTATAATTTCAAAGAGTTTTTTGCTCGCAGATATCGGGTCATCGTGAACTCCTTTTGAATTATTAAATACTACGCCCTTCTGATATCCGTCTTCCGACGTGAGGTATGTCCAACTCACCAGAATCTGTAAGTTGCACGGCATTGAAGCTAACTCCAGTCCTCCAAAAATTATGGTGATCGCTGTTGAGCTGTGCTCTATAAAGACGTTTGTCAACGGCTGTAGGTTGGTCCACGATTGGAAGAGTCAACGACTCGATACGAAAATTAGCACCGTCCTAGAATGTAAATATATCCGTTTGGTTATTGTTCACAAACTTATTCTTCTGATTATTAAGTACTGTTCCGGTAATCATACACATCATTATTTTACACGGTTTAATATTTCTTTTAGATTATAGAAAGAATTTGTATTGATCGAGACTGCGTGACTTAGTAACTTCAGCCCAGATGTTTACGCACGTTGATAAATGTTTGATTGCAGTCTACATAGAATTTAATAATTATTTTTTCTGCTTTCCATGTTCTCATAAAATTTCATGGCGGTTTTCGGCGGAAAAATTCTGGTTCACAATATTGTCCAATATTTGTCTCAGAGATAAAGGCACTGTATTCACTCTTTGCCCCCGTGTTATCTTTCAGGGCTTGTTCACACATTGAAGCACATGCAAAGAAATCGAATGTGACTGCGTTATTTACAGCCAGCCTGTAAATTTCAGTACAGCTGACTGATTCAACAGGAAATATTCATGACCACTGTCTTAAAATACATTCAATATCCATTTCAAGACTCTTTCCGAAATGTACATCCGGACCCACCAGTGATGATTTTGTCGTGTGCGACTGAAATTTCCTCAGCTATTAATGGCGGATTTTGAAAGCGGTGTCTCCACATCGCCATCTTGACAGTGTATATAATACAGTAACACCATACACACAGACAAATACATACATACAAACATACAAACATACAAACATACATACATACATACATACATACATACATACATACATACATACATACATACATACATACATACGACAACAAAACGTTTGATATTCAACCTTGCCAATCGACATTAATAACTCACATTTATCCCTTACGACACAAATGGTCAATGTTTTAATTACTAATCTCAACCACTTGATACAAACCTGGGCGTTGTAATGTGCTGTAAATGCATCCACCAAAACTGAGTCTTGTTCACGTGAATAAGTAAAGAGAAAATCTCCCCGGAAACTGTTGTTCTGGATTCTTTTATACGTATCTTCAAACAACTACAATATTAAAATGGATAATAACGATAGTCAAGAACATTACATAAACTGTTTGATTACAAACGATCGTGACGGTTCAAAATCACAAAGATGATATAATGTACGAAATGCATGTAATGAAACCAGTGTTTTGTGTTGTTGATATGTTGTGCGTTTGTCAAGTGCTATTTGGTTGCAGGGAGTACAATGCCTTGCTGTTTGTGGTCGTAGCAGTGATACAAAAACAGTCTCACTGATTGAAGTTATCTCACTGATGGCGGTGTAAACTGGCAATGCTTAAATGTGATACTGCTACTGATGGATGATAGTATTGGTGATGGCAGCGGTGATGATGATGATGATGATGATGATGATGATGATGATGGTGATGGTTGTGGTGGTGGTGGTGGTAGTGGCGGTGGCGGTACACTTGTGGTAGTGGCAATGATGCAAATTACACATTACTAAAGTAATGTACTTACCAACCAGTATACACCAAAAAACAAAACAAAACTATGTACACAATTAAACAAGACAAGACCATAGAATTTGCCATGAAGAGAGGAAACTCATCGAAATATAATTACAATTTCAGAAACGGACACTTACAATACTGAAAGTTCCCGAAAACGCTTGAGTGTCGATTCCATTGTCCCAATTCATTACAGTGTCGGCGATATACGCCCCCTGGAATACTGGATAACCGCGCTGTGAGAGAAACGAGAAAAGCCAGTCCTCAACGAAACGTTGACTCCCACACGGCACATCCCAGTAACATGGATCACCTGCCCATGACACTGAAAGAGAAAAAGTAGCTAATTGAAACAAGGTGCCCACTAAATAATAGACAATGAATTGACAACGTTGTTCAAACTTGGAATAATCACGTTGAGCAATCGTATGCCCATTCCATAACCAGTGTATCGAACACCTGATGGAACCGTTTTGATTGTACCATGCCTTACTATCCCGGCGATATCAGTTGGACCTTCTGAAGGCTTCATTTTAATAACGACAAACTGCAGCAGTCTTCTAAAAACTGAGGCAAACTGACAACAATAAGAAAGAAAGTCATTTTTTGCGAGAGCAAAAATACGAATAATTATCTTTTATTTTTCGATAATTCAACGACTCCCGTACCGATTTGGACATTGGGTGTAACGATAACGGTTTGGCGAGTTAATTTTGATCTGTTCTCAGCACATTGCTGAGAGACTTTAAAACTTAAAGTAAACACCGCCAGCTGATGAAGAATGCAATAAATGAAAAACTTGCACCTAAACTCACATGTATTTTCGCTATAATCGAAAGCTACAAACAATATCGTGTACTCGGGCTGGCACTGTGACGTCAGCGCCCTTGCTGTTTCCAATAGCAACGCCATACCACTTCCGTTGTCATCGACGCCTGCAATAGAAAAAAAGCAAAACGTCGGTTTTCAAGATGCTCTAAAGACAAGAGTATGAAATGTGATTTTTCAGAACAAACGCAGCCGCTTGAGATTCAGATGTCAGTTGGTTTCGCTACACAGATAAACAGATCAGGTTCACCGGCAGTGTTTCAAGAGTAAAGCAACAGATGGTCTGCCTTCTGACCTGTACTGGAACGGTTGAATGGGCGTACGCACGGTTGCCAAGGTTACTCACAAGACGCAGCTGTACACTGAATCAGAGAAAATAACACTTCCAGGCGGACAAAGACGGTGGAATTGCGATCTGTACTCAGGCGTCTTTCAAATCGACACAAACAATCATCAAAATAGCTATAGGTCGGACTTGTGTAGTTCAGCGTTTCATTACCGCCGCAACGTAGCATTACCTATTAAAATGAAACTTTCCCCGGTGGTCGTTGTCTGAAGCTAATATAATGTCTCACGGCATGATAAATATTAAAACCCGCGAGCGGTCACGTTACCAAACGGTGAACACGTTCCAGTCGTTGCAAGTCACCGTGCCGACCGTTGACTTTAAGATAAGTAGTACAAATTGGTTGACCGCGAAGTACATGTACCAAACGAACCGACTAGTCCTTCTAGATACTTGGCAGCTTGGACAGTTTCGCTCTTCTCAGTGTGATAGCAAGTACAGTTACAGTGCAAGAGCGACCTCTTGAATCGTATTGAAGTTAAACAGAGCCGACTACATCAGATTAATTTTCACACTTAGAATGATGTATTTGAGTTCTCTGACACTATGATAGCTATGATAGTTATTTTTCTTCATCAATAATCCTTAAGTGGGTTTTGGTACATTCGTGGTTCTACGAGTCTCTAAGCAGAGCCTGATGCTTTAGAACAGCTGACAAGAGCAACATGTGAAAGTTTTCAAGAACTAAAACATTCTTCAACGACATTCTTCTCACGTAATATGACGCGCTGAACAACTGGTCCACAATCAGGCTGTGGTTGTGATGCGATATCGCTCTCGACAACGTGACATCACAAGATCACGGTGATGATATATCCACTCCCATTTTCCGGAGGTCATGACCCCAATATCAATTGTTGCTCTTTGTCTCGACCCGTATCGCCGCATTTGAAATATATACACCGATTTCACACAGGGCCCCATTTTTACATACCGGGAGTTGAGTCCGCTGTATCGTAGTGCGCGCCAAGTAGAACCAGTCTGTCTTTGGGAGTACCAGCCCGTTGTCCATTCAGAATACCTATTACATTGGTACCTGTAAACTGGCGAGAAAAATAAAACGGTCGAATCAGCACGGTTTGATGGGTTTGAACGACATGTTGGGGGACTTCGTTGGCTATTCAGGTTCGCTGAAGCACGCATGGTCAACGGTGCATAACATTGGTTTCTATAGAATGGTCACAACTCCATACGCAATATACAAGTAAACTGTTGCTGAGAGGGCAGCACGACAGCTCGGTCATGTTTTGACATCTTTCACTCACATTACACGAGCCCTTTACCTGAATGACCACGACATCAAAAGTTGCTGAAACGGAAGGTGTGTATATATTGCCCTAAATACCATCCATTGAATTGGTAAGAAAAATCACTCCATAGCATATCATACAGAATACCTTCATATGAAGTTGGAGGAGAGCTTGTGTAACCAGTAACATGGCTAGGGGAAGTAAGACCCTTGGGGCAGACATTGAGCAGTTCACTGACAACGCTGCAGACAAGCACAAAGCTAGACTACAACATGAACTACACAAAAGTACAAAGGAGGGATGGATATTGAATTCATAAAACACAGAATCATAATTTCCCGTCGTACTTCACAGCGCCCTCAGGCGGAGATCACACCAGCTGTCGTGATTAGGACACGCATTTCTGAATTGTAGGAATTTTATTTTCATTAACAGTTCTCCAACTTCATAAACCCCGGAATAAACAATCAGGATGAAGAGTAAACTTTTCAAAAATTAATTTCCTCCCTATCATGTGGGGTCAAGGCGCCAGTCGGCGCGGTAATGCGTCCACACTTTTATCGTACGCCTCACCATTTGCCAGTAATGATTTACGTGAAGGTGACACCCCTACCTAGCCGTTGCACCGCTTTGCCAGAGACGACAGTTCATAAAATGAAAAGGGAAAATTACTAGGAGAACGGGCACCTGTTTTCATTTAACACTGTAATTTCTCAAACTCTGCATATCGCATGCCTCACTGACGTAAGCCAGCCGTCACTGGCATTTTTGTTCAGTAAGCCTAGACGGCTAGACCTCGGTTCTGTTCGTTCTGTATAAACATCTATTCACTGAAAAATATCAATTTATATCGAAACAATTCAAATGTTACGCCCAACTGCTTTATCATTATTTCAAAATCACGATAAAAGGAAATTCAATCACCTCAAAAATGAATGCGTTTCTTCAATCGTGCAGAAAGTGTTGTTATTCGTGATTCGTTTCAATTTGGTTTACAACTTCTCCGTCGCGATGGCAGTTTTTGAACTAACTTTTAGGGCACTGAACACCGGTAATGCGGAGAGGTTCTAGACTGGTAAGGTTTAAACACCAATGAGTTTACAAATTTCAGCGCATTGTTATTTGCAAGATGTCAGCAGACTACAGCGTGATGTTAAAGTCCCGCCAAAATTATTCAGAACTTCCATCGTGTCAGATTATGGATGGTGTCTACAAGTTTAGTTAATCTCCTAGCCGATACATTGCAGAAATTATACACTGGATAATTATTTGCAAGTGAACAATATTGTAGCAAGTCTACAAAACTAGGTAACGGGGTGCTTCCGAACTCTTTCTGATCAACAATTAAATGAAAGCAACTCTAACATTTCCCTTGTCCAATGCATTTAAGTTAAATTGACCATATCCCTAGTTGGACTGACGCCTCGGGGCACGAAGTGACCCGAAGACTTGATGGAGTCGGTGTTTATTTACTTAAACAAACTTCAAAGTATTTCAATCTATCTCTAGTGCGGCCTACCTCGGGTTTCCTTGTCGGGAAATCGTGCATTACAACGTCCAGGCCATATTGTTCGAAGGAGTCTCGCACGAAGTCTCGTACAACGTACTTCGCTGTGATGTTGGCGTCATGGCGCCGTGACGCGTTGAAACGATGACGTAATAAGTTTTCTAGATTTTCCAATCTCGCTTGCGATGAGCTGGTATTCTCCAGTAAAGACCCGAATACGGCTGTTGAGAGAAATATAACGTGAAATTGTGTTGAATGTTGTCATTATTAATCGATAAATATGTGAAAAAAACAACAACTAAAGGAACTCGATCTTCAACATTGAAGATCGAGTTAGGCGCCTGTTCGAATTCTGGAGATGCCATGAGCAAATTCTGTTCAAATGTCCATAGGCATACATAATTAATCTAAGATTTGAAAGATGAAATTCACCTTAAATTCAAGTTTCTACATCGACCGAGAAAAAGGCCAAAACTTGGCAAAAGTCAGTCATAACTGACTGTAACTTTTGATATATTTTCTTTCTGTTTCCAAAATATTTTCTAGTTTTATTCCCAAATTGATGTTGAATTGTCCGATGTTCGTTTATTGTATTTTGTTAACGATGCACATTGAATAATTGTACACAATTCGTAGTGTTTGAAAGACAAACATTCATTTGTATTTCAACATTATTCAAACTTCACTGGAGAATAAGGAAGTTTAACTGCTTAGGAAGTTTTAAGTTGTTTTCTAGAGCGGTAATGAAAGTATTCATGAAAAAGCTATTGTTGAATGACTTTAAATCCAGCTTTAGCCACTATTCCACAAATTTCACAAGCGCCCGTGGTGTAGACATCATAAGAATAAAGTTTGATGTTTCTATGCCATACCATCAAGCCGCATGTAGCTGACACAGAGGACTTAGGGCTATCACTTGTTAACATGTAGAGCAACATGCCACACGCGGCATATGATATGCTTTGAGTATATCCGTTTTGAAACCCACGCCTAAGTGTCTGGTTTAAACCTTCGACCTCGCTCAGGCTGTTCGTCAAAACATTTCTGAATTTTACCATGGCTCTAAGTTTTTAAACACGAAAAGCGGCTGCTTATTTCGGACGAAAAGCCTGAGACAGGCAAAAAATTGGATTACATTTTACACAAGGAATCACTGAATTAGCCGACTTTGTAGAGAACAGACAACATAGTTCCCAGCTTTAACATATTGTTTAATAGCGCTACCATGTCTGAGAAAAAAACGCTAACAGCCTTTTACTAAGTGGGTCCTGTTGACATCATTGTTGTCACGAGGGTCTGAGTTGAATACCCAATTCAATAGAAGTGACCAGCTTAAGACGACAAGTAAAATTTCGGAGACGGAAATCATTTAACGGCTTCCTTATTCTAAGCAATCTTTTTTTATGTCACTAGAGTGTGTGTCTGTTCGAAATTGAATCCATAAGCCCTGGATAACCTCTTTTAACTTCTGACAGCGATGATGTAACCCTTGAATCGTTCCTTCTCGTCGCATTGCAATCAGTATAGCGTGTGACACTCCCCTTTTTTATTTTACACAATATACCGGCCGGCCAGACATGTCATAACCTTAAGGCATTCACTATATTTTCTACCAGTCATTGCCCCGACAGCGGTAGTCTCTCGCTAATTTAAAACAATATGCCGTCCCCTGTGGTTGTACCATGCATGTGGTCCGGTCTTTTTGACAAACGGTTTGTCACCTAATAGCTAAATCCATCACAAGAATCAACCGATCCGTCGGTTGACCTTGTCGGTCCGTCTGATAGGCACACACCTCCATAAGTATACACCTTGTTACAGGGATATTTGTATGTTAAAAGAACACCCTAATTAAAATTTGACAGTGTCTCTATAGCTTAAGGCGCCCTGTGACATGTGAAAATAAACAAGCCGCCACAGATCTAAATAAAAATGTGCGTTATTATTGCTGTACAATTGTAACGTCACAAACAAGAACACACAAATAATATACACATTCAGACGACATGCCCTCGGTTAGTTTCCCGCGCTTTGCTTTTAGCTTGGATTAGACATTCCTTCACTGAAATTTGAGTCCCTATTTCAGCGACATTTCTGTAATTTCTGGTCATATTCTAAAAACGTACTAAATCTCATTCTCGTGTCCATTTTTCTCGATAGACGTCGTTGTTATTGGGAAATATTCGTCCCCACTCACTGCTGTTTTGGATGTCGTATATGTGTCCCGCCATAGCTTGAATTCCATTCAAGCGACCGATGCAAAGAAATGAGTCTTGAGCATTATCTTGGGACAGTGACCGTACTCTGATCCGGGTATACGGACGCAAACATATGCCAAAACGTGAAACGGCTGCAAGCTGCCAAAATATCTCCTTCTCACGTATTCAAAATTTCAATGGAGTTCAGGCTGCGACCCCTTATGAACTTCATTATCGTAATATTCATCTGCGAAAGTCTTCTAGTTTCCCACTTTAAATATCTAGGTATCTCGGAAATTTTTATAGAATAATACTAATTACAATTGCATAGCCGTTGGTATGTAGTTTGATTTGCACATCATGATAACAACTTTATCAAAAACACCATATTTTAATGCCTCAATCTTGCAATATTAAACACTGTTTACCAACGTTTACGCGATATACCTCAAGGTGTTGTTATAGGGCGAAAGGTCACCGAAACCATTAGAACTCGTGAGGTGAAAGAAAATGCTGTGAGACGCAAGCAGCCATTATAGCTCTATTCCTTAACGTCTTTAGTTTATAAGGGGAACGGAACAGGCTCATTGGGAATGTTCACTGTTGTGCTTAATGCATCGGGACAGATCAATACGGAAAGAGACTCCTCAGGGACGAGCTTAGTGGCTTGCCATTTCCCCTTGAGCGACCCAATCTGAATTGACGACGTGAAATCAATATAGATGAGGCTGGATAAATTTACGCAGAGCTTCACTTGAATATATGTGTCTAATCGGCGGACTTTGTGCTCAATTTTCCGTGGCGTCAAAATTTATAGGATTTAGGATTTTCAAAGTGAATATGTATATAAGTCGGATTAACATAGAGACAAGTGTCTGGCTTGACGTTTGATGATGTACAGCTGCTCAGCGCAGTATACTGTTCTGTGATAGCAGTACGAACAGATCTCGTTTTATATGGCTGTTTAGTTCGCCTATACTAATGAGAGTGATCTGTTGTTATACTTCAGTGAAATTTCGACAAATTAAACGAGGTAGGGGTAATGCATATTAAGATGCTATTTACTGTCATCGTTTTGCATTAGAGCACCTATAGGTCAAACCACTACCTTAAAAGTGCCACAAGATACTTGTTTTATGACTCTCGGCAAATTCTGGAGCGCCAAAATTATACAGGGTCTTAAACTAGACTGAAGGTGCCCCATCGCGTTTTAGTTAATTAGTTAGTTAGTTTCTTTGTCTGTTTGTTTGTTGTGTTTTTTGGGCGGTGTTTTTTTTTTTTTGGGGGGGGGGGGCTGTTTCGTTTTGGTTTTGGTTTCTTGTGGTTTGAGACATTCGCTTCCACAATGTCGACGGCTATGCAGAAACAAGCACACACAATTCATCGCGTCCTCTGCCATTAATAGGCCCCTTTCAACGATTTTACGAATTGCAACTTGTTCGGAATGATAAATAAACAGGCCTGGCAGGTCTGTAGGCTGAGTATCCCATCAAAAGCGAAGACCGCAACGTCGTATAGAATCCAGCCTTAGTCACTGATACGAAATTAGGCCTATAGATGGTAATAGCTCTGCTCAATTTTAGTAAGGTCTAAGAAATATTACACATAAATATTCCATAGTCTCTGAGGACAATTTAGTAAAATACGATTGCACACATCAAAAGTGCAGAAGAAACGATATCATCAGTTGACATATTAGTTGACAGCACGTCAGTGTAGAAAAACTGCTGTTTTCTCAACCAGATTATTGCCTTAATATTTAGGATCATTCATTCAAAAATACTGCTTCGATACTTTCCTCTCACCATTTTCAGGTCTCTATATTTGCATGCAATGCAAGAAGCATAAAGATACTTCAGCTGCCGTGGACATTCTATACGACCTCTAAATTAGTGAATGTCCGACGACAACTTCTGTCGACACATGGCGGGAAAACCTCGAACTCCACGAACAACTGCACAAAAGTCAACCTGTGGGCATAGTTATACGCATTACATGTCAGAGAGGCCATACTATTACTACGGACTGCAAAACTGGAAAGTCTCTAGAGTCTGGCAATGGCAGCTGTTACTAATATTCAAGCTCTCTTGTAAATGTCTTCACTAATCTCAATATATTGACATAAATATCTAGGGGCATGCGGGCGTCAAATTCACCCCTCAAGCTACACGTTTGAAGTACTCAGAAAGAGGCCGGCCGTAAGTGCTATACTTCAACTCTGATTGCTATATTGCCGTTTGAAATTGTCCATTTTAGAAAGAAAATCCCAAAATGGATGGCAGGATAAAGTTGAAAATTCAACCTGTGGTCCAACAAGTCGTTGTAGGGTATGGGGATTTTGTTTCAAGCTCTGTAGGTTCGGCATCTTTTGATTATTGGCTGACGGCTGAACAGCAAGCACCAGGTGCCGACATCGCAAAATGAAATATAGTGGCGGGAAACAATGAGATGGCTAGAGCTAAATTCACAGACAAATACCTACCACTGCCACATAAACTACATTTTTAAGAGCATTAGAAGGAGATTCATTTCGTCACTAATCCCGACTATGTGTGAACTGTTTCAGATGTGTTTTCCAGTCGGTCCCTGTACTCATAAATCTGTCAAAAATTATATCTTTTTCGAGCCAAAATGTATTCAATGGAATATTTTCAATATTTAGAAATATCCTTTCTTTGCATTCTTATAAATGATTAATTTGTATCATTTTGGATTAGTTTTATCAGTCAAGTAATTCAGTTTATTTTCCTTGAATTGTTTAAATATCATAGAACACACAAAGTTAAGTTGTTCTGGAAGACGTCGAGGGGGGATACGCAGTGCTTTTGCCAGAAGCGATAGGCTAAAATATGTCCAGTGCTAGGGACAAGTTCCTTTTTTTTTAAATATTTCCCAATGGTATATGAAGGGCAATTGCTATCGAGATTCAAAATCAGTGATTCACGTATGCTCTCCAAACTTCACAAAAACACTGATACGTTGATCGTGAACTTGAATTGAGTGATTTGTTTAGCTGCCCAAAGCAAGTCACTGGCACAGTGAATGAACGAGGTGCCTGATTTATGATATACGATAACAAAAGACTTTGCTGTCTAGAGAACACGAGATTTTGGCATGTCTTATCAGCCTCTAAATAAATACCTGTTGCTTGTCCATTCCACCGACTTATTCCATGTGAAAGCAATTTTTGAAGTTTACAGTCAATTTCAATCTCAGAAATTATCAATGGGAAAACCCACCCATGGAGATCAGAACAGTTGATATAGTGGCCTATTGGAAACATAATCCTATCCCTAAAGCGAGGCGGAAAGATACTCGTTTCATTCAATGAGCAAGCTTAATGAGTAGCGTTTTGACTTTATCGATGCTGTGCACAGTTTTGGGATGCTCAGCCTGGTTATTAAAATGATATAACTGTAACTTTTGTGATATTTTCACCGTGTTTGTTCCATAGAACACGTACATTTTATTCATCTTCCTAAGACATGTTAGCCTTTAATTCCAACAAAAAGCATTACAGTGAATAATGTGCAACAGCATGAGAATATGACATTTTCATTCCAGTTCGGACAAGAATTCAGTTATCAACAATAAACACTGATCATTACTCACTGAGGGACTCACAGAGTTGATGTTTTAGCGAGTGGAACGCACTGCATTTTGTCACGATTCTGTGAGCAAAACTGGAAACACGCTTTATGAACAAAACAAAAATATTTGAAAATACATCAAACTTTACAGGTCATTGATCTCAATCCATTAAATTATCTCACTGCCTCCTCATAATGCTCTGCAAATCATCCATTTCACCAATTCCTGAGATACCATCGTACAACAGATGCTACAGACTCCTGGAGTGGAACTGAAACAAAGAGACTTCTACAAACGGAAAAAGTAATATCAAATACTTGAAAAGATACAGCGTATGAACTTTTAACCCCATGGCTACCTTGTGTGCTGGACAATGTCGTTGACCATATTTGTTCACAGTATATGTTCTCATTGTTCGGTACAGCAGTTTTACTGAACTGTGCACGGAAGACAACTTGAAGAGGTAAATCTGGCAAATGATTATTTCAAAAATCATAGGAACATTAAAGTTATTGTAAGTACGACTTTCAGCATTGGAGACATAGAAGTACGGTACCAATGGATGGCTTTTACTTATTGATCGTAAAACTTGAAGAAAAATGACAGCTAAAGGTCCGCCAAGTTAACTCTTCTAATCATGGGAAGGAAATTATTTGAAACCATGTGAGACGAAAGTCGTCAGAGCGTTTACTTAAATAAATATTCTTTCTTGGACGGTGACACCCCCCACCCCCTCCCTTTTTAAATGAAAATGGTTATGCCGTGTTCAGTGTGTATATTCGCTGTGCCGGGAAAGAAACGCACATGGTAATAAAAGTAAAGTTATTTCTGTTATACATCCAGGTGCAAGCGGTATATTGTTGGGAGTAATCGATGAAGTCACGTCTGGCGATCAACTAAACAATATGAACCTTAATAATGAAACCAGTACACAAATTACTGTTTTTATAAGGACTACACTGCAAATTCTTCTGGCTTGAAATATAACCACTTGGTTTGTATGTGGCTTGCGGGTGAACCAGTTTCAAATATTTCAGTTTGCCCGCAATCCACTAAGATTTTTTGGTTTGCAGTCACGCCACCACAAAGAGTATGAATGGCATGTATTCATACCAATACATGGGTGGCTTATTATCAAGCCCG
>LD349071.1:17007-38705 GCA_001465055.1 Ptychodera flava | reverse complement strand
ATCTTAATAATCAAGCATACATAAATGCACAGATTTATCTAATTTTGTACTGAAAAAAATTTATTCATAGTTTCATCATAGACCCCAATGGTTAGTGAATCGATATTTTGGTGAAATTCCAAAATCAAATTTCTTGCACAACCCTGGACTTGTAACCATTCTAGTCTTATCAAGAACAATAATCTTAATAATCAAGCATACATAAATGCACAGATTTATCTAATTTTGTACTGAAAAAAAATTATTCATAGTTTCATCATAGACCCCAATGGTTAGTGAATCGACATTTTGGTGAAATTCCAAAATCAAATTTCTTGCACAACCATGGACTTGTAACCACTCTAGTCTTATCAAGAACAATAATCTTAATAATCAAACATACATAAATGCACAGATTTATCTAATTTTGTACTGAAAAAAAATTATTCATAGTTTCATCATAGACCCCAATGGTAAGTGAATCGACATTTTGGTGAAATTCCAAAATCAAATTTCTTGCACAACCATGGACTTGTAACCACTCTAGTCTTATCAAGAACAATAATATGAATAATCAAGCATACACAAATGCACAGATTTATCTAATTTTGTTCTGAAAAAAAATTATTCATAGTTTCATCATAGACCCCAATGCATAGTGTATTGAATGACATTTGGTGAAATTCCAAAATCAAATTTCTTACACAACCATAGACTTGTAACCACTCTAGTCTAATCAAGAAAATTAATAACAATAATCAAGAGTACACAAATGCAAAGATTTACCTATTTTTGTATTTGAAAAAACTATTCATAATTTCATCATAAACACCATGGATAGCAATTTCTTCTACACAAATGTTCATTTTACTGTTCAAGCAAAGTACATTTAAATACATTATCAAACATATATAAAATACAGATATAGCATGTTTTGTGGGGGTAAATTGTCAATAATTTGCCTGATAGATTCCATGTATTATGATTTGATATTTTTGGATAAAGCACTAAATCAGCTAAATCTTGCCTTCTTATAGTTACACAAAATATGGTGACCCTCCCTAAACTGTATGAAATACCATATCTCTTCAAAAATTCTTGCGTGATAAATTGCGACTGTCCCTCCAAAAACACCAGCCCTCCCGTAATTTGTCCCTAACATAACAATTGAACCATGTGTTATGTAAATTAGCTGATACTGTTTTAGTAGTTTTAGCAGTGGTTGGGGGGGAGGGTCAAGTTTTAGAATGTCGGACAAGGGGGAGGGTCACATTTTAGACAGGAGGATTGGGGGGAGGGTCACATTTTACGGTACAGGTGTTCGCGAAATTCCCCCGCCCCCCTGTAATTACTGAAGGCTCCCTAAGTTCTAAAGTTGGTAGTCACTGTCCCTTTGGTTGTACATTGTGTCATAGGTCATCCAAAAGCAGCGTTACGCCATTTGTATGAGCGTAAACAAAACCTTCGTTTGTAATATGAGCCACCAATTATTTTCGCCTGCGGGTCTTCTATCTCACATTTTCAACAACCAGTTTGTGTGAATTCAATTTACTTAAGGTTAGAGAGTTGATCATTGGCTAACACGTACAAAAATTCCAAAATCTTTGACGGAAGGTTGATGTGCGTGATTATCTGTGACGCGGCAAAATCCCATTTTCAACTATGACCTACTTTTTTGTCGGCGACGTAGGCCGTTCTGTTGGTCGGCAATGCAGGTCTAGCCAATTACGTGCAAATTAAAAGGTTGTGACTGTGCTATGAATGTTGTAGTGCCACAATCTCGCCCGAAAAGGAATGCCACTTGGATCAACCCAACTTAAAAACACTTGACACTTGTTTATCAGGAAGTGCACGCCTATCTCGCAAAGCAACGAAATCAGCGAACCAAATATGATTAATTCCACGACTTTGTTTAGGTCCACTCCTTGCGTGATTATTTCTTCACTTCACACTCGTTCCAGTACTTGACTCTCATCGCCGCCCACCTGAACTACCGCTATAGAGCATGTTTAATTTGTCATAGTTTAAGTATTTGCATAGTTCATGTTTTAGATATCTCAGCCCTACCTCGCTCTTTGCGCATGACCTTCTGCATGCATGCGTTGTACAAATTGTCGGTGTACAAATGTAACACGCTGGCAAGCATTTTCCAACCAAAACCGCAGAAATTGTTCTACGATTATTGAAATAATTGATCCATGCTCCAATCAATGAGAATATAACTATTGGCTACAAATAATTATATCATGAAATGCTTACTGGCATCTCCGAATACTTTTGTTTTTAATTTCGTCATGAGGTACCGAGCGAGGCGGTATGGCGGTTTCATTGCGTTGCCAGTCCTTGAAAGCGTCCACTGAATCAATAATCCAGGGCGATAAACAATGCGGTACTAGCCAGCGCTGTCAACAACTACCCTTTTGACGAAAATGGGTTTTGGTCTTTAAAATCTAGACAATAAAATTACAAAAGAATATTGTCGTTCGATACCACACTCAAAGAGGCCGTTTTCGGGACTGAGAATAGTGTATAGACAAATATATATGGTGCATTCAGCGGCTTAGCGTGTGTTGTAAGTTCTAATCTGCGTGATGTAGATACAGATGTGGCCTTCTGGGAGGCAAATTAGTAGATAGCTAGGGCCGACAACATGGTTGTAGACTCACTCTGATGTACGACAGAGCACAAACTAAGCATGCTACGGCCGCGGTTTCAGAGCGGGCGTGCCTAGTGAGAATTACGTACCATTTTAATCGAGCGAATGTATCCCGGCCCCCACCATGGTAGCCACAGATATGCAATTAATGAGCCCCCTGGGCATTCGAACCCGTTCCTGGGTCTTAATTGCTTAAGTGTATGCGTAGATTAGAGATAACAATTAATCAGCAATTACCTGGTAAATACAGCGATAGCAGAAGGAATTGTCTCTGCATCTCCTCGGCTTCACGACCTCGTACGGTACGAAGCCCACGCGACGATGTGCAAGTGAAACAAGGCCGCACTGGCGGAATACAGCGTCGTCAAATGTTTATGGTTTAAGTGTATAAACAACCGCTGGTTGAGACTGACATTGCGTAGCGATGAGAAAGCGATTCGCTAATCATTAACTTCACCATCGGATCCTCCCTGTAAACGTCTCCTGGCACACACAGTTATCAAACCGGGGTTTTAATGGCTGTAAGGCGCAGTCACTCGACGAACAAAAACACTCGCTGTTGAAAGCTGTTCTACGTCTGCTGTGCGTGGACAAACAGACGCTCTGGTTCTATTGCTTCTCCCGGCGAACTATGAACTTTCTCCCTTTCAGCGGTGTCAGCCACTACGCCTCCAGAGTGTTAACGGGACCAGGAGTGATGGTGGACTGGCTACTTCTGTTCCTGTTCCGTGAAGAAGGGGCGTCTTTTCTGTGACTGCGCACACCAACTTTTATCAGATACAGACGAAACCGGAATTCCAGACGGCGGCTTGTTGCGATGGCGCAAATCTGCAACTGGCGAGAGATATAGGACGATTCAGATCTAATTATGCAAAGAGCAAGCTGTACCGTTAATAACCACAGATAACGAAACAATCACCGTTTAATGAAGGAGAACGATTCGCGAGATTTCTTTTTCTGCGTTGTGCTTCCCATGAACGACGTAATCGTATTCCCACGAACCGGTCACTGTGTCATGTCATGCGCACTAGACACACTCTAGGTCGAGATTTGAACGCAACCACGCCTGCCCAACGGCGCTACTGGTACTGATTATGTTGCTTTTCAAAGCTACCCGCCTAAGGGCAGGTATCGAAAAGATGTATGTTTGTTTTCGGCGTTACAAGAGGCCTAAGGACTTAATTCATCAAGTTGGACAGTTAAAGAGGTATCGCTGAACCTTGTCTATTGTTTCGTGTCTCAATTAAATCTTCCTTTGTTACAGGGTATGACAAGAAGCCGCATTCCTTCCCAGTCGACAAATATTTACTCTTGTTTTCAATTGCATGGTCTGATCGGTCACCAGAAATATAATTTACAAAGTTGGTTACTTGCTGCACAGGGAAGCCAGGATGTACAAACAAATAGGCAAACAATTAATCAATCAAACAAATAAATAAAATAAATAAATAAAACATGCAACGTATTCAAGATGCGACGTCAGTAATGAGCAGTGATACTGACGTCGCATCTCGAATATATTACATATATGGTGTTATTCATATATTTGTTTATTTATTTATTTATTTATTTGTTTGTTTGTTTGTTTGTTTGTTTTTTTTATCCTGGCTTTCCTGTGCTTGCTGTAACATGTAAACACGGAATGAACCAGTGATAAAGTAAAGCCCTTTATTGCTATAGATCACCTAAGTATTTTAATTGTATAGAGACTGAGGAAGTCAAAACCTGGCCTTGTCAGGTTGTTCTAAGCATAGACGATGGCAACAATTGAATCTATCATCTCCAACTGATTAATCGCCATGTGATGTGTTGAGTAGGATAGATTGAATCAATAAACACAGCGCCCTAAGGGTCTCCAAATATAGATCGACCATTTTGGCTTTCTCATAAAAATATATTCCCGGTGATAAACTAACATTCCACAATGCTCCATAGTATAAAAGCATCTATGTCTCTCTCCGTCTCTCTATCTAGGTCTGACTCTGTCTGTCTCTTTACGTCTGTCTGTCTCTCTTGCTTACTTTACTTCAGATTCTTGATACACTCTGCATCTGACGATTCCACTTTTCTGCCTGTAAACTGACGCATTAGAAGATCTGAGAAAGAGAAAGTGAACAAACAACTGGTAAGCGAAACATCGGCACTGGGGGGCGCTGCAATCTCCGCAAGCATGGCATGGTGTTGCAAGCTCAACAAATCTCGATTGTATCCTTGTCTAGGATACTTTATATTTTATGCACAGTCACTGATTCTGCCTGCCACTAATATTTCAATCGTTCCTTTCCCATTCAACACATGTATCTGAATACTTAATCTTTTAATTAAAGGATTTTTGTCAACAGTCTTATCCAGAATGCGTATATTCACCACTATGTATCGATTTCAAGATACCCGGTTCAAATATATTGGCAGGAAATACATCATTTCGTTTTTCACCGGATGCATATTTTGGTTGATACTGAGAAATCTAACATTCTTTGAAGATTACAATTTACATGTGATAGCCACATAATGGTACCGTTATTTGTTCTGTCAATCGTAATCGTGCAGATACTATCATCAGTTACGTAAATCTGCAAAAACTCCCACCATGCAACATGCTCACCAGACATAGATACAGTTATCTTCCTCTCAAAAGCGCCCACCATAAAAATCTAGCCAAGACTTGCGGCAACTTTCATGTAGTGATGCTATTCGTACGTTTCAACCACATTCAGTTGAACTCTTTCGTTATCATCTGTCCCCTCAAACATCGCGTTACTTAGCAACCGTCTTTCACAGAATGAACTAGTAGTATTACCTCTTGACCACTACTGCTCAACACCGAGTCAGCCAATCTCATTTGAAATCTATAGATTTCGTATACCTTCTTTAAACATTCACAAATATTTCAATTGTATCGATTTGAAAACCAGCGATATCATACATGCATGGCGGCCGACATCACATCAGAACATTCGACATTGAATTGTTTACTTAACATGAAATTATCCAGCCCTTCATTTGAACTTTGAACTCGGACGGGGAGAGTATACCTCGATGCCATCACTTTTAATCATAGCCTATTCTATCACGTAAGAGGGTCAAAGGTATTGGGTTAACTTGCAACTTTTTAAGTAAAAAGGATGATCAACAATTTTTTGCAACACTATGCCGTTTATTAAATGACGCAAAACAACTGTTTCACCATCGAATAATGAAAATTTGGCAGATTTCCTTATATTGAAAGTTTGAGGTTGATCAGTCAGTTAAAAGGGCCGGCAAGGGAATGAATTTTATTTATTGTTGAAATTACGGTATTTATTTAACACTTACGCCATGCGTGTTGTGACCCGATGTTGTATTTTCAGTATGTTTGGCCATAGTCATGCGCTCTTCTGTTTATGGTTCAGCATTGTAACGTATAGACCAGAACTGTTTACATAAAAGCTAAGTATTGATTCGCATAAATGTCCATGTTGTGTAAGTGGAGGATTATCAAATACAAAATCGGTGAAAAAATATAAACATGTCAACACGTTTTCTGTTGTAATTCTTCGAGTCGTTTAAATTTACAACGACATGTTTAAAAGACGTTAGCATGGGATGCGAACCGTAATGACTTAATAATTTACAAATTTAAAGTGGTTTTTGTCTCTTGTTTAATTGTTTCAAACATAAAAACATCTTTCTCAATATCCTGCCGATGATACCTGCAACTTGCAATAAGTAAACTTACACCAGAACTGCGCAAACTTTATTCATGATTCACTAGCGATGGCCGGGGCGCGCTTTCATTAAGTCATCTGTAACCTCGATGGCGCTATTCAACTCTAATAACTCGGCAGTGGAGAACAATCGTCCATCGCTGTGATTATTTTCCTGTTGTCTATTTACGTATGAAGTGTGTAGAACGTTCAGAGGCAGGGAGTGTAATTTTTTGCTGTAGGTTCTCTTATTTTGTCTCATGAGGGCGTCAGAGGCTGTGATGCCAGTGAAGTGATGAAAACGACCCACTTCAATTACCGCCCTCACACAATCACTCCGTAAACGAATTCTCAGTGATCCATCGATGCTGAGCGTTATCTAAGGCTTGTCGATTTCACTTGACCAGTAAAAAATGTTGTGTATGCTTGACAAACATAATAGAAAATCAAGCGTCGAAGAAAGTAGTGTGCCTTGCCTGAAACCGTGCGAGCACTGGCAGATAAGGGGGGGGGGGGGGGGGGNCGTACCATTATTGACTCTGTACCATGGCTTTGCGAAGATTAGAACTGCTGAAGAGTCAGGTGTTTTTTTTGGGTTGGCGTCTAAGCTAACCAATAGACTTGTCCCAATTTTTCGATGCTCGTTAATAAGGATAGGTATCAGCTATTTTCAATTTGTCAGAACGGTTAAGTTTATTAAAATTTCCATTTCCAGAATGTAATGACCTTGAACAAATGACGTGATAATCACGATTCATTTTTATGTAAATGAAACAGCTAAACTGACATGTCATCCTTTTTGTGTCGTTTCTTCTGTGTGGCCATCGAAGATCTTTTCTGTCCCTATTGATCGCGTCGAGCTCGAGCGAGATACTATCATAATCTCGCCTGTTGCTTGAGAACATACGAGGATAAGTGGAGTTTTCAATTTTTAAGTGTGCGCATTCCAGGATTGTTTATAGTTTCTACGATTGTTCAAGGGGTCGGCGGTTCAGACGATAAAAAGTAATAGACCATGTTGTTAAATAATGTGACACCGGTGAAGCGACTGCTCTGGCCTGGAACATGGATCTGAAGTTTGAGGAAGAATGTACCATCGGTGATTTTAAAATTTAAAATAGTTCCCTTTTTGTGTTATGCTAGCTATGCAAATATAGCCCCCAGGCCTAACATGACTGTCGCAATGAGAGAATTTGGCCCGAATGATTCTACTGTCACCAAATTTTCAGCAGCTCGCGAGCAGACACCCACGTGCACCGTCAGAATGACGATGCTTAATTTCCAATTTTCTTCTTAAAAAATAAAAGTCGGTAGCTTTTATGGAATAGCTACACTTTCAACAGCACGCCCCTTTAGGTTGTCAAGGTCCCTAGAACTTTCTGCAACATCAAAAATGCCTTGTTACTTGCATACTTCGTGCCAATTGATCTGATCAAAAGTATAGATTTGATACAGTTTAGATACTTGAGCAAAGTGAATATTGTTTCAGCTTCAGAAGCTTTCGAATACTTTCGATTTTTGATTTGTTTTAATAGCGTGGTAATACTAAAGATATTTAACAACGTTGGCAACAAGCCAAGGACATTTAGATCCCACAAAGGTCAAAAGTCTGCTTCTCATTGCCAAGAATGCCAAAACTACATACAGCGAGGCTGCGTTCACACGCGTAAGCGTGCGTGTATATCAGACGTTACATATATATGGGTTTTGCTTAGGGAGCCTTCAGTAATTACAGGGTGGGGTGGGCCGGGGGAATTGGGGGGAGGGTCACTTTTTAGAAAACAGTTCAAGGGGGAGGGTCACTTTTTGTAAACCTATCTTGGGGGGAGCGTCACTTTGGACAGAAGCTGATTTTATGGCCAAAACTTTGATTGTCCGTTCGATATTTTCTGAATAGGAAATCACCAACAAAATACGCACACACTTATAGACCGCCATGCATAGTGAATTGACATTTGGTGAGATTCGAAAATCAAATTTCTTGCACAACCATGGACTTGTAACCATTCTAGTCTTATCAAGAACAATAATGTGAATAATCAAGCATACATAAATGCACAGATTTATGTAATTTTGTACTGAAAAAAAATTATTCATAGTTTCACCATAGACCCCAATGCATAGTGAATTGACATTTTGGTGAAATCCCAAAATCAAATTTCTTACACAACCATGGACTTGTAACCACTCTAGTCTAATCAAGAAAATTAATTTCAATAATCAAGAGTACACAAATGCAAAGATTTACCTATTTTTGTATTGGAAAAAACTATTCATAATTTCATCATAAACACCATGGATAGTGAACCAACTTTTTAGATGAATTCAGAAATCAATTTCTTGTACACAAATGTTCATTTTACTTCCCTTTTCAAGCAAGGTACATTAAAATACATCATCAAACATATGTCAAATACAGATATAGCATGTTTTGTGGGGGTAAATTGTCAATAATTTGCCTGATAGACTCCATATATTATGATTTGATATTTTTGGATGAAGCACTAAGTCAGCTACATCTTGCCTTCCTATAGTTGCACAAAATATGGTGACCCTCCCTAAACTGTATGAAATACCATATCTCTTCAAAAATTCTTGCGTGATAAATTGCGACTGTCCCTCCAAAAACACCAGCCCTCCCCTCTGTAATTTGTCCCTAACATAACAATTGAACCAATTGTTATGTAAATTAGCTGATAGTGTTTTAGTTATTGCCGGGGAGAATACCGCAGTGGTTGGGGGGGGGAGGGTCAAGTTTTAGAATGTCGGACAAGGGGGAGGGTCACATTTTAGACGGGAGGATTGGGGGGAGGGTCACATTTTACGGTACAGGTGTTCGCGAAATTCCCCCGGCCCACCCCCCCTGTAATTACTGAAGGCTCCCTTACACACGATTCGAATTTGAATTTAACAGTTTAAGTCGGGCACAGCGGCCTGACGAACTTTTTCTGGCGTATTCCTCCCTTTATAAAAAGCTTTAATCCCTTCCACACCTGAAAGTCGTCGAAAGCTATCTTCCCGCATCTATTGCAAAGTAAACATAGCAGTCTTCAACGCGCGCAAAGTTCGCATTCTGATACAAACGTCACGGTGATCTGTAGGAGTCTAAAACTGCACATGTCACGTAAAACTGCATGTCTCTTGGCTTCTTTGAGATTTGTCTTCCGAGGTTAATGTTCATCAAATATCGACAAAAACTATGTAAAAATAGACAACATTTCACTATTTTGACGTAATTTCTGGTTGATGCCGGATATTACCGCGAAATAATCATATTTTACACACGCTGGCTCGGGAGAAGAATTTTGTTAGCAGAAAGTCGCACATCTGATGTAGTAATGAATGTCTTACCCTTGTCTTGTTTTTCTGTTTTTTGAGTTTCCGCTTTCCACCATACACAGAGGGCGGCAAACGAGAAAAGCCGATGAGAACTTGAAAAACAAAGCCATCCCTATCTAACTTAATTGTTTCACCAGATTGGTTGTGCACATTTTACTCAGCAAAAAAAATATAAATTTACTGCATGTCCTCAATGAAACAGAAATACCCAGTAACATATCAAAATATTACCTTGTTGTCCCTTTCGTGGGATAATAAGGTAGTTTTCACTATTCAAGTTAATGTTGAAAGTGTAAGTCTTGCGACGCTGTGTATGCGATGTTAATATTGATTAAGAAGTGAATTCTAGGCCTGACTGAAATTCATATAACATCGTCAACAATGACATAGGTTACTAAAAATAAGCAGGCCGCGTGGTGACAAATTAACTACCAAGCAATACACTGTATTTTACCCCCAAAAAGATATATATATATATATATATATATATATATATATATATATATATATATATATATATATATATATATATATATATATATATATATGCCTATATATATAAAATCAGCTAACGTAGCTTAGTTATGTATAAACTTCATAAAATCTGTTATCCAAGTTTAAGACACCACATTAACAGGCCAACACCAACATGACGCTTTATATTTGTACAGTTCTCACGCTGTGCTCAGTGGACATGATCGGGTGTTGCTGTCTAAGGTCAGACTCCAAAAGGTTATTGACCTTTTTTCTTTTCACAGTCCTGTTCGCGTTATTATTGAGAGGGACAGTGTGTTTTTGAATGCCTCTGTTGTGCTTCCTTTCAACAACTGCGACAACAACTCGCCCCATTGAGCCGTGGGCGTAAGGTTTTATACTGAAAGAGACCTTACATATAAAAACATGAAAAGTCTGTCGTCAGAATTCGGCTAGGCAAACTTTCAGACAGAAAATGGCGCGAACAATTCAAACACAAATTAGGGAGCTTTCAGTAATTACAGGGGGGGTGGGCCGGGGGAATTTCGCGAACACCTGTACCGTAAAATGTGACCCTCCCCCCATCCTCCCGTCTAAAATGTGACCCTCCCCCTTGTCCGACTTTCTAAAACTTGACCCTCCCCCAAACCACTGCGGTATTCTCCCCGGGAATAACTAAAACAGTATCAGCTTATTTACATAACAATTGGTTCAATTATTATGTTAGGGATAAATTACAGAGGGGAGGGCTGGTGTTTTTGGAGGGACGGTCGCAATTTATCACGCAAGAATTTTTGAAGAGATATGGTATTTCATACATTTTAGGGAGGATCACCACATTTTGTGCAACTATAAGAAGGCAAGATGTAGCTGATTTAGTGCTTCATCCAAAAATATCAAATCATAATACATGGAGTCTATCAGGCAAATTATTGACAATTTACCTCCACAAAACATGCAATATCTGTATTTTATATATCTTTGATAATGTATTTAAATGTACTTTGCTTGAATAGGGAAGTAAAATGAACATTTGTGTACAAGAAATTGATTTCTGAATTTCATCTAAAAAGTTGGTTCACTATCCATGGTGTCTATGATGAAATTATGAATAGTTTTTTCCAATACAAAAATAGATAAATCTTTGCATTTGTGTACTCTTGATTATTGATATTAATTTTCTTGATTAGACTAGAGTGGTTACAAGTCTTTGGTTGTGTAAGAAATACGATTTTGGAATTTCACTGAAATGTCAATTCACTATGCATTGCGGTCTATGGTGAAACTATGAATAATTTTTTTTCAGTACAAAATTAGATAAATCTGTTCATTTATGTATGCTTGATTATTTAGATTATTGCTCTTGATTAGACTAGCGTGGTTACAAGTCTATGGTTGTGCAAGAAATATGATTTTGGAATTTCACCAAAATGTCCATAGACTATGCATCGGGGTCTATGATGAAACTGTGAATAATTGTTTTTCAGTACAAAATTAGATAAATCTGTGCATTTATGTATGCTTGATTATTCACATTATTGTTCTTGATTAGACTAGAGTGGTTACAAGTCTATGGTTGAGTAAGAAATTTGATTTTGGAATTTCACCAAAATGTCAATTCATTATGCATGGCGGTCTATAAGTGTGTGCGTATTTTGTTGGTGATTTCCTATTCAGGAAATATCACATTGACAATCAAAGTTTTGGCCATAATATCAGCTTCTGTCAAAAGTGACCCTCCCCCCAAGATAGGTTTATAAAAAATGACCCTCCCCCTTGAACTGTTTTCTAAAAAGTGACCCTCCCCCCAATTCCCCCGGCCCACCCTCCCCTGTAATTACTGAAGGCTCCCTTACAACCTCTACTGGTTTTGGCAGTCGCATTGTACATTGTTGGGGATCTCGGATCTGAACCGACGCTTCGTCTACTAGTTTTAACCACAGACAATTGAGCGGAAGACCCGCTCTACTGTTCACTATTTTAACGAGGAAGTTGTAGAACCGGTGATCTTACAAATTTTAAAAGTAGCCTGCAGAAATAGTTCTTTCGCTGCGCCGAGAACTACCATCTCGCAACAAACTCATTCATTATTTATGTTAATTTAAGGGAAAGACGAAAACTGTGCGCTCTATTCTGTTTCCGTTCAGGCTATCGACCTTGAACGATATTCGATAGTACAGCTATATTTGGGAATCTCCGCAAGACAGATACGACTTTCAATGGCGCGCAATCGGCATTCATATGCAAATTTTGGATGACCTTATCGGCGACGAAGGGTCGCTGCTGGGCGTGTGAGTGTGTATGCAATAAATAAGGCCGAGTCGGATCGCAGTCGTTCTCCTTGTAGCCGGTCTGTAGGAAGAGATAAAAAATAACAAAATCGCCATCGAAATACGGCAAAATGTTCGTCTACCGAAAATTAATGGCAAAGCGGCGAGGGGAGAGTACGAACACCACAGCTGTCGAGAATGGCAGTGGCGAAACGGCAGCGACGCAAAACGTCGACAACAAAGCGACCGAGGAGGAGAAGAAGGTGAGTGAGATACAACGTACGTTGCATTGCATCACGACTTTCGCGTTCGTCGCCATTTTGCTTTTTTCACGATATAGGCCATTTCCTCGAATAAAAATCATACGCCACCTCAATTCTTATGATTGAACATGGTGTTGAAAATAAGGAGAAACGTCATCGGAGAAGCAATGACATTATTTTGTGAATTTTTCTGTCATATTGGCGAAGGGCCCCACCCACAGCCGAGAGCTGTTTATGCGAACATTGACTGTCAGAGCGGAGTCTATGTACTGCATATTAACGATCCTATTGCTGATTAGGTTGTCATGTTTCCAATCGGCAGTTCTCAAAAATCCCAGGATATTGCCCGCTGTCATGTGATGGATAGCTGTCGTAGCAACCGTGATTATATAACGTATGGCATATTCTTTAAAACAACGGTGCATTGTAAATACGCTTTATTAATAGCGAGGTACCGAGTTCCGCCTTGTTCGCGCCGATTTCTGTGGATACTTCGGCATGTACTGCGCTTTGATGTCGGCCCTACTAACGGAGTATAAATCACTTTGACATGTCGCGAACAAGAAATTTCTTTACATTTTTGTCATGCGAGCAGCATTAACAATAAAGCAGGCTCATATAGGCTGCGCTTTCAGTCATATAAATGAGCCACCGTCTTTTCAATGTAAAGACGCCGCCATTTTGGAAGTGCGAAACGGCAACTCCCATTTCTCAGCACTTGTTTTCACACTCGGTGCCTGTACTGCGAATAAAATCAATACAAAGCAACTGTTCTCGGCTAGCGTAATGGAGAACTGTTTTCTGCAAGACGCATAACGTGCGACGCCGAAAGAATTTTACGTTTGCATACCCGAAACATCTGTCAACGATCCGGGGCTATTTAATATGAAAATCGCAGTAATTAAATATGTATATGGTTTATAACACGTTGAAGCTTAAATTATTCAGTCGATATACCTCTCCGTTCTACTGTTTCTTTGAAACAGATAATTAGTGGACAAACGTTCATAAATTGCTTGAACCACAGAGGCTCGATCATGCTTGATGTCACTGACACCGTTTTAGTGTCTCAGGCATCTTTGTGCTGCGTGCATAATCATATTTAGAATCACCTAGAGAAAATTAATCCACGAATACTTGATTTGGCGCATCAGGTTTTGTTTACTGTCTGTGCGTGTTGACACTCTTTACTCTATTCCCGGGTGTCTATGTCTAGCCTTGAATGTTAATTATTCTACCAGAAAACCGGGTAAAATGGAGCCTTTGTGTCGTGCTTTAATCGAACTCTGCGCCTACATTTCGCAAGTTTTTCTGCCACTCCACGCTATCTTATCTGGAGTTTACATGTAGCGTCATCAGACGTTTTCATACCCTGTTTCGAATCCCCTGTGGCTAAGCTAATAGCAACATTCGGTTGTTCATACTGAACGGGTAACTGTCCGATGTATATCATCGCGCGCATATAAGCTTTCCTACATAGTTTGCGGTTTGCCTAAACTTGGAGCCTGTTCATTTCTTTTGTATTTTTGTATAGAGTTTTCGGTGTGCGCGCGTACCGTTACGCGCCCCACGCAAGCACGTTGCCATGACCACAGCAGGGAACGTGATAACACCGTACCATGCAGCAGTCTTCCCTGGCATCTTTAGGGTCAAGTGCGTAGGAATGTGAGCACTATAACTAACAGCTGCCCGCTCGGGTTAGATTTTTAGTTAATTAACGCAAAATCCCTCACCCTTCTTCAATAAAATGTCTGCCGTGAATGTGAACCAGCCGCCAAGTTTTATGTCGTAATTTTGTCACGGTGCTGCGTTGTTAACTTACACTTCGGACTGTCTCCATCCACTCCCGGAATCCCACGAGCCTGACATTCACACACGAAGCTGCGTGCGATATGCTTGTTCCATGACCTATTTCTGTCAACGCTCATTAAACAAGAAACAATGAGTCACGAACAAGAGTGTCTGATTGGATTTTGTCACCCCGATTATTAGCGAACCGCTCTCACGGAATCGGAAAATCAGAGTTCGAGACGGATTTTTATTTATTACGGTAAAATGTTCCAGCTTGGATTTTTCTCTGTCACAGCCGAGGGGCGTTTTTGAACACTGTATTTATCCTAGTCTGACTCACGTCCGGAAGACCATGGAATCTATTTCTGGGCCGTGAATTTAAAATTATGACAACCAGCCTGGATAATCAGCCATTTAAGTTTACCATATGGTTATGGCTTTAAGCTTACATATGTAACAGCAAAAGATCTAATCAAAGGTTGTTGTTCCTACTAAAGTTTTATTGCTAATAGGCCTAGTTCTAGAGAGCCAATAATTTTTTTCAAATTGTATAGTTTTTAATTTTTTCTTAAAATTTTACCTATACTTACAGGTTGCGAGTCGTAAGTTGTCGTGTCGTTTGCAAAAATAATGAGCAATTATTAAATATGCAAATATATAACATCATTACAACTTCCTGGAACGATGACCCATGTTATCGCGACAGTACACCAATAACGAGTGTTATAAATTTGAACCCTGCATAATCGGAGAGGATTTTTGTCATCAAAATGAAACTGGATCGCGTCATGTACTCTGATGACGTCACGAAGGGGTAATGAAAGGTCACTGAAATATCAAATACCCGCAGTTCATATTTCTGAATAGTGAAATGTATCCGGCAAAGCTCAGTACGGAGCTAATTGAATTATATAAAATATTTTGCTCCGTTCCTTACGAGAATGAAACCAAATGATAGGTCATAATTTCATGAAGTTGTGTGTACATTTCGAAATCGACCAAGTTATCCCGTTCAACCATGGCAGTAAGCTCTACCATCAGACCCGGAGCAAGTTACAGCCTGAGTGCATTGAATTGCTATCAATTTATGATTTATATATATATATATATATATATATATATATATATATATATATATTGATTAATTGAAATGTACGCACACAGACCACCAATACTACGGTTTTGTTTTTGTTTTGTTTTTTTTTAGATAAAGAAATCTTTTATTGAAGAACGTAACTTAGGGCCAACATAATACTCGATCGAATCGAAACATGCTGCCTGAAAAGCAGTAAATAAAAAAGTGACCCAGATTTTCGTCGAGCGTGTTTGGGACCTCTCAGATACTTTATTCTTACGGATCTCAAGCGTGCTGTCACTGTGGAAAAGAAATGTGCCACTGGGATATCAATGAGAAAGTGCCACTTTTTCACCGGTGCGGTGGTGAGACTCTGCTTTCATTCTCGCTGAAATTTTAGTTCTAACAGACTGAGTATTGACTGTATTGTGTTACAATTTTAAGTCTCACCGATGGACAATGGGAATTTCCCGTATCACCGTTGAGAATCAGTGCCAACCAATTGCTGTGAGAATAACAGCAGAGTCTCGAGAGTGGCATTTTCTCATGCCTCAAACATGTTCCTTTTCCACGGTGTGTGTAAATGATCGTTAAATCTCGCATAATCCCTGAGAGAAAAACTCTAAAACAACATTTACGAAAATAACTTCCCATATGTTAGTTATAAATGGAAACATAAGGGAAACTGGAGACTCAAGGTCAATTTGTATCGCAAGGGTCCGAATGGCCTGTGACAATGACCTGACTGGAATTATTCAAGTCATTGAAACTGATTTCGAAATGGTGAGCGCATGCGAAAACCTTTAAGTATGCGATGATCACAGTATAGCTTATTTCGAGCGCTGTTGTATTCACAGATACTATCATTGACTGAGATATAATCTTGCAAAGACCTAATTTCATAATTCTCATCTCGTTTCGTCCGTAGCAAAATTCGCCAAAAAAGGAGGTGAAGATCGAGAAGAAACAAAAAGAAGTAAAGGAGACAAAGAAAGTTGTGAAGATCGACCCGAAGGAGGAAAAAACTGTGAGTGTGTCTAGTCATACCAAAGTGGAGTTCCAGGTCAGACGAGTGAAGTATACCGACTCCAGGTACAAGACCGAGCCTGATTTTACCCTCACCGCCGAGGACATCGAGTACCGTGTGCATTCGGCTTTGCTCAAAGAAAAGAGTGAGGTCATAAGAAAGGCCTTGTCTGCAGACACCAAACACGTCGATGACGTTGGAAGAGGACACGGCATGGAATTTGTCAAACCGCCACCAACTGCCAGGGCGCTTAGAATCCTTATGGATTACATCTATACGGACAAATTTAATGTCCCGGAGGAGGCTAAAACGGATGTCTATATCGCCGCGAAGCTTTTGAAAATATCCGTGGACGAGGATGCGCTGATTGGATGGGACGCGCCAGCGAAGTGACGGACAGGTTTCGAAAGTTGAACTCTATTAGCCTAGTTTCAAGTGACTTTTTCCTCGTACAGGTTGTGTTATATTTAGGAGGATTACTCCGGACTGTCAATCAGAAGGGCGCCACCAAGAGGCAAGCATTTTGAAACTCGTTAATTCGAACAACTCGCATAATTGTATGTTGTTTACTGGAAATGGTATGTACTTTATGTTATTCGACGGAACTTTCATTCATCGGTCACAGCTGTTACGTGCTCACACAATTCTCTGACATGTCACTATTGGATGTCAACTATGTCAGACTATCAACCCTGTTGTAATAAGTCATGTATTTTCAAACCTGCAGTCTCTATAGTACCATTGTTGATATTATCGTGGCAGCCGTTCCTGCCTGTACGAACACTGAAGACTTCTTCGTTATTGGTGAACTTGCCTATTTTTGCCCATAAAGCTATATTTAAAAGTCCCACATTCCAGTTTACAGTACACGTTGTAACAGTTACCCTAGATCGAGTCATAAAGGTATTTCTGTCGGCGACGTTTCCTGTTTTGCCCTTGTTACTGAATGGCCGTGAAAATGTCCCGGATTATAAGCAGCTTCACCATCGTCTGGAGATTTAATACCAAGCTATTTTTTGTCCTTTGCGTCACCATCAACCTTCTCACAATCTAGTGTCCTTGTTGCTCGATTAGGGTACTGTCCGTTTTTTGCTGAAATTTACTTTATTTTTTTGTTTGTCTGTTTTTTCATTTGTCCACTGAGAAGTTTAGATGCAGAGGTGGACACTGCACGCTTGCTAAACAGAAAAGGTTAGCGTGTCAAAATATTTCAACCAAATATAGCCTCAGCAACTTACTTTAAGACAACCACGATTTCTAAACAAAGCCAAGCCACTAGTCACAGCCCGCAGTAAAATTACAACTGTTTTACACCAAACATGATGTAGCCTTGGAGAGTGTTTGCTTCAGAGAGGTGTATGGTATCTAGAGGCCATATCACATGGCGACTCACGTCTGACGCACTGTATCTTATATAAATATCTCAGATAGACCTGTTCAAATGTGGTAGTGCCCTACTCAACAAAACTCTCCGCAAAGGTAAAATAATTCAGGTCACCAGGACGCCCCCTCAACGCCGAGAGAGCGCGGCAAATACTTTGGCAGACAATATCACACATCGCACCGCCAGAACGGTATATGACTTTCGAAAATTATCCGTTTGGAATAGTCCCACGTAGCACCTCGCAGTGACGTAATTGCCGGCCTCATGTACCTACATTGTGATTAGGTAAAAAATGTATATAGATATCACACAAGACCATGTCTCCTGTGACCTTAAACGTACTTAGATGAACAAATTTGAGGGTAACGCTTTCGTACAAGTCCAAGTCTTCATTTAAACATCCTTTTACATAAGCAGTGACTGTACCAAGTAGTCCAAATGAACTGCCACTGAAGACCTTGAAAGGTATCCGGTCATGGATTGATTGTCCGGAGATTTTGTTAACAGTGGGGACATGGTATTTTTTGTCATGGTCGAAATAGTGACCTATTATTTTCATAGTTTGCGGACTCGGAGCACACCTATTTCTTTTAGAAATACGCGCCTTTTTTCGTTGTATAGTGCTGTGATATATTTTGTTCAGAAATTTAGTGATGAACATCAACTTCAAGGCTGGAAAATGTTCACTTTTGCTGTGATTCACTTATAATTTAACCACCCTCCTAATGTCTGATATTTGGTGTGTCATAGATGAACCACTATCTCCTATTATTTAAAGTCGACAAAACCCTTTGCACAGTCCATTTTTGTTCTGTGTTAAAGTCACTGTGACATTTGAGTCTTTTGATGATACGTTTTGTTGGTCGGACTGGCAAGGAAGACGGAGTTGTACCCATGCCAAGAGCTTTGCAGTGATTTGATCCGATTATTATGTTACTAGTACCTTAAGAATTCAATCCTCCGTCTAATTCTTGATATATTGGGAGCGGGATTCTGGTTATGAAAGTGTTTTATAGGGACAGTAATTTCAGAATCTCTTTATCCAGTGAAAATCTTCAATGTTAGTATTCGTAGTTCAATCTAGTCACAGGAGTTATGTCATTTCTTCATTTTTCAAAAGGCTAGACCAAGAATTTCGTTATCACATAGTATCGCGTTTCTGACTTTCAGGCATGCAAGACCAATTATCATAAAAGCACGAGATAAGCCCTGTAATCCTTGTCGACTTGCAAAGTACAAAAGTACAAGTTAATAATTTTGATGTTTTTGTTTCAATTTTCTTTCCTTCACAGAACAAATTGTAAAGTTAACTTAATTCTTCCATCCATTGCGATTGTATATTTACCGTTGCACGCTCTTTACATTACAATGTATACTGTACTTAAATATTTATAAATACCTTAAGCTTTTAGCTAGCTCAGGACAGCTACCCTTGCAGTATTCCTATTAATTTATCTCTTTGTAACATTTCTTGTCTGATTTTCGAAGAGCAAGATTGTTTATTGTATATTTTAATTTACAACAGAACGACCATAGATATTGCCACTTTCAAAACTTCTTGAATGTACGCTAAACTTGTGTAGTAAATAAACGTTGTTTTTGACTTCTTTCATTAAGTCCACATGCGATGTCGTGTCAGTACTTTTGAAATTGGTTTGTTTGCGAGAGAGATCGTGTCATGAAAAGCGCCCTCAACGAAACGCACGCAAAACGACACGTCAGTGATTTCGAGATATGACAAGATATAACCATGTTTCCAAACACGAGTTGGATGTTAAATCTCACTTGTTATTAGCTTTTGCAGTGCTGTGTTTCTGTCCTGTTTTTAAAGCACATTTTCTCCTAATACGTCCAAAGTCATGTCGATATGCCCAGAGTTCAACATGGCATTTAACTTCATGAGTACGTGTAATGTCCGGACTAGAATGCATTTAGTGGCAAATAACGTTGCAAAAATTTCACAATGTATTGTTTTTTAAACGCTTATATTTTTTAGTTCATCTTGTTTTATGGAGAGTGGTAAGAAATCATACCCTTTTGTGCGAATAAAAATTGTGAGAGCTTAAATTTTCAATGTATACTTGTATTGTCAATATTGCAGCCGGGGTTGTAATGTTGGCCAATCTGTCGCGAAGTGAGAAATAAATTTCTCCGATCGAAATCGTTTGTCGCTGGTAACTTCAGTGTTTTCTCTGCATGTTCATTGAAAGGGGCACTTTCTGCCCCATTCATCAAAAATACGGGGCAGACTTGACACTTTAGTCACTTTTGTTGTTTATTTTGCTTTCTTAGGAAGCGCTTCCTTCAATCATTGCGATCATCACCCAGTTCAATTGCGTCGTCTATGTCGCATGCAGCACCCGTACTAACATCGATATCATGATGTTTGTCAGCCTGTGATACGCTGGGCTGCTCTCCGTCTTCTGTCAATTTATCACCCGCAAGTTTCCCCGACTCAGAATTTGAAGTTTTTGTTCCCTCGGACACGATTCAGTCCGCATTGAGGGGTTTAAATCCATGAAATATGCACCGATCCTAACAGTATGTGTGAACGTCTATGCTTGCTGTGTTATGTGTGCGATTTCAGCGCTTTCGGTAACTTTTTCAGGGCAGACGATAGCTGAAATGCGCAATTTGCGCAATCGCGTATTCGAGAGAAAGCCCTGGTTTAACTTGTGTGATGTACACATGATATGAAATTCGGCTGAATTGCATAGTCATTCATGGTTCAAATTGAATTTTATTTCGTGTTCACTGAGCATCTTTCTTGACAAGTTCAAAAATGAAGTATTTTTTTCAGACCAGTCAACGGTCGGTGACAAAATACCAAAGTTTTTGTAACTCACCAAAATAAGATTCCCCAGGAGTCTCGAGACTTATGACTTTTATAAAACTACGGCTGACCTCCTTTAACCATACATGCAGACGCGTAAAATTTGTGGCAAGTCCTCATAAGTTTGAAATGAATTTGGTATTCCAACCATGGTCTGACTATCGTTGAAATCTTATGTTACCAATTTCACAACCTCTTTTTATTCTATAACAGATTCATAACTTTCAGGAATACAGCCACGCTCGCTACCAAATAGCTAGACTCTGTCACAATCCCTATTTTTGCTTTTCGGTTTCTAATCTAGTGTCTCTTGAATTGCCTTAGTTTCTACCAAGAATGGTATGACCTCAGCAGTCTAGATAGTCAGTCTAAAGGCTAAAGCATAGCCAAACAAGGTCATCTCTCTGAGTTGAGCAACCAAAGGTCAAAATCATCGAAGGAGATGAATAAACGATGCAACCAATGAGAGGCTAGCACTGTGATTAAGTTTACCTAATACCAAAAAGTTAACGCTCATCCCTGTCAAGTCCCTCATTGGGTTCAGGCACATCGTACCGCTGGGGAGATTATATACAGCACAATCACACATTTTCAATAAATGGCCGGGGTTAAAAAGT
The DNA here is from genome assembly GCA_001465055.1 of Ptychodera flava. Classification (NCBI taxonomy): domain Eukaryota; kingdom Metazoa; phylum Hemichordata; class Enteropneusta; family Ptychoderidae; genus Ptychodera; species Ptychodera flava. Next base: position 17,311 of record LD349071.1, on the reverse strand, counting down.
CTACTGTTTTGTTAACTCCACAGGTCAAATCTCTGCATTTTCAAAAAAATATAGTAATCCAGCAGGGAGAATCACAGTTTTAATCACTGCAATGGTGTTATAAGTCATGTTATGTCTTATTCGTACTGAAACGGGATTCAGAGATGAAAATTTAAAATAAAATATTCAATAGAGATTATAGTGAATCATTGAATCATAGTGGTCTGAAAAATCAAATGTGATTTCAGATTGTCAAGCTGGGTTCAGAAAAAACCACAGCACTATTGATAATATTTTCGTCTTGCATGCTATTATTCAAAAATAT
>LD349071.1:0-16277 GCA_001465055.1 Ptychodera flava | reverse complement strand
CTTGGTAGGCATACTTGGGTTACATCAATCAAACATATTTTATTCTCATATGGTTTTGGACACGTATGGATTTCTCAGGAAATAGGTAATACACAAATATTCTTTTCTACGTTTGAGTTAAGAATTACAGATATTTTAAAACAACAGTGGAATGGGCAACTTGGTTTAAAACCAAAATTACGTACATACGTACAGTTCAAGAGTTTACTTGAACCTGAAAAATATTTAACACTTATCTGTAACCGCCATATCTTACAAATGTTTGCTTGCTTCAGGTGTTCTGTTCTTCCTCTCGCAGTAGAGGAAGGGAGACATAGTAATATTGAACCTTTGAGAAGAGTCTGTAAGCTTTGTTGTTCTGAGAGTGTTGAAGACGAGTATCACTTTTTACTGCTTTGTCCTCTATATGCTCAATTGAGAATTGATTATTTACCAAGTGATGTTATTAAAGAACCAAATTTTCATAAGTTTGTTAAAATTATGAATGAGAAGGACTCAACAAAATTACTCAATCTTTGTAAGTTTGTTTACAAAGCTTTTAAACTAAGAGAATCAGTATTGAAGTCCCGTAACATCACATGACATACTCCATCTTTTTTTGCTGTTGTTATTTCTATTTTTTCTATTTAATTCTGCAATCTGTGTTATTGTACATATTGTTTAGTACCTTTTGTTTTGCTTGCTTTTGTATCATTCTTTAATACTTTCGACAGTGTATATTGCTACAAAAACCCCTTTGTATATGGGCCGGAGGCCTTGAAATGCAAATAAACGTGCACATCGTGCACCTGAACTGAATAGTGAATCATTAGATATCCTCCTCCGACAAATTGTGTAAAGATTATAGATGATAGATGGACAATCACTCAGAGTGGATGAGGGCCATGCAGATCAGATGTGCCATGCAAATTTAGTGACAGAAGAAAACCTAGGCGTTGTATGATCAAATTTCTTTGTAAGTATAGTAAGACTGATTTGTTGGTTAATATGTGTGTTGGTAATCACAATTCTTTTGAAACCATGGTGATAGTAATAATTCATTGTTTACAACAACCTGTCCATATCGCCATCAAAGAAAGCTAGTAATTATGTGCATTCATTTCAACTCTAAAATGGCGCAAGCAACAATGTTTTTTCTTAGCCTATCCGCACTTTTTCAAATGTCGGTGGAACCATTCTTGAGTTCAAAGTTTATTCACTTTCATGCGCAGTGCTTTTGTTACCTCATCAAGATAGTTTGTATACAAAGTAAGTTTTCGTTGCCTTTTTGCCTTTTTTCGCAAGAATGGACATATGATAGTTGGCAGTCGACCTCAAACTCCCATATATGACTAAAGCGACCCTGAACGGCAGAATATTTCCGTCTTCTTCCAGGAAATTCCAATAAATGATCATTCATTTTGTACTTAGCTTACATAAACCCATCTTAGTGACCCTTCCCATAATGCAGCTGCCAAGCGGGTCAACTTATCGAATGGAAAACCTGTACAACCTGCACAGGTTGCTAGACTTTAAGTAATGAGTTTTCCAACCTTCAGCCATGATCGTTTAGCCTTCGCTTGATATTTAAAAGATTTGTGAGAAAACAATGTTTTATTCTCCGATGGAATTGTAGAGTGAACTTACATTGAGGGCGCACTTGTCAGAAGTAGTCGCTTGGTGGGTAGCAGCACGAGCCACTCTTATATTGTCATAAAATACTGGTTCTTGACCAAAATTGATAAAACATTGTCTTTATGTATGTTTTTAGTTTGCTAGCGACTATTTACCGGTGTTTTAGACCCGGAGAGATATGGCGCTAAAGTATTTGCCCAAAAACGCTTTGGCGGATTGCTGTGAGCTTCAATTTCTTTTGTTTTATCTTTTAATTGAGAGGTAAATATCAGTAGGGAAGCATCATAAAATCAATGTTAATATTCCGTCTTTCTGGCAGAGAGTATTTGCTTTCTTCATTCGTTGTCTATCTCCAAAGTAACCATCGATAAAAGAAAGTGTAACCTCTCTCAGACAATGAAAGTCACCTCAAAATATATTATCTGCTTCCCTTAGCCGACACTTTCAAAGGTGTGCGCAAAAATAACAAATAGATGCACTTTGATAGTTGAGCAAGCTCTCATTGTGTAACAGGCTCGTGCGTAGACTTTCTCAAGGTCTGTTGGCATACAAATAACAAGACAGAATGACCAGAAGGCTGTTACGTAGATCGTGGGGTGAACCGTGACGCCATGACCCACAGTCAGTAGTCTCCACTTCAAGACCTCGGTCGCTTCCGTCTTTCATAATAATCATAGAAAAGTACGCCGCAAGCGTTGAGGAGTGTGACTTAGCATTGAGTCGCGAAGACTCGGTCGCTTCGCTACCCGGCATGTCTGTCCACGGTCCCTCCACAAGGAGGGACCGTGGTCTGTCCCTACCGCCAGCAGAGCACTTTATTTTGATGCTTTAGTGCGTCAGCGAAACGAACGAGGTCTGGAAAGTGAGACTATAGTAGTTGCTGCCGAGAAAAGCCAAGCGACCATAGGCAAGTCCAGGTCGTACGTTTAAAAAATGTATTTTTACATTTTCTGACTTACTCTTTTACACTGATTTCTGACCGTTTTCGAAATGAAACCACGCGTGAACAACAACGTGCTTGCTTTGATGACTATTTATTTCGGAGAAAACAACTTTTTGACGGCAATCTCTAATTTAGCAGCAGTGAGATGACAAAGACTGGCATATTCTCAACACTAGCACAGATAGGGCCACAACGTATCATGTGTTTCGTGTGGCAAACGATCGGTGACGTCTCTATTACAGAGAATGGCAATGGGGATCTGAAACAAAGAAACAAAATAAGTGAAGATTAAAACTCAAGGAATGTGTGCGTCTCTTCTAAACTATTTTACAAATACTATGCAAATAATCCCAAGTCTTTAGTGAAATATGGTGTGAGGCAAAAATGCAAATCAGTTCTCCTCTATTGTTGAACAACAATTTATCAGAGGTTTTGGTAATTTTCTACCTTTGATGTGATTGTTTCAACTAATACTTTCTGCAAAGATTTGCAAAAACAAGACAGTTAGAAAATCGAAAAGTTTCGTCTTCCAACAAGGATCTTAAGATTTAATCGTACAAAGGTTGTTTTATAATATAACACGATGTGATACTAGCCTGTAATGGCCGAGTTTTCTGGTTTACAAGGATCGTTGGTGAATGCATTTGAACCAAACAAGATTTATAAAATCTACTCTATCCAAAGACATATATGCTCTGTTGCTCACATCGAATGACATAGTTAGATTGTGCATACCTGGAATTTCACAAACAATGCCCTTTGGTCGGTAGTCGCAGTATTCATCGTCCCAAAGACCTTTGTTATTGTTCCTGAACCTGTTGACATTAATAAATACGGTACAATTTCTGGACGGGTGAGCTCTGCCTTAAGGTATAATACAAGATATCAAGTAAAGATACAAAAACAGACCGATAGACAGACAGACAGACTATAGACTGTCTATGGACAGACAGACAGACAGACAATGACAATCTACTGTTCATCATATTATAATTATAAAACCACACTGCACTGTAAAATCTACTGTAATACCAGTATTTGAAATGAATAATAAGATTTGGTTATGTGGCAGATACCTGAGTACTATTCAGTCAATAAAAACAAAACTATTGTTTCTGGTTTAATTGTAAGCATGCCTAATTTTGAACCCGCCGGGGATAGAAACGACAACGGTGAATAAATGTTGGTTTTGAGCGAGAATCGTTGCCAGTGACAATGGTTATCGTAAGAACGTTTTGCTTTTAGTCATTGAATAGTCTTGACATCAGTTGTAAGATAGCTTTTACCATTCTTTTGAACTTTAATGTCTGACGTATTCTTACCAGAGTTGTACGCAATCTTGTCCATCGTCGTCTCTCTTTGTGTTGTTATTTGGTTCGCCTGGTGCCCAGTTACGGAAGTCTGAGTTCACGCAATGGGGTATCCCATCGCTCCAGATGAATTCACCCTCCACTAAGGCGTCACTGAGGCCGATCCAGAAGCCGTAGACGGTAATGCACGGGCTTTTATCCAGGTCATTGTCGAGGATATGCTTTCTGACTTCATAGTCGATCCTAGGGTTACGCAATGATGCAAGGCGACCTGCTGGCCCGCCAGTCAGTACTGAACGGGTGCTACACAGCTGTGCTGCATTCTGTTGGTAAGGGCGGTCAGTGTCGTCTTGTTGACAGTAGATTTCATACACCATGCAAGCGCAATCTCCCTTTTCACAGTCTAGAAGAGTGAATCTGTCTGTAAAGAGTACATGTGATAGCAGTGACATTACAGCTCTTCAAAGCGTCATGATTCAGAATCCATATATTCTGACTCATACAGTCTTTGGATATGCATACAACTATTATATGTACCATGAAAACAGATACCGAATATTCGCATACATGTACTTAAAAATGTTTAATTGAAACATATCAAGGACAATCTCTACATAACAACTTTCTATATCGCGTAAGTTGGCTTGCTTGATAACAAAATTAGGAAACTTCCAATGAACGTAAAGCATGCGTATTTTACTTGATTTATAAACTCAACTGCTTTCTGGGTGATATTAGTACAATACATGTATTTAATAGTACACTTTCCTTCACAATGGGTTAACTTTTAGTCACACTGAACTTTTCATATGAAGTGTTAGTACATTACTTGATGAAGTGGACTTAAATGTTATAACTCGTACGAATAACATTTTAAATTATGATCTGGGGCAAAAGACTGGCTATCATACCATATGGTTAATACTTCAGTAAAGTTTCAGTTGTAACAAGATTATAGTTAGGGTATATAAGAACTACAGGCATACGTGGGTGCTCAAACGATACAGCATAACTCATAACGCATTCTCGCAAACAGTGCAGCTACATGCTTTTGATTATGTCACTGAACTTCATTTTCGGTGTAACCACATTTTCAAAATAAATATGTTATACACTCCTTTACCATAATTATGTAAATGTGGAAATCACGCGACATATTTCGATACATTAGTCCTCAGATAAGTGGGATGTACAAAACATGTTTATTACATGAGTCGTATATCGACCGTCGCGTGCATGGTAACTTGTCAGGGCTCGAATTTAGCGGTAGTCCCGCGTCCACAGACTACCAACTTTTCCCTGGGGCTACCAAAGTCCATGAAATGGTAGCCCACACGGACTACCAAAACTTTGGACATGAAATACTTTGCGTGCGATGTCCGTCTCTTTCGGACGAGCTAAATGCAGTCAACATGCAGTTTCATTTGTTTGAAGCAATTATCCTTTCATCTGTGAAGAGTTTTTTTTCTGGTGACTATTAAAATTTTAACTGCTATGTTGTTGTTTTCACAAGATGCAGAGTGTTTGATACCAGAATGTTGAGTTGCTTTTCCGTGTGCAGTCCTTGCATGCCAGTTCACACTATGCATTTGATCGGCAGCATACAAGACGTACTTACGTTAAGTTTTGGGGTTTTGATGCTGAAATTTCACAAAACTGTCACTTCTATATCAAGAGATTGCGTAATCAGTTTGATTTGAAATGGTAATATAAAACACTGTGTCAGTTAAGCTTGACTGAGCTTTGCTGTCTTTTATCTATGGTTGTCGATCAATATCAGTGTATTACGTTCTGCATAGAGAGACTCGGGTGTAACAAGGCATGCCACTTCATAAAGATCATGAGAATTTTTTTTTCTGTATTTCTTTACTCAAGTTACAATTTCTTTTGATGTGTAATCCGATTTTGAAAGTGATAGAAAGTGTTAAAATGTACATAAATTTGCATAAATTAAGCGTTCGTGACACACAACATGGGGTTTCTCGAGTTTAAGCCCCTAGTTTTACTGCTATTTTGTGTTGCTGACCCGAGGGCTTATACTCAGACGAGTACAGTATCCCTAAACTAAAATATTCATGGACTACCAGCTATTGTTACTGGGCTACCAACTTCAGAAAATGGTAGCCCAAGTGGACTACCAGGATAAAAAGTTAATTTCGAGATCTGCTTGTTGATGACGTTGCGGGCCGCATAGTCATCATTTGACTGAAGATGAACCTGAACTATTTTCAACTTGTAAACTTCAAATTTAAAAATCATAAAATTACATAGGAAATACTGTTTTTACACCATTTTGCATACAAAATTCGATAAACCGCATAACAGTGATTCAAAATCAATGCGCCATTCGATGATGAAAATCATTCTGAGATTTTCGTCTGACATGAAAATAAAGCATATGGTTGTCATTTATATGTAAACCCAAAACTTTGGGAGTGCAAACTATGAAAGAGAGGCATGCAATAAAAACACTATAACCTAAATAAGGGACTGTTTACCCTCGAGGCAGGAGACCCGGGATTTGCCCTTCTTACGTCGAGCAAATGATTACATACCCTCGGTCACATATTATAGTCTGGGCACATGTTTGGGCTATAATATATTACAAGCAACATTCAGCTAGCTAATAATGTTATCATGGAACTTTTATTCGTAAACAGGATTACTTACTTGCGGGTACTGGCTGCTCATGGGAGATAAAAAACGGAAAGACTTTAATTAGGCGATTACCCGTTTTTATCAAGCAAAGTATAGTGCGGAATCGTGGATTTCGTGATTTACAGCTAAACCAGTCACCTCATGCTTGATTTTAGCAATTCGCAAAATCGACATCCTACTGTGACAAATAAACTCTACTCTATGACGCATTTTTAAGTTTCACGAAGCTATTCTTTGGTATAATACTGGTCAAGGGTACACTAAGTGAGGCTACCCACAATTCTCCATGATCTGTACACACGGAGATCACTCACTGAGCTGAAGCACATTTCTTCTGTACACAGAACAACTCTGTCCATATTTCAAAATTCTGGCAACATAGTTCTGATAATCACAATTTTCTGATTTCTCACTGTGAATAATGAGAAGATCAACCCCTTTTCCGAGGAGGAGATAGCAATTTTGTAGTTTTATCGACATAGATTTTTGAAGGCCATACACAATATTTTCAAGGAAACTAAGGGAATAAGTTGCATATGTGTTGGCAAAAGAAAGGGTATTGATTTTTTTAAACGTAACAAAGGAAATTTGCATGTCTGACAGGTGGTAGAATGATACCATCTTAGTTGCTGATATCTTTATCTTGACGTGTGCAATTTTTAGCACCTCCAAACATCGACTTCTCATTCAATTTACTGTTGAATTTTAAACATAATCAATAATTTTGGAACATAGTTTTAACAAATAATCCTGAACTTAAATTGTAATTTAAAAATTGTTAAGAACTTGATAAAATTGACAAAGCCTTTAGCAAAAAATGTCTGAGTGAACAAATCAAGGGGAATTGTGGGTAGCCTCACTTACTGTGGAGTAGACACAAATTTGCGTTAATCGTAAACTAGAGCGGTTTTCTCAAAATAATTTTAATTGAGTAGGCGATGCAAACTTTGTATACTCACCACCGTATAAGCAGAGCAGGTCGCCACACAGGCAAAGAAGATAATAGCAAATTTGCAAATCATGTTTGTTGTGATATCTGAAGACAAATTTGAAAGAGCGGCGTCAATATAAGTAAAAATATACATTTAATGTTTGACACGGTGAATGGTGACAGTACAATAACAGTGAATTTCTGTGAAATTAGGCTTTTGAACAACAAGTTCTAGCACGTGCACTGCACATCATGGTACGCTTAGCAGACGGGCTGAAAGAGTTTTCCAGTCTGCCCCTTATTGTGCGGCGCAGTGTACAACATGGCATTCTGAAAAGCTATACTTTCCACATTTCTTGTCAAATTCAACTAGAAAAGGTGTAATAGGAAAGTTATTCAAAAAATACAAACATTTAAGTATCGTAAGCTGTGGTATTGTCCTCGACGCTACGAGTCTCAGACTCCGCTGAACTGTATACGATAATCCTGGTATTCAGTAAATAACCCTATATTCATGCAACGCCGAGAGGAAAAATAAACTGAATATAATGCTTTCAAAAAAATCTCTAGCAAAGACAAATCGTTTCAATGTCTGTTTTTAACATCGAGAAACAGTTAATTGTTTGCTTGTTGAATTGCTAGCTAGACTTTGTGTATAATTATATGGAAATAAAGTTGATTTAGTTAATACAATGTATTAAAATAATCGCGACTGTTTTTGTAATGCTTCTTGTTTTTTGTTGGCTTATATTCCTTTTTTTCTTTGTGGTGGAATTAGCTAGAGTCCAGAGATACTTTCTGCCGATCGCGTTCACTCAGCGCATGCGCAAATGCAAAAACACAAAAACAAAACAACATGTTCACCGCATAATACTGCGGTTATCTCAGTTAAAGTTTTCACATAAAAGTAACATTAACGCGTTATAGCTTGCTGAAAGGGCTTCAGTTTACATAAGCAACGACTTAAAGGCATACAGACACCTGAAATCTAAATATGCCCATATATGGTCAAAGGGACGTTCCTTGGTATTCAAAATGCCCATGTGAGGGCGCTGTTTTTAAAAAGCGGCCAACCGCTTAAAACCTTTGATTGGTTAGATTTTCTCTTTCCATGGTAACTGTGGCAAAATTGGAACAGGTTACAGTATACCTTTAAACTTCCATAGTTAATGGCATACAGAAGGGAAGGTTCAGGCTAAATTCTGGATAAAAAAAATTAGTTTGGAGATTCAATATTTTGAGCTCGTAGTCCACTCCAGGAAACTGACAAAGCAAGGCACTGCTGAGCAGATGAAATGTTCACTGCATCAGAAGATAACAGTTTTAAAAAGAGTATCTCCCAGACAATATTAACAAACGATAAAAAAGTTACAGGTTTACTTACCAGTCACAGCAGTTGCACAGTGGTAGAGTTGGTCCGAAGTGATGTTCCTTGCTGCTCGTCGCATCGCTTATATAGCCAAAAGGGGCGGGGCGTAACCGACTCTTAGTCAGTCAAAATTGACAAATTAATAAGGGCTGAGTTTACATTTTTCCTTAAAATTAAACAATTATTGTCTAAAATAGTTTTAACTTCCAAACTATCATACTGAACATCTGTTCCAGACTTTGTCTATAAATCTTGCCGTCCGAGTTCATATAAACAATTCAAAATTTTTCCACATTTTGTCAAATCACTCTCTTCTCCGGAAAGGAATTGAGGTGAAAATGTGGCATGCAATCATCAATTTGTAATGGCCTACTAATTTTAAATTTTTTGCAAAGTAACACATAACATGAATATAATCCTCAAATAAAGTAACTTGTATGTTCTGTGCTCTGTAAAAATGATGGTCCATTCCTAACAAAAAACGTTTAGCATTAAACGTTCAAGTAAATATATATATATATATATATATATATATATATATATATATATATATATATATATATATATATATGGGTGAGGGGTGGGGGTGTGGACCCGGGCTTTGCAGGTGTATGCCATTGACGGACAGACACCCGGCGATGGAAATTAGGGCAGGTACAAAACCAGAAGGCCGGTAGACAGAGAGGCAGATGTTACTGTTTCCCAAATACTGCAAATGCTAGCGTAATTTAAATATTTACATAAATAGTTAGACATCTGACACAGCAATTTTCTAATAAAATGTCATAGTTTTTCAGTGTTACGCGCTTGAAGGGATCATGACACTAAAATTACATTTACACACTGAAAAATTCAAAGTTTGGTGTATTGATGAATCGTGTCTGTTTTGCAGTACTTTAATGATAAGGAAACATAAATTGGTGTTTTTTCTGATACTTTCCATGTATGAAGTGCACCCTTCGTTTCTTTTGTTGATGATATCAACCGTTACTGGTCCATCTGAGGGGAATCGCAAGCGAAGGCATGACGACAGTATATATTGACACAGTGTATGCTTTCGTAATGCCTCGCTACGCGTGCGAACCTCCCCCCCACCACCACCGTCGTACGTTCTGCAACACCGAGGAGAGACAGAAAAGGTGCAAAGGACTGTCGACAGTCTAGATCGTAGCTTGAGTGGCATAATGAGATTAATTCTAGCTATTATTTATTTATCATAAATGATTATGTCTTTTGTTCAAAATCGAATAATACAGACAGAAGCCCTGTAATCCTTGTCGACTTGCAAAGTACAAAAGTACAAGTTAATAATTTTGATGTTTTTGTTTCAATTTTCTTTCCTTCACAGAACAAATTGTAAAGTTAAATTAATTCTTCCATCCATTGCGATTGTATATTTACCGTTGCACGCTCTTTACATTGCAATGTACACTGTACTTAAATATTTATAAATACCTTAAGCTTTTAGCTCGCTCAGGACAGCTACCCTTGCAGTATTCCTATTAATTTATCTCTTTGTAACATTTCTTGTCTAATTTTCGAAAAGCAAGATTGTTTATTGTATATTTTAATTTACAACAGAACGACCATAGATATTGCCACTTTCAAAACTTCCTGAATGTACGCTAAACTTGTGAAGTATATAAATGTTGTTTTTGACTTCTTTCATTAAGTCCACATGCGATGTCGTGTCAGTACTTCTCAAATTGGCTTGGTTCGTGAGAGAGGTCGTGTCACAAAAAGCGCCCTCAACGAATTGCACGCAAAACGATCACGTCATTTCTATATGTTACGAGGCACAGTCTTCTCTATACTCTCATTCTAATAAATGAATTACGTTCCTCTCCATATTCATTCATAAATGATGGATCAGCCAGAGATGGCAGCTTTAGACTGTTTGCCACGTCGCTGTTCCTTCAGCTTTTGTACAGCCCTTTTGTATTTTCTTGTTATCTTCATCATCTGAAGCCAGCTCGTGGGCGACACACTCATCTACAGTTTTCCACCCGTTCTTGGACATTTCTGATAGCTTGATCAGTTTTTGTGTATGTTTAATCATCTAATACCTTCCACAATTTTATCTTTAGCCAGTATGTATTTCGATATCGTCTATTGCTTTATTAACTGCGCTTTCCATGTGGTCTATTACTTGCTCGTTATGATTGTACTGCAATTCATTGCCTTTCTTTTTCAATGATGGCTTTTCCAACCACTTCATCGCCCTCATTGCTTCTATCTGATTTAGAGAGTTGGCCGCTTGTGCTTCCTTGAGTTGATTTGCCATCGCGGAAACCCTCGATGTTACCAGCTCGTCTAAATCTTGCATCAGTTGGCTCGACACCCTTCCCATCGATTCGGTAATTCTTTTGGTCACTTCTTCCTCGGGAAGAGCCACGATTGTTCTTTTCGCCGTGCTTGATTGTGATGTCGATGGCGTCGATGTACTGCCACCTGTTGTATTATTATTCTGGGTATTGCAAGTTGCCATCACTGAGGATAGTTATGAGCGCGAATATTGATTCCGATTTTGATGATAACTTGGGTAGAGTTGACTTTTCAGATCCTCAGATTCAGATCCTCAGATCCTCAGATTCAGATCCTCAGATCTCAGACTTCAGATCCTTTAACTTCTTATGCAGATTCGAATTTACAAGCCTTTTACAATACCCGTATTAACAGTATGATTACAATATTTAAAATAATTATTTGAATGTGACATGTACAAGGCAGTTATGAAAACAAAAAAAGTCTACATAAACGTTTTCGCTCAACAAGTGTCAACGAACACGGGTCTACAATTACAGATTAGCTAACTTGCTTCTTCCGACCCCTGAATTCTGATTTAGCCCGGGGTCACTGGCCTCCAGCATGGATTAGTTATATTCCCTCGCCATAAATATTATGAACGATGGTAAAATACGGACTGTCGATAGCCAGCATTTACATGATCGTCGCGGTCTTGATCGTTCGATCGCGCGCGGGTGTGTTTATCTCTATGAGGGAACGTTCACGTGATGACATAACAAGTGGAATCATTGCGCACCCTGTCTTTGACAGATGACGTTCTGATTCTGAGATCGAAGTTTTTAAGTTCAAGATTCAAGATAGAAATAAAATAATTTCTAAAGCCTTTTGAAATCTAAATTATATTTTATTTATCAGTATATTACATCAAACTTTGAAAATTGTGAAATTTTAATTATGAATCTGCGTCTGAAGTTATAGGATCTGAGGTCTGAGATCTGAGGATCTGAATCTGAGGATCTGAGGATCTGAATCTGAGGATCTGTAAAGTCAACTCTACTTGATAACTTGGACGAACCCGACTGTAGGCTGCTGAAGTGTCTGGCTAGACTAACTATCTACTTCCTAACTTCCCACTTATAGCTCCGTAGCCCCGCCCACACACTATTTATCAAAGTCACTCGTCAAATTTACGTAACGCGAAGACATCAATTTCTCTCCATACTATCGAACCGCGAGAAATTATATATCATGTATCCAAACAAGTTGGATGTTAAATCGCCGTTATTACAGTGCGTTTCACCTAGGTACCGCAACTCAGCGTATGAGACAGACACAATCCACATACAAGACACACGATTAGCTTTGGTATTACGTACACATTTTAAACAGTTCGTTACCACTCTAAATTTGGAGGGTCGTTTTCCAACGACTGCGCATGCCCAGATCTCAACTCGATTACGTCACTGACTTCGAAGTCTTCGTGTTTTGATTTTGACATCGGCTAATTTCGGCCTTTGTTTTAACGCTATGCAAGGCTAAGTTAGGAAAAATTCGGTCGTGGTTAACCTCGTGACTAACCTCACTACAACATCATGGCAGCAAGAGAGCATGATAAGTCGTAATTTGCCAACTTTTCGAGCTTTCTGTTTGACGTAGTGCGATCGTGACCTCAATGTTTTCAGTATCGGCAGTGACAGGTCAAGCACCTGCAGTTCAAAAATGTCCCATTTTCGCGTACTTATGTGTTTGTGAGCAATGTCATTCAAGTTATTCAATCGATAAATATAGATGAACAAAGGATGGCAGTTTCATTGAGCTACGTTGATGGGGGACGTTGGGGGACATTTTTGAAAATCGGTAACCCTTTCAAATTGTATTCGTTTAGCCTGGTCAAGCCAGCGAAATTGATGATCGCCGAACTGTGGATGGTTCAAAGACTTTGGAAGTGCAGATTTTTGATAAAGAGCTATGTTTATTGACTGAATGTTTCCAAGTTGTCTTTCCCGGGGTTGAGACATTTATCAAACTTCATAAGATTATTTCAAAATACCCCACACTAGGGTACTACGTGGGTAGGGGTTGACATTGACTTCGTACTTTCCACTGTCCCTTATAAAGTTAAACCACATCGTAAATATGTTAAGCTTCAGCATGCTCGAGATACAGGTTTTAATACAGATACACTGCTGTTACTGTGTTAGTCAAACACGTGTATGTCACACATTCAGAACCGACCTAGACACATTGGGCACGGAGTGAAATTAGTTACTTTGCACGACGCCTTCAAGTTCAACTTAATTCGCATTCCGAAACTTCATCATTATAGTACATACAATGATAATACCAATGAATTGTCCCCGCGAATTTACCAATGAATGGGCGCTCAGTTATGAACACGGACGAAAATGTACGGCAAAGCGAACATTGAGGTCTAAATCAGCTTGAAATTGGTGTGTAAACAACCTATTTACCCGATTCCAACTCGTCCGATTCCAACTCGCCCGATACCGACTTGCCCGATGCCAACTCGCCCGATACTATTTTGCAATTTTTATTAGTACTTGGTACGTAAAAAAAAAGTTTTATTTCTTAAAACAGCCTACAACAAATGTTTCAAACATTGAGAACCATAGGTGCGGCTAGGGCTTGAAATATGTGCCAACGCGGAAGAGTTTTTATTTGCGAATTTCATGTTTTGCAAATCTCTTGAAAGAATAAATTTCGTTCGGTTTCTTTACGTATAGGGAAAGTTACAGCAGTTACTGGCTCATGTCTTTAGGAACAGTAGGACGTCTTTTACGAGTTACTGGCTCGGCATGAAAATAGCTGGCCTCTAGCTCTGCATGGCAGGGCTGTGTGTTACCGGCGTTATACGGCCTCCCACCACATGGGTAGAGCTAGCTGGCCTCGGGCCATCGGGTTTGCGTACATGGAATCTACAACTACATCTCAAACAACAAGCAACTTGGCATCCGGCGAGTTGGAATCGGGCGACTTGGTATCGGGCGAGTTGGAATTGGGCAAGTTGGTTCTGGGCGGGTTGGGAAAGGTGCGAGTTGACTGTAATTCGTTACCCGGCTGCACTGTGGCCGGTCATCGTTCATTTCCGCGTCAGATAATGTAGGCAACACGTACGTACATAGATTCCCACTGTAATCTGTTTCATGCATTCTGGGATTGAATACGCATGCGCATATCAAAGTTCACCGAGGTCATCCAATCTGCGATTGCGCAAACGACCCTCCAAATTTAGAGTGGTAACGAACTGTTAAAGCCACCGACTCGTCGATTAATTACAGTAAACCAGCATGGGGCCGCCGCTGTCTGGACTGAGAGATAAACAGTTGACTAGACTTGATCTACAATGTAACTGTTTCTTTTACAATTTAGACAATTTCAGCTAAGAGTTCAAGAGGTGAAGGTATTCTCAACAGAAACTAACTAAAAAGCCACACATTGTAGATCAAGTGTATCTCTCAGTCAAGACAGAGCGGCGGCCCCATGCTGGTTTACTGTAATTACTCAATGAGTCGGTGACTTTCAAATGTGTTTTGTGTTTAGACCTCTAAGTGGTCCCCGACTTCAAAGTGGTCTCCGTAGTTGTAATTGAACTGATTTTTTATGCAGTCCAGGGATTTTTTCATTCATATATTTGCATAAAGTTGTTGAACTTTGTAACATTGCAAATACTATTCTGTTATTTTGGTCCTCTTTGATATATGCGCTCACTTTTATTACTTTTTTAAAATTCCGATGTATTCACCATGCGAAATCAGCCAAAACTGCACGTCATATTTTTTCACCTGGTTAGGGTCTCTCATATTAGCATCATGGGAGTTTGCGCTGCACACGGCGGCCATCTTGTTACATGGAGCCATTACCTGGCCGGCGACCTACCGATCACTGTACGAATCTCCATGGTTAAACCCCATCAACATCTGAGTGAGTACCACCTCAAACAGTCATATAGTTTCAATCTTGTTGCTCGAAGTTATATTTCATGCGAGTACTGATTGCCCGGCGTTACATGGCCTGGTGGAGGCCGTGTAAGACCTGTACGCAGGGCTAAATGATGGCCCTGTGTGAGCTCTGCATGGCAGGGCTGTGTGTTACCGGCGTTATATGGCCTCCCACCACGCCGTATTACGCCGGTAACATACAGCCCTGCCATGCAGAGCTAGCCCTGCGTTAGCTCTGCATGGCAGGGCCGGCTGGGCTGTGTTTTACCGGTCACCGTCCCTCCACCCAGAGGTTTACCGGCGTTATACAGCCTCCCACACACATACACTGATCGCATATGGTGGGGGCCGTATAACGCCGGTAACACACAGCCAAGCCATGCAGAGCCAGCCCTGCGTACATGTTCCGGCGTTATATAACGCAGAGGCTCATCATAGAAGTGAGTGAGCTCATATTAAGCTGCTGTACCTCTCTTTGCCAACTTAGATTAGTTTTACCTGTCCGGGTTATTTTTGGGAAAAGTGTTTTAAACACAATTTGTATAGGAATTTCCGTATAGAAATATACTCCAACACCCGAACCTAGCCCACTAAGCCCCGGGGCTGTATTGTGCATGCATAGGAAAGCAAATTTAGCTGCACAGAGTAGCCCATGGGCCGCAGCCGGCTTTTTAGGTCGTTTTGATTTTTAGGTACTATAGACTGTACATAGTCTATAGAAGCTATTGGCATGGGTATCCGTTCGTCGTCAGTCTGTATGTATGTATGTGTGTCCGTTTGTGAGGCGTCCGTCCACTCAAATATCTTGAGAACCGCAGTACTTTCTGATTTGATATTTGTTGCGTAGATGCAACATATGATTCTGAGAAACTGTTTTTGTTAGTTTTTTGATATGTTGAAATTATGCAAATTAGCACCAAAAAAGGTGGTTTTGGTAAAATATCTTCTTCTTCATAACCACTGGTCAGACAGCTTTGTCATTTGGTATACAGGTCCCTAGGGATAACCCAACTTAGATTTGTTCAAGTTGTGATGAAATATGCAAATCTGTATTTTTAAGGAATTTTTTCGTCATTTTTGGTCAGAACTTTATTTATCACAGTCTGCTAAAAAACTTTATTTCATCAGAACCACTCGTCTGACAGCTTTGATATTTGGTATACAGGTTTCTACAGATGAACTCAATATGATATATTGTTATGTAGGTCATTTCCCCCACACTCATCATGACCTGAGTCCAATTAGT
>LD349067.1:24807-44938 GCA_001465055.1 Ptychodera flava | reverse complement strand
AGGCAAAGTACTTACTGTGTTAGGTGGCGCTAAACCTTTGCATTTTAACGGTTGTGGCAACACCAACAGCACCAGCAGCACCAGGGAAACAAAACTTACCGTGAGTTTTTGTTTAAGCACTACGTTTACCATAAGCATCACTTTAAGATTAGATTACAACAAGAGTTGTTGGGTTTTATTTCCTATCTATGAAACATTTTCTCAGTCATTTTAGCTTTTTATGGCTACGAAGGGGAGACACCTTCATACGCTATTTTTTCACAATTTTAAAGCATTTCTCCTGTGTCAGACTGAAAGACCATTGGTCGAGGGCGCTCTCTGCCAGCCCCTTCCTTCTGTAAGAGGAGGGACGCGTAGAGAGCGTCCTGGAATGATGGATCTTTCAGTCTATTCTCCTATAAGCTGTTTTGGGAACACTATGCTGAGGATTTTGTCAAAGGTATAGGCTTGCCAAATGTCTGAGAAAGTCCGAGAAAATCCAAGCGACAAAGGCCAGTCTATCAAAGGCACAAAAGCACCAAAGAACACATGACGAACAAGTCTCGACGTGATGCGGGCGGATGACTATGGGGGCAAACATGTTTTGTCTGTATATGGGACATGTAAAAGAAGGCCTCTAGAAAATTCGGAACGGTCGATACAGCTGAAAACAGCCACAACACTTACAACGGAGCATCTTACTCTTTAAAAAATAAATATTAGAAGTCAATGATTCGTTTCACCACAGTCCCATTTCTAGGACTGAGAGGTTGGAGGAACTGTGGGTTCGCGTTCCTTATACAAATCACCTTAATCTTATCGGCATTGAGCACTATAATTTCCCACGAAGACATCTTGATACTTTGGTGAGTGTGTGTGTGTGTATATATATAATAACATCTTACATTCTTCGAATGGATCGATCGATCTATCATCGAATTTAATCGCCGAGTGTGGTTACAATTACAATTACAATTATATCGATGTTTGATGTTGGGTAGCAAAACTGCCAGAAGTTCGATACTCATGCAGAATTTGTTCTCGTGTAGCCATGTGGAGATAATTCCCAAACGCTTCGTTGTCATTTTGGTTTTTGGTCATTAGCTTTGGAGTGTACCTCTATCTAAATAATGAATACATATTTGAGATATGTCTGAAACGCTGGTTGCTCTGGATAGAAGAGACTATGCTAAATGAATGGAATTTGGATTTGAGATATAAAACGTACTGAGATAATTGTACACGTTTTACTTTGTTTTTAAAAGATTGCACACGATTCGCATATCATCATAATGTTTTGAACGTTGCCTCTTTGAGGCCCGTGTAACGCTTGACGGTGCTTGCACTCGTTATAATCAGTAGCCTCGAGTGTTTGAAAGAGATGTTTCATCCAACTTCCATTCAACTTTCCCTTGCATTTTAACCTAGAAAAGGAACACATGATAATGAGGATAGTTTCCATAGAGATTTATTTCTGTACAATAAATAAATATTCGGATTGAAACATACAATGCACTTTAAAACAACTATTGTAGGAGTTGTATATAATAATGAACTCATTTGACGTTTTGCAAGAAAAAAACACGAGGCACTCACGGTAATTCAATGTAAATAACTTAAAATCTAGAAATAGTATCTTTAATTTTATACTTAGCTAAAACACAAGTAGTTCAGCCTGGATAAGGTCTCGACAATAGATTAAAAGAAAGTAGACATTTAAAAAGAAACAACCTGAAAAATTGTCTTTAAAAGGGGTATGATTTCATCAGGCGAGCAGTGTAGCATAAATTTTAAAACTAGACTACCTCTTAAAATTGAATGAATACTTGGACATGCACATGAACACAAAGCAGGACCAACCCTGCCTTCTTCTGTTTGTCCGTAGTTGGCTTTGAGTACAGTATAAATGAACATCATACCATTAGCAAATAAAGTGGTTGGTTTGAAAATCAGGGCGACTTCAACATTTTACAGACAATTTAATTGGCTGATCAAGATATTTCAGCATTGTGCCATTAAATTTGTGAACTTATTCTGATCGAAAAAGGTCAAAGGTTAATATAATCAGAGTTGGATGGATCACAGCGATGTTGCTAGAACTCCAAACACGCCCTCTGATGGTTCCGGGATAGAATCGGCGGTCCGCTGATGCACTGATCCTACAAAGCGTCTAGTACCATGACAGAAGTGACAAACTTTGCCCTTCGTGTTAATAATGTGAAATATGAGATAATAAGAGTATTTTAGACAGTGTTCACCATTCCTTGTATGAGATGGCAAAAATAATGATGTATCATGGTTGTTGTTGTTGTTGTTGTTGTTGTTGTTGTCGTCGTCGTTGAGGATGATGTTTGCCTTGTAGTGTGTAGAGTATGACAGGTGGTCAGGAGTGCCTAATTACACACTAGAAACGCTATGCGATATTATCATATACGTTTCTAAAATAGACAACTTATTTAATAAGCGTAAACGTGTCATTAGTTTTCATAACGTTGGTTTCACGTGAATGTCATTTACGATGGCCATGATTGCGTTTTGATATTGGTATTTCTTGTTTTCCTTTCAAGTCGTCTTTCTTCGTTGCGTTCAGTTTCCCTCTACTGTTGCTTACTTGGGTATTGACGCTTTCATCTTCCACGTAGTCGCTCAGAGTGACTTCTGCCGTTGTAATAACGCCAACGCTAACCCTTCTTAGATTCTTCTTCGGCCTCTTGTCCACACAGAGAACAATCAGGCGGTAGATCTGAAGAGAGAGAACCAGAGCGTTTTTGGTTGTGAACCACAGCATCATTTGGTTGATGGCGTTTCTGTCGAGCAGTAAATAAAGCCTCATGGCCAGATACGGACCGTCTTGCATGATGATTGACAGGAGAATGGCCCAAACTTCCGTTTCGCAACAGCTGCCTTGTTCACCTTCAGGTTTGACGCCGGTCATCGACTGTTGTACCTGTAGGTTGTTGTTTCTCTTCGGCGACGACGCATGCGCAAAACGTGGTTTCCTCGACTTCGTGGCTGTCAGAACCAATGTAAACTGTAGCAGACTCCATGACCATATTCCCAGGATGCATCTCACCAGTATAATATCGCACTTCACGGCGATGTCATCCATACTTTCTGACGAAAACTCTAAAATATCGGCAGCCATACCTATGTAAACCAGGAGAAGCTGTGAGAGTTGGTCACGTGATATGTTGCCTTTCGGTAGAAGCCATCTTCCCAAGATGAGAGAACACATAAACACTTGTTGCAGCGCCAGTACCCAATCATTGTCCGACAATCCAACAGGAATTGTCACCTGTGCAAGGAAATGTTAGAAAATACCACTGAAGAATAAAAACAATGTTCATATGTACGGATAAGGTGGAAGAAACATCGACGATCTGTCTAAGATGCTCCCTCCCAATATCTTGACAAGATTTTTTGCACAAAGACCAGCACGCAACTTGCCGAATAAAATCATTAGCACCAGCCACAAATACATTTGTCTAATTTTGGTCATCGGTAGTTATGTAGTAGGTGCAATTTCTGAGTGTTCCAAAAGGTAAAGTTCTCAAGCATTCTAAATGCTTTTGGTTCCTAACTTTTGTATATTTCGTATGTATGTATGTATGTATGTATGTATGTATGTATGTATGTATGTATGTATGTATGTATGTATGTATGTATGAGAGAGAGAGAGAGAGAGAGAGAGAGAGAGAGAGAGAGAGAGAGAAAGAGAGAGACGCACCCCGCTGACTTGGACGTATTTGGTATGATTTGACCTGACATCATTTAGCGAGGAACAATCCGTTGTAATCAGTCCCTGTCTTTCAGCGAAGTCGAGACGCTTTGCAAGTAGATCCTCCTCTAAAAACCAAATGGCTGGAACGATGCTGGACAAATACAGGAACACACTAGGGGCAAACCTGGAAAAGAAAAAAAATACGAAATTGGTTACGAAGAACCCTGCTTCTTGGCCAAAGATTGGACAAGATAATGCAAAATATTGACTATATCCGTGTGAGCGCAAATCAATCCCATTATTGCATATCCGTATCATTTGATATGTTCTATAAATTATTAGATTCAATTACAACCGGAAGTACGAACATATCCTTATTGTACCTGTCAAAATCAATCAATGTTGTTTCAATGTGATGACGTCATTTGAACGATACGTTCTCGGAACTACAAATATGCTGGCATTTGTTTGGAAAACTTAAGTTACTTCAGTGGCGCAAAATTAACGCGAGTCATTACTACATGTTATGACAATTTCTTCAAAGAAATAAAGTTCTCCAAACGTACAGATTCTATGAGTGAAAGTCCCGCCTTTCCGTATACTGCTACAGCTGCTTCTTTTCATCAAAGTGGCATTTAATCAGACAAAACAATTTTAGCATCATCCATTTGTGCTTTCCTTTACGTTGACTTATAAATTTGAAGAAATAAATCAAGATGAACTTGTTCATGAAAACGATTTTCTGTGTTTCTTTGTTCTCCCAGACAAATTGACAAATCTTCGTCGTAACCATGACGATTAGAAACAAAACAGTAAGGTCACCTCCATATATCATTCAGTCCTTCACATTAGTGTTTCAGATTAGAATATCACCCTCAATCATTTTACTCTCCAGAGAACAGTGAATGCATGAAACCTGAAAACGTATTGCCCATGGCTCTGATTACAGACAAACAAATAAAATTATCCTCAGCGTCTTTGTGTTCCAAGAATGATTAATATCAATGATGACATGTTGATTTATTCTATCCATTAGCTGAATTAAAAGTGGCCGCGTTCTTTGTCCCCCTTCAATTTGTTTTACTTATTGTACATGTGTAAGAATAATGTTGTGATATGGTGGTTCGGAAGGACTGCAATGTATTTTTTAAATAGATTCTAATATTACCTATATGCAATAACATTGATTTATTTTTTGTCAGCAAAATTATTGCTAAACATGACGGTGTAAGTCAGATTGGGAAATTTCTGTGTACAAGAGACCGACAGAATAAGTTCAGACTTTCAGTGGACAACTGTTGATTGAACGTGAAAACATAACTGCTGGTATGAATTGTGCTGCGATGCGACCGTTTTGATCGATTTTAACGTCAAAACGAGCAAATGTTCAGAGGCGCTGTACAACATTGGGAATATGCATGGACTGCATTGTAATTTGACTTTATTCTAGGGGAACTGCTCCTAGATATTTCTGGGAAAGTCACCACGAGGCAAAATAAATGCCACTAATGTAAGAAGATTTCGGCCCAGTTTTCGTGACGTCTTTCGAGCAGCAGAGCTGTCGTGCATGCTGACCTTGCTTCACTGTACAGCATTGACTTAAAATGGTTCACTTAATGAGATTTGACACAAAAGGTTTCACCAATTCACCTAGAAAAATCATCCGTTTTTTTCCTCTTAAAAATTGTTTCTTTCATTTACCGGTGCAAAAAATCTGAAATTTATTATACCTTAATCTAGATGAAAATTTCAATTTAATGACTTGTTCTTTTATTTCCAATGTCAGTCGTGCACAAGGTGAACACAAAGCATCGATCACCACTTAAGGTTCATTGTTCACCCAAATTTGACATTATCCCTTGGAACACATATCAACTAAATGTTATGGCAACTCTTCCAGAAATATAAATAATGATATAAAAGCATTTCATTAACACTGTAATGAATCCGACGACCATAAATGTCAATCAAACGAAAACAGCATGGTCCTATTTTAAGAATCAAATACCATGGTAATTATACATTTTAATCAGTGCCTGTTCAAGAGATAGCTAACTGCAATGTGACAGTTTCAAGACATTGAAACACCACACTGGAAAAAATTGCTTGTTTCTATTTCTTGGTAACGTACTGTGATCGCATAACTCATTTTATTCAGCCAGGTGATTGTCAACCTTACAGATTAATTTGCAACATTTACTTAACAACATACTCGCGTCATTTTTCGACGACACATTTCAAAAACTAATTCAATATTCCCGCCCAATCACAAGCCCTCCGCAATTCAAGAAAAGTTTGACGTGATTTCTGCACTATTTCCTGCACTCATTATTCACTAAGTAGACTATGATAAAATAATTTGGCATAATTTCCTGGTGAGCTGAGTATTAATGATATTCTGACTTTATCATAATTCCTCCGACATTTTAATTTTATAATTACTTTCCTATACACTGCTTCGGACAATTCACCATTGATACGCGATCTTCACAGGCATGGCTTGCCGATGAACATTCTAAATCTTTTGGTGTACCCAAAAGTGCAAACTAATGTTTATTATGGAACGGGACTTGATCGTCCCGACATTATTTAGAAGCTACGATAACACACGGCACACAATCTTTACAATGAAAATTCTTTTCACATTTCTGAGAAACATAAATTGATAAACAGATTCAAGATATTTTTGCCTAGTAGACAATATTACATATTAATTGCGTTGACGACAGGCAAACGTGTGTGGTTCGGAAGACCACCCATAGTAAATCGATGGTGTTTGAGTGCATCAGCTGACTGTCTAATCTTGTTCAAAATGTCTTGGGAAGACCTTCAATATTTCTTATAACCTTAGGTCCCACCTCTAAAAAAGTTGAGTCACTCAAGTCACCTATCGCAATCGACATTTAATACATTCGTGATAAGCCACATACATGTACTAAATATCTGAACACTATTTCAAGATTTTGTCACGACCCCAGTTTACTGTAGTATACCTAAGGATGTTTGTACGACTGTAGATTGCCCTTGCATTCTTCTGTCATCGAGTGTCTCATCATCCAGCAAGTACAGTGATGTGCTGAAGCAGTCCTGAAATATTACTTGCAACAAATAAATGGTATCCTCTTTGTATTGGAGCAGCGAGAGCACTGTCACTCGTTGTACACTCTCTGAGAGTAAAATTTCTGGTACAATTAACTCATCTATTTACTGACGCCTGACTGGTAGATTTGGATAATTTCCATTCTGTTAATTCTGGTCGTTCGATTGTATGGGGACTTTACTAATTTACATCAGAGTGGGAATGTTATGTGCATGTCCTAGTCTTTCTCCTATTTCATATCTCTTTATTTTGTCACCATTTGGAGATAATGTGTAAGCTTATTGCATTTTGTAGCTGTCTTGTCCAAGACTTTATAAATAGACTAATTACATTTGATGATCTTGATTAGGATAACATACATCTTATATCAAATCTGCTACAACTTAATGAACGGACGCTTATCTATAACAGTAACTAGAATTATTACACTGTACTTGACTTTACATAAGTCTATACAGTGGTCTATCTTTCCCTTATATAGCGATGGCAAAGTAAGACGGCCGGCTAGGAAATGTGAATGCTGAAATAAAAGACTTCGCGAGAAGCGAACCTGATCATATCTGCCAACATCTCCTTTGCAAATTTTGTACCCTGGTCTTTTCTTGTTTCTATTTATGTCGAAAATGAAACAATTCTCTCTGTCATTCTGGTCTCTAAACTTAATTTTGTTTCATTTGGACTTAGACAAATAATTGTAATGCAATTGATACGTCGTTTCGTTTTAAATGTAGTTTTAATGTTAACGGTTTCTACGTATTACTGAAATAGAACTATTTACTGAGATTTAAGCCAGTTTCTAATATGTCTATTCTGTGTACTGTCTTGAAGACATCAGACCCCTTTCTTATCAAAAGTAAATATTTCCAAAAAAAATACCAGTTCAAGTTACATTTCGTTATCGATCCCGTATTTACCACTAAGAGCCAATACCATGATATTTTACATTTGTGCCGAAATAACATGTGTAGTTTTTTTTGTTACATTTTCCATCGTATCGGGTAAACAAATAACGCTACAGGCAGAATTTGAAACTTCTAAATACGACCGACTCACTGAGCTTTCTACTATCAATTTTGTAAATTTCTCCCAGCGTAAATGTAAGCTTTCTCCAGCGTTGAAGCGACTCAAAAATTACATTCTGCTGTATTGATCCCTGTCTCATTTAAAGATCCTACGACGTTGTCGGAGGTTGACTAAAAAGCAACTTCAAGTGTACTTGGTTTTCGATTATGTAAGAAAAATTAGTATAGACAAGTTTCCAAACAAAACTACCGTGATTCTGTGTTGTATATAACCATTGATATATTAAAAGTAACACTAACTTTTAGTCAAACAAGCACGTTTCCAAAGTTTGGTCAATGTAAAACCAGGAAACAACATAGAATCCGATTTTATGAATACAGTTCAATTATGAGATTATCACAAAGCAAGATAAACGGCAGTCCAGACTGTATTTCCTCAGTCTACTATTTTAAATAAATATCACAACTAAAACTGAAAAACACTAGTCAACCATCATAAAGAGTAGAATTTACATATAAACTAATGTGAAAGCAAACATAACCCAACCTCATTCGCCATACCTTTCTCTGGGGCATCGTTTTTATGTATTCTGCTTTTCGTAGTTATTCTACCTGAAAGTTGGCAAGTTGGTTGCCCCTGCCTATTACATGTACATGATCCACTTCGAGATATTTCCTACAAGTTTCAAGGAAATACTAAACAAGGACCATAACTGACATTGCAATTTTTCTCGCGAAATGTCATATTTTAGCGTCTTGAAGACACGCAGGCATCCAACAGCGACCGAATTGCTGGGGAGGAGCGAGGTTCCGACATATGTTATTAATAAAACACGCGTTCTGAATGTCTGAGTAACTTTGTAATCAAGAATGGTAATAGTTCAGGAAATTACTTTATCATCTGTTCGCGGCCATAGAGTATCAGTTTTACACCGAAGTGCTAGATTCGATAACCAGATACGCTTTTCAGTGACACCACCCGTCTTTTTAGTGTCTACGAACTAATCGGAATTCGAAATGGACAGAAGTATAAATCAACTAGGTCGGAGGGATTTCACGCATCTGTATCGACCACCCTGACGCGTGCCTTAGCTAAACCATAGAAACTTGTATACACAGCGAGTTATGGGAACATTTTCTAAATTGTTATCGCGACATCCGTTCAACTGTAGATAAAATAAATCACAACTCAGTTACAATACAGACATTTCTCATTCGAAATTAGACGAAGAATATATCTATATCAAAGGAAACCGATTGAATTACTCAGAACAATGGAAGAATCAATCAAAACAGAAGACGAGGGCATTCAGAGCTATCACTGATGTCTGAATATATGAGACATTACTCGCATTTGTCGAAGTGCAAGACAAGATTTAAATATTTGATTGAGAGCAGACCTGAAAATCGTGTACAAAAACCGAGGAAGACTTCCTAAGCTTTTCTGACTTGGGTACTCGGGGACTTTGGTCAGCATGTTCTCTCAATTCTGTCGGTAATGTGCTCAGTTGAAATTTTAAAATTTGTATGGCACTATTAGACCCTGATATTTCGCTCAAGCGCCACCTCTCGAAAACATATTACAGTATGAATTATAACAAAATTATGCGCGTATGCAAGTGTACTATTGGAAGATGAGCCGTGTCACAGATACAAGCGACAATACCATGAGAACAATGAATCCAGAGAGAGTTATCGTTTTGTGTCACTCTGGAACCCAAGTTTCTCTTGTATACTAACGTCTACCGATTAAAGTACACTTTTTCGTTTGTAGAAAATCGCCTCTAAGTCCCACATCTCGACCATACACGACTACAAAACCTTATAGGACTTAATTCACAACTAGTGATAGAAAATTTGAGTTGCCGGAGGGTAGCTTAGTGCAGACTATTGAACGTTCTTTCCAAGTGAGATGATGTTGTTTGGGGCTAGTGAGCTTAAACTAAGCATAATCGGCGAAACAAGTATAACCACGTCAATTCACTGCCTAACACGTTGATTGTTGACATCGGGGGGCAATACCAACATTTCATCGTACCTATGAAAACACATCGTTACTAGTTTACTCTTTGAATCCAAGCATTTTGACGTCTAATACCGAGAAAAAAAATTCCGAAGCAACTTGGATTAACTTGAACGAACGGATAGCAGAAGCCTTGCCCTTGTTCATTAAGAGATACTTGTGACGTCGGCCACCTAGGATCAGGCAGCTTAAATCTGCAACAAAAAAAGTCATGGATAATCTTGAATAACACACAAAATATTGTTCAATATTCTCACCATTTCCACTCGCCCGCTTTCGTTACAATGGTTGTTAATGGCAGCTCGAGTACCAGCATTGCTAACGATGGTATCATCAGTAACCAGTAGACGGTATCTTCCCTGACGGCAACAACTCTCCATGTTGCGACGAAACCATGGCAAACGAAAAGAATCCGGGTCAGAGCCGCCTTGACCATGGACACTGATAGACATTTCATCTTGAACTTGCAAAATGAAACGATTACCAAATATACGGTGCTCGATCTCCGAACTGAAATATAGTGGTGTGCCTTTCAAGGACTTTATATAGTGTGGCAATGGTGGGAACAGTGAACTGACATGCCTTCCAATGAAAGTAATTTGCATATATTCAAAAGACGTATCACCATATCCTCACCAATCAGTTTTCCTTTTGTGGAATAGCATAGTTGCCATGGCAACTGTTAAAAAGACAAAACTACAAGAATTATCGATCTTAATATCTTTGTAATCTCGGACTTTGATTGATGTTTTTATATCTTTGAATTAATATTTGGAAATTCTATTAACATCACACAACTAACAGTGAAACACTAAATTGCCAAATGACAACTCCCAATAAGTATTTCTGTTAATCTGTCACATATGAGGCATTATCAAATACAGAAAGCCAAGTTTTTGTCTCTTGACAAAAATGCAGGATTTACCCTCAGATCGTTTTACGTCACGACATTACATGTCTATGTCGTCAAGTTTGGTGCGTCGGAACTTTTTTTCGATCTCCGACGTGTTGTCGATGTGGGCCAACATCATGGATGACCGTATTTCTCCTACGATCAAAATTTGTGTCTGACGTGAACATTTTGTAAAACTCAGTCATAATTATTAGACTATTACAAATACACCCACTTGCTAAATTTTGAGTCGCAGTATTTTAGTTTTGTTGCCAATAGGGGGTTCGTATTCGCTTATCAGCTTGCCTACGGCGTATGATATTATTTCAACAGTAGTTCAAAAGTTTAAACGCGGAATGGTTAACGAAAGCTACCTTTATTTTGCAAAAAAAACTGAATTCTTGGCTTGTGCATGTGATAAGTATACTGTTCCTTAATTGTTCCTTAATATTTTTTTCATTGAGCCCGGAAATTATGATTTAATGACTCTTCGACACGGTTATTCTCACTCGCAATTTTTTTTCACTGAACCAAGATAAATATTAGGAACAGTTAATCTAACAATAAAGAAAACTTTCAGAATCTATTCTTTCTTCCCAAGACTCAATATTACACTGAAGCTGTTCATAAGATGTATTGGTACGAAACTCGTAACGATCCAGCATCGTGTTGTTTTAAGAAGGATGCTAATTGCGCTGAAGCTATGTAGCTGTGTAACCAGCGTCTGTTCTGAAAATGAATTTGTTAACTACTGCGCACTGTACAACTTGATCACAGTTCCTGTCGGCAACGATTTATTGTCTTGGTAACCGACACAGCAAAATAAATAAATGACTTACACGGCTCGAAGCAAAGTATGTATGACAATAATGTTTTTTTTTTTTCGCAAGTGGACATGAAACCGTTTGCGAATGAAGTACCGCATGGATTTGCTCTAGATATGCTGAGGCACGGTTCCTCCTTCGTGGCTGAAGTTAAACTTGATACGGCGTCAGAATATCATTATTCGTGACTGAAGCTAAAATTGATACAGCGTCAAAATAACATGATGATTGATGAATTTATTTGTAATGCCCGCTCATCTATTTTGGGTTTCTCCCCCTTTTTACTGAATCATGGTGACGTCAAAATTTGGTTGACCGGAAAAAGCATAAACGTTCTGCGGGTAACTCTACCGTAGACACAGTCGCTTGTGGTTACGTACACGGTGAAGGCCCTATTGTGAGCACAGAGAAGGCCTTCGCCGTGTACCTAAATAACCACAAGCGACTGTGATCGTAGACTATTGTCATGACATGTTTTAATCAGTTTACTCACAGGAAACATGAATAACCGAAAAACAAATAGAAAGCGAGTGTTTCATTCGTTTTTTCTAAGTTTTAGTTGAATAATAAGCATTTTCATCGTGGTAACCTGTTTTGGATATTATCTTGAAAAATGCACAATGTTGACGCACTGCTGAAGACCTTTTAAAGATCAATACCATGAATACAGGATTTGAATATTGTTTTTATGATTAATTAAGGGTCACTGTGAAAGTTACAACGCCACGGTCATCCAATATTGAACGGATAATGTTTCGATACAGTTTTATTTTGTACACCTTGCAGTATTCAAACGAGAGTATAAATTGAACTCAGAACGTGATTACACTTTCACCTAAATGGACTGACAACTGTGTGTTGACCTCGATAGTACGATCATTAGGAGGCGTCACCATACAGCGTGACACTTGAACCACCTGGAATTATAGCTCTCCGTGCTATTGGCTAAATTCAGGTTCTCGCAGGTCAAAGGTAAAGTTATCACGATGTCATGGTTGTTGGGGGCTGACCCACAGCTGCAGCTCATCGAAAGGTATATTGCCCCTTGTTACAAAATTTACACACTTAGTAAAGAAATTTACCGTTCGCGCGCCCTATCGACGAAATATAAGGACACAAACCAATCAAAACCAAACAACCTGGAGGGCAGTCCCAATTTATTAGGTCCGATGATTCGCTGTCTTGGCAAGAAAAGTTGAGCTACTTTGTATCCGGATTGGTGTTTTGGTACGATCATGGTGACCCAATTCTTCTACTATCAGCGGTGGACTACTTGCCGATTTCAAAATATTGTAGTTGCAGGTCTTTTTCAAATAAAATGTAAATGCTACCATAGACCCCCGAGGGTCTATGTTGCTACGGTCACTCCACAGATTGTGACTACGCTACGGTGTTTTGAACAAATTAAGTTAATCTTTGGAGAGAAGTGACAGCTGTACGTAACTCTGTCCATTACCGCCCGAGACCTCCCTCCCCATAGCGTCTGTTGCTCCCCTTTCCCTATTCCCGAAGGGGCGAAAATCCCCGCTGACTATCCCTTTGTCACAAAAGCTCTCCTCTTCCTTATCTCCATGATATGATTTTGCTCTTTCCATCAGCAAACACCCAGTTCAACTGCTTTGAAAAAACGCCCGTTGTTGTGAACAGCTTTATCGGCTGCCCGCGAATCATACATACAGAACGTGTAATAAACCGATCCCAATGCCAAGTACCAACTTGTGTGTCATTTAAGCCATAGAGTAAAACTCTCTTCCAACAATAACATTTTAAGCTGTTGTATTGTCAGCTTGAATAGTCTATTTGCTACTTGTTTTTCGTTTCATTTCCTGTATTCATATTTGAATGTATGTGACATGGAATATGTTCTCTGTTACGATGTAATTATGCATTCTTCGTTCTTGACTATTCCACTTGTTTAGTGTTCAAATATTCCCTTTGGTAGGACAGTCTTAAACATTGTGTCACATACCGTAACAATTTTTGTATTCCTTAGGCGAGGGTTAAACAACGAAAGTGCGTGTATTGTGTAATCTAAAGTGCGACCCCAACGGCGAGTAAAAACATTAGTGATGACAGAGTGGGTTTTTCCGAAGGGGAATACCCGAATACCCCATCGACAGGCGATGCATTTGTATTCACAGCCATTCTACATTTGAGTACAAACCTGGAAAGTCAGTTTTCCATTTTTAATAATTTTTGACATCTACTGCCGTGATAGACACCTGGAAAGGCAACATTTTGCCAAGTTTGTGTCTCAACGATTCGACAAGTTAGATGAAGCAATAGAGCTAATGGAGACTGGTAAAAGGTCAACGGTAACGTTCATCATAACTCTCGTATACGCAGTCTTGTCCTCAATACAGAGCGGGCAAGCTGACCCAGCGTCTAGTGGTTGTGACGAAGCTCCATACACATACTGCTTGGATCACGGTGAAAGTCAAGGCTGTAAATGTTATCCCTGTGCTGACATTTGCCCGGATTTTTCGAGCAATTCCTCGAGCCCACGAACAGCGCCATCGTATCAGTGTCTGCGACAATGCAGCGGTAAGAAATGCGTTCATAATAGAGATTCCCGAGAGACTTGTAGTGTTCCAAGAAACAGTCATTGAGAGAAATTTAACAAGGATAACCGAACACGTATTGTAGGCATTGCTTGGTACTGATACAAATCACAGAAAACATGTACTTCACGTATAGTTAAATTATGCCTATCCCTGCGTACCTGGTACCTTGTGTTCCTGGCCTTATACGTACTGTGGTGTGCGGCCGTATAACGCACACGAACACACAGCACCTAAGGCAGGGCTAAATTATACCATGCCAGTGCCAAGGTTTTCGACTGAAATACTCAATATCAGATAAAACACCGTCACAAAACTCACAGACTATGTGATATCTAAGTAGATATATTGTGAAATAGGTTATGAAAGGCTTACGAATTACATTCAGTTGCATGAAAAACTCCCACAGTGGGAAATATTAGGCAATTTATCTCATTTTAGTATCGATATATTGGAAATGGTCATGTAAAATCATATTACTCTCTGAAATCGACGATCTGTCAAGACTGATTGAATTCCCATTTTTATGTCTTGTCGTATATTGACGAGATGCCACAACTTTGTGCCTTGTTTCAGAGGATTCGCTAATTTTGTGATCATTTATCCAAAATGCTCCAGATTGATATGTTTTTGGATACTACATAAGATTTGTCCGGTTGGTTCTTTCCAGATTACGTGAAGCTGTTTGAACCGCGTACAAGTTGCAACCAACAAGTACAGTGCAAAACATGGATTCAGCGTAAGCCTTAATTTAAATCTCAATACGAACAGAAATAATTTCCGTAGCGGATGAAATCTATAAGTTCAGGTGCTAAAAATATTTATTTATGACCAAGTCTTCGAAGTTTTCGTGTCTTAAGATAAAGATAATGCCAGTTTTCATTTGTAATGTGTTTTAAGGACTACTCTCTTCTGATTAACCATTCAATAGTTGACGTTGGTACCCTACTACGTTGTATGATGGACGGCGAAATAAAATCAAGAACTTGTACTTCCACATATTTCTTAAAGGGGGACAATAACTTCCAATATATTATGATATTTTCACTAGTTTTACAGACATGAGAGAATACTCCGTCACTTGTTCAGTTCTTCCGCGTTTTTCGAATGACAATGTTGTCTGAGATAATAAATTTTGTCAATTTTGTGTTGTTTACAAAGCCATTGGCTGTAACTGTTGATGGTTTTTAAATTCGCTATTTTTATTTTTATGTAGATTGCAAGTTCTTGTTCATTTCTCAAAGCACGTTGAAACACAAACTACTTAGCTTGTCAACACAGCGTCTAATACGGTCTATACATGTAAAAAGCAGTCGTTTATTGTTTACATTTGAAATCTGATTCAGATCAGAATTCACGTATCAGCAATAACGATGTAGTTTACACATTTATGAGCTCATTTTCTTTTTCTACTTTGGAGAGAAAAACAAGAAACTGTAGTCGGCAATAAAAACAAGAGTTTTATATTTCGACATATTTTCAGCTGTATTGAACTTGTACAACCTTCTGAAAATGAAGTTCATCCGATTTGACAAAACACAATAAATACAGGACATTATCATCATCAGAACACAGAGAAACAATTCTACTTACAATTATTTAACCAACAGGTGTAATGGACAAGTCGATGTCAGAAAAATTGACTGTCGTTCTGTTAGTTGTGATTCTGGCGTTGGTAATACGGGTGTACTGTGTAACATTGCGACTTCAAAAGACAGCACAAGAAATAAAGCTGATGTGTAAAGAACATTGTGATACAGGTCAACTGATGAGGGCGTACGACGGTACGAATCAACATGTACTCGTACCTGGTAGGTAACCAGTTATCTTCACTGATTTTTCTGTACACAAGAGAATCTAATGCTAAACACAAATTCACAATTTCCAAAAGAGTTGATTCGTGCTGATGTTGATGATGAAATGATTACAGTATTGTTTCATTTCACTGACTCGCACGTTTTGTTACATCCAATCTTTATAATTTTCTGAATTTTTCAGATTTAATGAAGACGCCGAAAGCAGCCGAGCTCTTTTCCCAGGCATATGTCTCTACCACAAGAATGTAAGCGCACTACATAGGTTTTTTAAACTTTGCATCAAAAACCGCGTTACGGAGGGAAAGGCTTCGTGCCAAGATACCATGACGATGTGCAGTGGACTTGAAAAAACAACTTCTGAAGTTTATTGCTGATTGTTCGCATGTTAAGTTTCGTTTCCTGTTTGATAGTTGTTTATTGAGATCTTCAAATGTTTCTGTCATTTTATTAACTTCTTTTGATTAATAAAGTTGATTTTATACTAAAATAAACTTTGGTGTTATTGGGTACGTAAGTTGTTTACTGAGCCCGATCTGCTAAAATTTAATCGCAGAGAAATCCAACGCAAGCAAATAATCAGGTAACCCGTTGATTGGCAACCAGCCGAGAGATCAAAGCGATTACCTATGGCCATCAAATGTCTGGATTTGTTGGTATTTTCAAAGGTGCAACCAATCACTGCTGTTCATTGGTCATCGTTTTCACCGGAAAATTCCTATCCCTCACAAGTTATGTGGATATCTCATTGATATCTCATCTTTTAGCATCCATATCGACGATATTTGTCAAATTAATGTCAATCAATAGGTTGCAGTTAGAATGCCAATTAAAAGGTCATCATAAAATGTTTCGATTTTGTATGATTTCTCCATGCATATTTATATTTTTTTATTTTTGACAAAGAAGTTTTTCAGTGCGGGTCTAAATCTTTGTTTTTATGTGGCTCACAGCGTTGCCTATACATGTGTCAACACACATTTTGGAGGTATCGACAACTGTAACCTCCACAAATGTAATAATCTCCACAGATGTAATATCAACCACAATTGTAATAAAATCAACTACAAATGTAATAAAATAGTCAACCATTAATGTAACAACCCGCAACCACAAATGTAATAAACAAATTAACCATAAATGTAATAAAACTCAACCATAAATGTAATAAACTTGAACTTCCATATGTGGTCATTTGTTTATCAATGCCCTGAGTAAATAATAACTTTAATAAGACTAGTGTAATGTTATTGCATACTTTCCTGAAACTAGGTTTCCTTAATTCCGAAACACAGAATAGAATACTTTGAGAACGCAATCAGAAAACGGCGAGGTACTGATCAAACCGTTAGATAGTGGAAATGGAACAGCAGTTCTGGACACTGATGATAACATAATAAGGAAGCGTCAAAATAACTCGTCAACCAGTGATACCACACAACGTTTATGACAGATGACTCAGAACAAATAACAGAGAAATATAAAACCTTATAACAGTAACTTACGACACAAAACATGTTGACTAGAACATATCTTTCATTCTAGTAAAAAACAATACGAACACTACCTTGAACACAGTAGAACAAAATTAGACATCCTGGCATCCCTAGTGAAGGAACAAACTTCAAGTGGGAAAACATAGGAATACAGACAATCTATCGCTTATTCCACACAATTTATCCACTGAAGACGAATTTGAGGCGATCGATTAAGAAAGTACGGCAATTTTCGAAAAAACGGCGTTAAAGGATCGTAGTGTTATACAGTCTTCCCCACTCTGAAGTAGAGACTGCACTGACGTTCAAATTACAGCTGTGTCTACCCATGGCCAATCAGTTCTGTACACAAAACAGGGAAACGTAAAATACACTTTCAAATATGCAAAACACACTAAACGCAAACAATTAATAATGTGTGGAGTTGCTTTCCTTATTACATAGATCAATATTTAAGGGCTAATTCCTCAATTGCAACGACAAAATAGATTTATTACATTTGTGGTTGATAAGTATTACATTTATGGGTGTTTTTTTATTACATTTATGGTTACCATTTATTACATTTGTGGTTGGTGTTTTTATTACATTTATGGTTGATTTTTGTTACATTTATGGGCGATATTACATTTATGGGTGCATTTTATTACAATTGTGGTTGATATTACATTTGTGGAGATTATTACATTTGTGGAGGTTACAACAACAAGGGCACAGTAAGCTATTAGCTAGAAGTGTCTTGGATTTATGAGTTTCAATACAATTGTTAGTATCCTTGGAATTCGAATCTTTTTCCGTGGTTTCTTTCATAAAGTTTTTTCCTTCAGATTGTCAATCATCCTGGAATTTGTTCCAAAGTAAACCAACAGTACTAGATGATTTCAGGAGAGCTCGTTTTAGTCAGAGTCCTTCAATGCCTTTTCTCTGAGTGAAACAAGATTATTTATAAAACAACTTTGCAGTTTCTTCGACTAGCGTGTTTTTGATTCGGATGCAAAGGTTCTGTATTTAAAAACGTGAAACTGAAAATATCTCTCACAAGATAAATCGTCGACAGCTGTTTAGTCTTCATCTTGATAACACATGCATAGAACTAATTTAAAGTATTTTGAATAATTGCGGATTAGAAATCTACAAAGCAACGACACGTTTACTTCGGCTTATTATTTATTCGATCAACTCCGCTATAATGTTTCCAAGAACAATTAAGCGTCAATTATGATATCAACAAAGTCATATCTACTCACTTAATACAATTACATTTATGTAATTTTGATACTGTTACTACTGATCATTTAATATCATCCCTACAGTCAACACGATTGGAATTAATTTGCGATAATTTGATGGTGAAATAATGTCGGTTTTATCTGCAAATATAAGCTTATCTGCTTTTCTTTTTAAGTTATACACTTATGAGTAATTTGTAAGATTGTAACATTCAGCTATAGGGCGTCTACCGCTTTTGAGAAATTTGAACAATGTGACGATCCAATTCTCCCAAATTAGTTCCGTTCGTGTCAGTCATAAGTTGAATTATCTCGTTGCTTGAAACGCAATAAAGTTTACTGTTGCATTTAATACTGAATAATCTCATAATTAATTAATTACGAGATTATTCAGTATCAAATACAACAGTAAACAGCATTAATTTATTATCTGATAGTATTTTAAACATCAGCTGGTTAACGAACAATTTGAAATACCAGTGGATTTGCTTAAAACATCCCCTTTCATTCGTGGTTGTGAACGAAGTCTAAGTCATTATCAGGTCCTGACGTAGTTCAAACAAGGATATTGAAAATGCTGTGTACATTTTCTTTGTGCATGTTCCGTCAGGTATTTTTTTACCAATACCAATATTGGACTTGGTCAAAGAGAAATCTGCCAATGTCATTTCATGTTTACTAGTAATTAAATGTTGCTGCCTTATTCCTCGGAGTTAAATAACATTCATAAACCGCTAAACACGAATGTCAATATTTCTTTTACACTAACGTGAGATGGACTTTGACGTTAGGACAGAAAGAATTCTATGCATTCCGAAATGCTGGAAGTCTAAGAAAATTGCCCAATTTTTAACAAGTCGATATTCAAATGAAGGGGGGAAATGACGTAGCAGAATTCCAGTTGCCATTGACTCCAGTCATTGTTTCGTAACCTTTGATTCATTAACAAGTAAAGTAAATGATCAGCATATACCCATTAGTGTTCTGTCTGATCGATAAATCATTTAGTTGATAGGGATTTCCTCCCAGAAACCACTTTCATTAGCGCCTTTACTGTCCAAACAATCCACAGCCCTCTCCTTATCTATTCACACGTTCTGTTCGATTCGTGTGACTTCTGTGTAAATGGTGGTCCATGCGAACTAAGCAAGGTTGGTATTATTTTCATTTTTAACCCGCCAACTTTTCACCAGTCTGTAGAAAAGTAGACACTTGTGGGCTTTCTCCTGAAATGCCACAGTTGAATTGCAAACGCTGTTTCATTCATAAACATAAGTTTGCGATAACGACGACGATATTTCGGTGATAATGACCATCGGGTTGTTAAGGTTGCTGTGATATGAACATAAAGGTCGTAGAGCAACGTCGAGTGGCTGAAAATTTTAATTTAATACACTTAAATATAGAAATAGCTCCGGCATGGCACGGGCTATCTGTCAATTCTTGCAATTTGATTAAGTTTTAGTTTTT
>LD349067.1:13148-23312 GCA_001465055.1 Ptychodera flava | reverse complement strand
ATCATAGGTCCATATATACATTGCAGTATGAATAATCATTAGGATTGATGAAAGACACGCCTAATGACACGCCCAATACATAATTTTCTTAATTAGTAAAGGAGTTGATGGGCGGAGTTACACCATACACGTGATTTCCAACAGATATGCAAATGAGATAAACAATGCAGAAGTATTGGAAAATGTCAAACTCAATAATGAGTGACTAGACATTTGAAAGTTCTGAAGAAAAGTCCTATGGGTTGTTAATATCAGTTTGTTAAATCCAAGTTGATCACATGATAATTATGCAAAATAGTGAAATATTTGTAAAATATACAGGTCAAAAATCTTAAACTCGGAAAGTGCTAACTCTGAAGCTTTCAAAAATTTTGTTGACTGCATCGTTTTTTTGATGCAGCCTGTGTTTTGTTCAAATCGAGTCAATGGCTAATATGCAAATAAGGAAACATTATACCGAAGAAAAATGCTTTAAAACCTCAGAAATTACAGTCGTTGTGACTTTAACATTTGTTTAATAATATCTCTAATGGTATTTCAAAACAATTTTGTTCAAACCAAATTAGGCAGCATGAATTAGATGCAAATGCAATATAAATATGAAAAATTACACAAACTCAAAATCTACTGGTCTCACATTTTTTAAATTTGGTACGTTCATTCCTATCTTGAAGCAAGTTTAAATTTGTCTAAACGAAGTGTATGAGATTACTATTATGACAAGATGTAAACTGAATTGCTCATGTAGTTTACAACAGGTTCATTACATAGTAGTACGCTTCACAAAACAATCAGATATCTGTCAGATCATTATATGTAGCAAGTTTCATTAACTTTCGCACAGTACTCTCGGAGTTAAATCACTAATTACAAAATTTCATTTAAAATGCAAATGTGCTGTTTATTACTGCTCAGTGCTTCACGCGACAATTAGATATCTGTCAGATAAATATCTGTAGGAGGTTTCACTATATTTGGTGCCATAATTTTAGAGGTATATCACTAATTACAAAAATCATTAAATATGCAAATGAACCCTTAATTAAATTCACACTACTGAATGCTTTACAACACTGTCAGATTTCTGTCGGATCAGTACCTCCAGCTGATATCATCAAATTCGGTACAGTCATTTTGGAGTTATAGGACTTATAACAAATCTTTATTAAATATGCAAATGACCTATTTATTAACTTGACACTGCCCAATGCT
Source organism: Ptychodera flava (assembly GCA_001465055.1). NCBI lineage: Eukaryota > Metazoa > Hemichordata > Enteropneusta > Ptychoderidae > Ptychodera > Ptychodera flava. The sequence continues at coordinate 22,100 of LD349067.1, read as the reverse complement.
TCTCAGTACAATAGGATATATATCAGATCGATATTTTTTGCATGTATCATTAAATTTGGTGCAGGAATGTCAGAGTTATATCGCTAATTACAAAAATTCATTAAATATGCAAATGAACAGATAATTGACATGACACTCACAGCATCATTAAAATGTTCTGCGATTGTAATCTGTGAAAAGTTTCATGAAATTTTGTGCTGTATTTCCTGATATATGTCGACACTGTCATTACTGTCTCCTTAGGAAATCATTATATGAAAAAAGGATACATCATAACTTCACTAATATGCAAGCGACCCTAACCAAAATCTATTCAGTTCTTGCAATTAGCATACAGTACCTGTTTACCAAATCTGACTTGAACCCGTTTAGCTGTTTTTGAGTTATCGTGTAAACAGACAGACAGACAGACAGACAGACAGACAGACACACTAAAACACACACACATACACACACGGACAGACAGACAGACATCGCTACGACATCAGCTCACGTGTGTGAACACGGAAGCTAAACATGATGAAAATAAATCTGTGAAAATGGTAGAAATTTCTACATCTAAAGTGTTAGATTTCCATAACTTAAAAGTTAGTAGAAATTTTCTTTGTGGCATGTAGATGCATGCATTTTAAAGTCCAAGTAAGATAAATGACAGATACTACCAGATGTGAACTGAATGTGCTCAAGTGTTTCACAACAGGTTCATTAATGGTAGTACGCCTAACAGAACAACCAGATAGCTGTTATATCATTATATGTAGCAGGTTTCATCAATTTTCGCACAGTGCTCTAAGTTGTAAATCACTAATTACAAAACTTTATTTTATATGCAAATGAGCTGTTTATTAACTTGACACTGCTTTATGCGTCATGGTACAATTAGATATCTGACAGATCAACATATGTAGCATGTTTCATTCAATGTAATGCTGTTATTGTCGAGAAATATCACTAATTACAAAACTCATAAAATATGCAAATGAGCTATTTATTAACTTGACACACTTCAATACTTCTCAGTAGAATTATATATTTATCCGATCAATATCTGTAGCAGGTTTCATCAAATAAGGTGCCGTAATTTCAGAGTTATATATCTAATTACAAAGTTCATTAGATATGCAAATAAACCCTGAATTAACTTCACACTACTGAATGCTTTACATCATATCAGAGATCTGTCAGATCATTATCTGCAGTAGATTTCATCAAATTTGGTGCTGTTATATTGGAGTTATATGACTAATTACAAAACTTCATAAAATATGCAAATAAGCTATTTATTAACTGGACACTGCCCAATGCTTCTCAGTACAATTAGATATTTATCAGATCAAAATCTCTAGCAGATTTCACCAAATTTGGTGTCGTAATTTCAGAGTTATATATCTAATTACAAAGTTAATTAAATATGCAAATGAACCCTTAATTGACTTCACACTACTAAATGCTTTGCACCAGAGTAGATATCTGTTGAATCAGTATCTGCAGCAGATTTCATCACATTTGGTGCAGTTCATTCGCGCCAGATCAACCATTTTGTGCAGTATTTCTTGATATATGTCTACACTGTCATTACCGTCTCCATAGTTCATTAAATATTCAAATGAACTCTTAATTAACTTCACACTATTAAATGCTTTGCACTAGAGTAGATATCTGTTGGACCAGCATCTGCAGCAGATTTCATCACATTTGGTGTAGTTATATCGGAGTTATATGACTAATTACAAAACTTCATAAAATATGCAAATAAGCTATTTATTAACTTGATATTGCCCAATGCTTCTAAGTATAATTAGATATATGCTTACATCATATTTACCCTGATGAGTTGGAAATCAAAGAAACAACAGAGGGTAGGGACTCTGCTTCATATCTTGATCTGTTCCTACAAGTGGGTCCTAATGGGTTACACACTAAGCTGTATGACAAAAGGGATGATTTCGATTTTGAAATCATAAATTATCCATACTTGTCAAGTAATATTCCATCTGCACCTGCTTATGGTGTGTACGTGTCTCAACTTCTCAGGTATTGTAGGACTTGTGATTCCTGCGCTGATTTTCAACTGAGACACAGCTCATCGGCATCAAAATTACTGAGACAAGGATACACAACAAAAAGACTCGTTAGGACTTTCAAAAAGTTCTACGGTCGATATGACGACATTGCGGCCAAATATGACACCTCGGTCACTCAAATGATTAACGACAGCATTCCCGGCTTTGACTTATCACAGTGATTCACATCCTGTATCTTTTCATACGATATTTAAACAATTTGGGACCAATCCTGACGGGTGTAGTATGCTAGCAGGGTACGCTTACCCATTCCGGACACCTGGTACCACCACTAACTATCAGTGGTTCAGGATGGTCCTACTTAAATTTGTAAATCACAATTGTCCCATGGACCTGGTTATATATTGGACCAGTTTAATGTCATATTAGATATATACCAGATCAATATTTGTTGCACGTATCATCAAGTTTGGTGCAGGAATTTCAGAGTTTTGTCACTAATAACAAAAGTTCATTTAATATGCAAATGAGCAGAAATTGACATGACACTCACAGTATCATCATGATGTTCTAAGATTGTCATCTGTGAAAAGTTTCATGAAATTTTGTGCGGTATTTTCTGTATATATATGTCTACACTGTCATTACCGTCTCCATAGGGAAACCATTGTACGGAAAAATATGATATTGCATAACTTCATTAATATGCAAGCAACACTAACCAAAATTTAATCAGTTCTTGCAATTAGCATATGGTACCTGTCTACCAAATCTGTTTTTAATCTGTCCGGGCGTTTTTGATTTATCGTGTAGACCTTCAGACAGACAGACAGACACACACACACACTCACTCACTCACACACACACACACGGACAGATAGACAGACATCGCTATGACATTAGCTCATATATCTGAACACGTGAGCTAAAAATGAGGCAGTAAATGTGAAAAATTGTCAAAGTAATTACAGTGGTTTGCTTTGAAGCATTGGCATTAGACGAACCAGACATATTGTCTAAATCGAGGTGTTGCCAACACTGTCGAGGACAATTAACGGGTAAGTGGTAATCCATCATAAAAAATAAACTCTGCAAAAGTTGAAATACTTTCTAGCAGGAGGTCAGACGTAGTCTAAACAACACCACCATATATGTCCAAGCACTGTCCAAGTCATATCACTTGCTTTCAGGTGTAGTTGTTTTGACTACATTTGACCTGCTGAAAGACAATGTTTCAACTTTGGTAGAGTTGATTTCATTGTGATCGACTTGAATTACTGCTCAGCTGATAATTACACCTGACAGTGTTGCCAACACCTCAATTTAGACAGTATGTCTACTTAGCGTAATGCCAATGCTTCAAAGCAAACCACTGTATCTACTGGCGCGATTAATTTAAAACTTCGTAGAAATACTCCTGTTACTATGCAATTTAAGATTATTTAAATCCAGTTGATCAGATGAGTAATATGCACGTGAGCAAAATAAATGAAAAAAATGAAAATAGACAAACTTTCTTAGACAGTGCACACACTTTGAGTTCATCACCAAAACACGTTTGTAATCTACAAGTTTGTTTGAACCAAGTTACTTGAGAGACTGATGTGCAAATAAGCAAAACAGATGGTCAAACAGTACTACCTCATAAACTAACCAATCGCCTTACTGCTGCTGTCAGAAAGATCTTATTGCAAATGTAGTAAAAAGTGAATATTTATGAAATTTCTCCCTAATATTTGCGGTATTGGCACACATTGTTTAAGTGGAAGCTCACTGCAATCAATGGCGGCATTATTTTAGTCGAACGATATGGCTGAAACCTTGTATCCTGTTGCGCGTTAAAATTAAGTCTACGAAATCCGAAAAAGTAACAAAGAGAAATAAATTTTAACTTTTCGAAATAATCCATTCTGCCATAGAGTGAGAAAGGATTGACTATTTTCATCCAAGCAAAGGGTGGAGCAAGTCGTGCCCGTTTTGGGTCTTCATGCAATAAATATACGGGATGAGTGCAAACCATTAAAATTCTAACATTCAAGCTATTACTCCTTCTGTTATTGTTTCGCTGGCGGTATCTTTTAGCAAGCTGAAGACTGGGAATTTCTTTTCTAATATTAGAAATGATGTCCAATACTTAATCTCCGCCCGAGTTGCAATGTTTAAGCGCATAAAACATGTGCCTGCTCAGATATAAAGTTTGATCCACTGTCTTTTTAAGTAAGATATATTCCTTCGGGACGCACTGAAAATAGTATGCATAACGCAAAAATATGGAGTTCGTGCGATCTCCGCAACCTATGATTCTTAGGAAAGGCATAGCCTAAGAGCACTGGGTCTGTCTTTGGTATGATGTTGACAGCAAGTAGGATACGAGGGTCCCAAAAAAAATGACAATGGAAAGGGGAAACCTGGATATTCTGAAAACAGTCGCAAAACCTAACTGGCACCTATAGTTATGTCGTACATATGATTAACGTGTACTTTAGTCAAGGTGAAAATTGATAAAGACTTAAGCATGGGGTCAATGTAATCGGACAATGCAACATTCACAATGTTTTAATAAATTTCCATTCTCCAGGTCGACTTAGGAGTTTCTGGTATTTGAACATGCCTTTTACCAATGTTGATTCATTAAAATTACATGGTTATCTTTAAGGGATAGAAGACATGTGGAGAGGCAACGGGGATGCTGTTCAAGTTGTTTAGTGAAAATTTACTTATCAGTAATTAACTGTTATGCTCGGTTTATAGGTCTGACGCCACAAATAGTGGAATTTTGTGTATAGACGTCACGTTATGTGCAGCTGTACCTGTGCATTGGCGATGCAGTTTTTCAACTTTTGGCCACCATTAACTGGTCCGTTTGACGTTTGTAGAAGCCCGCCATTGCATGAAACGAACCGGACGCATGTCCAGTGGCTTGTAGTCTTACGCCAAGCCATTCGTCGCATTCGACGCCATCGCTTCTGTTTTGGGGAATAGGAAGAGGTCTACTTTGTAAACTATCTAATTATAAGAGTGATTTTGATGTTTACAACGAGCGTATGGCCCTTGATGACGTCTGTCAAGAGAGCCCATACGGAACAGTGTGGGAGGCAGTGTGACATTTTGTATCTCTAGACTGAAGAGAGAATGCACACGCATCTCCCTCGTAATCTTTTAACTTAATACTTCGGGCAACACACCCGATCCTGTGATCTCGAATCTAGAGATGTATATGCGTATTATCTCGCAGACAAAATGTCAGCCATATATTTAGGCGAAATTTCCAAGCCTCGAATCCCTTTGCGCGGAGTGGTATTATCTAATGAGGTTGCCCATTCTGCTCGAATAACATACAACGTACATCGCATAGGGTGCGAATAGTAGCTCGAAGGCTACCATCTCGTCTGGCAAAGATTCTCATGATAATCCTGCGCATGTGGGATTAAGCGCCTTTGTAATATTCTTTAATCCATCTCTTTTTCTTCTTGCAGGGTTATTACTGACCTTGTGGACACAAAATAATATGAATTCTTTCAAGTCTTCCACATGAGGAAAGATGAAAAGTTCAACAGGAACTCACTCGGTCCTTGATGACTTTGCCTGTCGTCAGTGCAGTTGTTTTTCTTTCGCAAAACAAGTAGGCGAGGAAGAAAATCCTAAATGAAAGGCTTGTTGAAGATATTTTCATACGTAAACATTTTTTAGAAATATCAAAGGCTGCTGACCGATTTATGAGTAACTTTTTGTGCCTGTGACAGAGTATTTCAAATAAACTTTGATTGATTACGACGCTATAGTGCTATTCCTTCCCCAAGTTCAATGAAATCCTGAAAGGAACGGAAGAGACAATTAAGTCTGCCATTTACATTAGAATGATAAGAGAATACGTGGGCTTGCCTTCAGGTCTAAGATAAGGTGATCAAGAGGTATAATCTGGAAGTAAGTTGCCATTTACTAATTGTGAGAGCATAGGCCCTCGTTTTTCTCGAGGGTCTATATGAGAGTTAGGAATTTTCTTGGATGTTGAACTCATGTGGTGGGACGTATGAGTGAATCTAGAAAGGTAAGAAACTCTCTGCTATAAAGATCACACATATCTTTTATTCGTCATAGTGATCCTTTACACATTTGCAGTTACCCATCCATTACTTTTCAAATGAGCAAATGTGCAAATATATCGTGTAACCAACAGCCTAACTCACATGTCATACGGAATGGCTATAAGGTTGTAAGTTTTCATCTCATCTCCCGTTTCAATGGCTTCTTTCGATGATAGTGACTTTGTTCCAGTGTATCTCTCACAATTACGTAGACGCGGACTACGGGGCGTCCAGTTATTGCGATTTCCGTAACTGTACGAGACGACGCGTGGCTGCGAGAAGAATATTGAACAATGAATTGCTACCTAGAGAGGACAACAATGGTCACCCATCGTTTACACACTTAGGGACTTTATTAACAGTTTGTTTAATGTAGTTATTAAGCTGCAGAGAGAGAACGCTCTACATATACAAACCTTAACTTACTTTTTCAGGTTACCAACCATTTTTAGCTCACGTGTGTAAACACGTGGGCTAATGTCATAGCGATGTCTGTCTGTCTGTCCGTGTGTGTGTGTGTTAGTGTGTGTGTGTGTGTCTGTCCGTCTGTCTGTCTGTTTACACGATAACTCAAAAACGCCTGAACGGATTCATATCAGATTTGGTACACAGGTACCATATGCTACTTGCAAGAACTGATTGGATTTTGGTAAGTGTGGCTTGCATATTAATAAAGTTATGCAATATCGTTTTTTTCCATACAATGGTTTCCCTATGGAGACGGTAATGACAGTGTAGACATATATCAAGAAATACTGCACAAAATTTCATGAAACTTTTCACAGATGACAATCTAAGAACATTATAATGATACTGTGAGTGTCATGTCAATTATCTTCTCATTTGCATATTTAATTATCTTTTGTTATTAGTGAGATAACTCTGAAATTCCTGCACCAAACTTGATGATACTTGCAACAAATATTGATCTGACATATATGTAATTATACTTAGAAGCATTAAGCAGTGTCAAGTTATAAATAGCTCATTTGCATATTTTATGAAGGTTTGTAATTAGTCATATAACTCCGATATAACTTCACCAAATGTGATGAAATCTGCTGCAGATACTGATCCAACTGATATCTAACTGTAGTGTAAAGCATTTAGTAGTGTGAAATTAATTAAGGGTTCATTTGTATATTTAACGAACTTTGTAATTAGGTATATAACTCTGAAATTACGACACCCAAGTTAGTGTAATTGAGTGCAGATATTGTTTTGATAAATATCTAATTGTACTGAGAAGCATTTGGCAGTGTCAAGTTAACAAATAAGTCATTTGCATATTTTATGAAGTTTTGTAATTAGTGATGTAACTCCAAAATGACAGCACCAAATGTGATGAAATCTGCTGCAGATACTGATTCGATAGATATCTTATTGTGGTGTAGAACATTTAGTTGTGTGAAGTTAATTAAGGGTTCATTTGCATATTTAATGAACTTTGTAATTAGTGATATTACTTCAAAATTAAAGCGTTAAATTTGATAAAACTTGCTACAGATGTTGATGTGATAAATATCCAATTGTACTGAGAAGCATTGAGCAGTGTCAAGTTAATAATTAGCTCATTTGCATATTTCATGAAGTCTTATTATTAGTAATATAACTCCGAAATAAGTGCATCAAATGCAATGAAAACTGCTGCATATACTGATACGACAGATATCCAACTGTGTTGTAAAGCATTTAGTAGTGTACAGTTAATTAAGGATTCATTTGCATATTTAATTAACTTTATAATTAGGTATATAACTCTGAAATTTTGGCACCAAAATTTTGTGAAACGTGCTACAAATATTGATTTGATAAATATTTAATTGGGCTATGAAACATTGAACAGTGTCAAGTTAATTTAGGGTTTATTTGCATATTTAATGAACTTTGTAATTAGTGACATTACTCTAAAATTACAGAATTAAATTAAAAATAAAACGTGGAACAAAGGTTGATCTGATTGATATCCAATTGTCCCATAAAGCATTGAGCAGTGTCAAGTTAATTAACAGCTCATTTGCATATTAAATAAAGTTTTGTAATTAGTGATTAAACTCTGAGAGTACTGTGCGAAGTTGAAAAAACCTGCTACATATATTGATAAAATATATCTCATTGTTCTGTGAAGCGTACTACTATTGATGAACCTGTTGTAAAACACGTGAGCATATTCAGTTCATATCTGGTATACGTTTAAAGTTAACCTCGCGGAATTTAGTTGTGAGCTAACAGCGTACTGAAAAACAGAGATATTTGAAGACATTAAAACGACATCGAAATGAAGTGTTTCGCGCCTCGAAAGTAAAAGGCTTAAAATTTTGCTCGCTATTTCCTTTCGGAACCTTCTACCATGATTGTCTTTTAAAATAAAGAATAAAACCCATGAGTCTCCGTGCAATACTTGATATAAGATATCATATATATATGTAATATATTTATTACCATAAATTTACCAATATTTGAAATTCAACATGGTCGCCATCCTTATTTAAACTCTATGGGGAAAAATTGAGTTTCTAATTTTCCTTAAAATTGCATTCTACCGTAAGGACAGAGTGCAAAAACACATTTTACTTTGATACCTACATGATCAATCGAAAGTCACGCTTTCCAAACTAGTAAACTCTGTAAACGTTTTTGACGCCTTTCAATCGTCAAAATTAAGTTATTAATCAGGATTGAAAAAAAATGATCGTTTCCTTTAAGATCAAAATCATATACATAGCAAAAGATACGCAAAGCGGAATATTATTGTTAGTTAAATAGTTATGCATGGATTTTCGAAATATTATAAAAGTAACTTTTGACCAAGTGAAGACTGGAAATCCTGTACAACCCCCCCC
>LD349063.1:258884-342168 GCA_001465055.1 Ptychodera flava | reverse complement strand
ATCATTATTTTTACTTCCGGGTTTACGAAGCTCTAAAAAGTCTAGGGTCGGGGGGTTAAATTGGGGTAGGTCGGGTAATCGGAACAGTACATATTTTTTATTTTGGCCTTATGTGTAAAGGACATAACAAATTCTGTTAAGCCTCGAAAACCATCGAATGAACGTCAAAACACTGTTTCTGTGTATGTGAACATAACAAATAAGGAAACAAAGTTGTGCTATATTATTTCTTTCACTTTGCGATTCAAATGAACCGAGAGCAAAATTCAAGTTTCATATTGACACTCGGTACATACGCACATTCACGATATTTTAAGTTGGCTTTTCAGCGGTTTTTAAAATCTAGTTCAATGTCGTCTGGTGCATGCCAGGTGCATGTCCAGTCATTATGGCCTGGTGGGCAGAGAGATTAATTTTACACTCTGTCGAAATAATTGTATCCCCATTCGTTTAAAATACATGAGAGCCCGAGGAACATATAATGGGAAAATCATTTCTAAAGCCCAATGAATACCATCACTGGGGCAATATTTACATTCAAATATTATTATTATTCCGCGAAATACTTGTGTTCTCTACAGCGAGGCCTTTATACAGAAGACCAAGTCAGTCTTCCTCTACCGTATGACACATGCATGTCCCAATGCAGTTCTTCTTTAATAACTAACTACCCAGTAAATTTGCCGCCGAAATCATCGACCAAAATAACTTAGCGCTCTCTTATCATTTCGGAAACCTTGATGACCTCAGCAATCAATGACACTCAAATAAAATATATCTCAAATGCTAATCATTTGTATGAAATATGTTTTGGCGCTGTTAGCTTTATGGCGAATATTTAATTTTTTTGAATACCTAATTTATTACACGCTACTTACATATGCAATTCGATATCTTTGGGAACTCACATGAAGCCTGGCGGCCTTTGTGTAGCGGTAAGATGGTTTCGTCAGTAAAATGCAATTTTGGTAAGTTCAGTAAAATCTTTAATTAGATGTAACTCAATTTATCGAACCGCGTGGATATAACTGAGGACTCCTTCACCTTGTCATAGGCAACATTTCCATACATGTCGTGCTTAATGTCTTCCTCTGGTATCTCTTTCACTTTACTGTATTTTTTGTTTGTCAAACGCTATGCATTTCGTTTTAAATACCTGTGAGTTTGAATAGCTCAGATATAGAGACGTTTCCATATCGAGAATATCATGGTTACTTTGATAGGGTTCATGAATTTCAGAAATTGTTTTAACATTTCCTTAAATCTAAATGAAGCAAAGAAGGAAAGCATTGGACATGGGAGTATAACGCAGTCAAGGAATTAAAATTACCAGGAAGTTGCCAATAAGGCAACCCGTTTAAGAGAAAACTACGCCGTCGCTGTAAAAATCACAGCCTCATATGAAAAGTGGCACTTCCTTGTTCCAACCGTTTGTGCGACCACAAACTAAATAGTCGATTTTAGTAATGACTCTTCCTTAAGATAAAGGGAACAGCTGGGCAGTGGTATGGGCGTATTGGCATTGACCTGCACCTCAACAGTCAAGCTTTTACTGTTTCTTTACAATACGCGAATTGTTGTTTATTCGACGACAGAATTAACTCTATGTTGTACAATAAGTTTTAACATTAATGTCTATGTTTGACCCTACACAATATCTACATTGATAGGTGTGGCCTCATGTTTAATTTACTTTGGTCCCACACTTCCCACTGTCTGTCTTCGGCAGCATTGATATGCATTGTACTTGAAGTCAAGCGGTTTATATATCTTCTCCGTCAGATCAAATATTCAGGTCGAATACTACATTCGCTGTTTGCACCTTCGAATTGCTAAAGAATTTTCCTTCAACAGTTCAAAAACTTGGCCGATTTTATTTGTTAATCAATTACAATCAGCGTTAGGTCAGTACTACATTAATTGGGGCATTTCTATGACATGGTACTGCCCTCTATCCTGTGACTTGTATTGGTAGTATGTTGTATTCATCAATTTGCCGTGAAAGTTTGTGAAAACGGCGCAATTAACTTAATAAGGGCAGAATTTCGTAACTTCTATGACCTAAAATGGGGTGTCTGAAAATACAAAAATATATGATCGCCCAGGAATGATGAAAGTGGTCAATAGGCTGCCATGCATAACATACACTAAATGTAGAATATATTGATTAATGTTACACTCACCGACTCAATTCCAATGTATTTTCCTCGGTGACCATTGCCTAAAGAAGTCCTTTGCATAGTTGTGTCGTACAATAAAACTTGTTTATTGACACTTGCTGGGACGGGGCTAGGTGTTGGAATCGCTATGCTGGGGTCATCGCTCTTCCTGCATTTTCCCGCCAGCCCCTTGGACTATTCGTTCACAAATTGACATGAAATGAAACACCGGTCAAAGTTCAAGATAAACATATTGTTACAAAACGAGTCATTTCGATGAAAGTCTTTAGAACAATGCATGAACGAAATAACATTGCCCTAGCTGCCGTTGGGCTAGCGTGGTATTGTAAGGTCTAGATTCTAAAATGGCACAGTTTGAAAGACTGGCACTCAAAAATGTGATATAAACACGACTTACAAAATTGAAATACCTCTTATTCAAAATGTAAGAACTTTGTTGCCAAACAAAATATTCATTTTGTAATATAGCATTTAAACCAAATAATGTGAATATTTCAGAAAATTTGACCTGGCCAGAGTTGAGTTAAATACCAAAAATCTTGAAATTGGGAGAAAAAAGAATTCTGGAAATCGAGTCAATTACATACATATGCATAAATTTACTGTTTCTTTTAATGCAACTTACGACTGATTGACAAGCTAAAAGGTGACAAAACCAATGTTTTAATTTTTGTTAAAATTGAATTAAGTGATTATGAGCAAAATACGTTGCGTCGAGTGCAGCGATCCTTAGCATATGCAAATGAGGTTTGCTTTCAGTGAGAAGAAAAAAGTGCATGTGTGTGCAAGAAATTGGATTTTGGATGTCATAAAGACTTGATTCACTGTACATGGTAGTCTGAGAAAATTATGAATAATTTATTCCAATATAAAACTAATACATATATAGGTGATTTACAATTGATATCAATGACTTTGATTAGAATAGGATGCCGTTGGTTACAAGTGTATTTGTGTACAAGGAATTTGATTTTACGAATTTCACCGAACATATTGATCCAGAACACTTGATAGCCCATGAGAAAAATATGACTAATTTTTCCAATATAAAACTAGCAAATATCGTTACATTAAAAGGAATTTTATAATTTAATTAAATGTACATCATTAGAATACGGTGGTTAAAGTTTGTATGTATACAAGAAAATTGATTTTGGACTTTCACCACAAATACTGATCATATGCTATTGATGAATATTTATCATGGAATGAACACATAGATATCCTTCGTAAAACTTTGAGTAGGAGAATTTGTCTGTTGTTAAGATTACGCACATTTATTCCAATGAGCCACCGCATAATTTTATATAATGGTCTTATACAGAGTACTGTTGTGTTGTGTGGGGAAACACAACAGAAACAAATCTCAACAAAGTTTTCATTTCATAAACGAGAGCTTTACGTATTCTGTTTGAATTGCCTTACGAGTATCATGAGTTATTTTCTCGGTTAAATGTTCTGTCCATTAGACAAAGAATTATTTATTTCATGGGAGTGTTAACATTTACGTGTATGACTGGAAATGCACCAAAATATCTGCGTAAGTTCTCTGTATTTCAGAGTGATGTTCATCCTTATCAAACACGTTGTTTCTCGTCAAGACCGTTGTATTCCAAAGTCAGTTTTAAATACTGGTCAACGGAGTTTTCATTACCGTGCTACAAAACTCTCTGCCAAACGACATAAGACATGCGCCTAATATTATACAGTTTAAGGTGAAGATAAGAGAGTTTATCAAACTGAATTTTCCTTTGTGAACGACTTTGTTATCTTGTATGTACTTCTGCCATTATTAACATTGTTGTTTTTATTGAGCCCCGATGAAAATTACTCGTTTGGTAACTCGGCCGCTCATTAAAAGTGTAAATAAAGTGTAAATAAATAAATAAATGCACGGTCTATGAACGATTGTTTTCTAATAAATGACCAGCAATATCTACGCATTTATAGGCGTTTGATACCTGAAGTACACTTTGCCACCTGTTCTGGTAGGGGCGTGCACTTTTACCAATATGTTTTCGTCCCTTGCCTTCATCAATTTTAAATGCTCAAGGTGTTTAATGTAGGATATCACTGTGTCTTCTTTTTTCTTGTGATACTTGTTGATAATGTGTATGTATTTGGAGACATTGGTGCAGTTCGTTGATGATTTAGGCCGTGGGCTAGTGGGGTCTACGTGCACACCCACAGGATAACAAACCTGTATTTTCAGAAGCCTTGTAATAAAGGGAAAGCGGCTCCACACATCGACTATACTATTTTTTCGTTCTCTTTGTTCATGTTTGATTTTGTATGTTTGCCTATTGGTGTAGATATAAGCCATGGCGAGACGTAGCCGTAATCTGGCTGTCGAATGACAGCGTGATCCTTTTACACTACGTTTCGAAATCAGTGTGTGGTCTCTTCCTAAGTCGCTTTTTGATACTTACTCTCCTTGGATTTTTGTTGCACTGTTTATGGTTTAAAACTCGTCAGTGTTTTGTTAATCCAGTAAGGAGGCTAGAAAACTTATATTTGGATCAGTTTGTTATGTTTCATTTGTTTGTAGAATCCGTTGTTAAATTCGAATGTGTTGTTTTTCAGAATAATGTTTAGCATATCTAACAGGTATTCTCTTGGTGGCTTATAAATATTGTTTCTTCATTGTTTGTTTGCGTTTCACTGTTTAACGCTTTGCCGACTGCCTGCATTGCGTCATCGTCTTGTGTGTTTGTGTACATAGAAACAACGTCTAAACTAATGTGGCTAAGATAGCATTGTTCGGAACCTGGACTGAGTCCATTTCCGGATGTAGTCTGTAGTGTCTTTTATACATGTTGGTTGTTTTTTTCACGATTTGTTTGGGGAAGTGGTCTAGGAATTCCGACATGTGATATGTTTCGACATGTGATATGCTTATTATCGGGTGACCCGTGAATTTTGTGTCCGTTGGTGGCGCTTTGTCTAATTTTGGTAGAAGATACCAGCGTGGTGTTGGCGTAACATATTATTCAATTGTTAAAGTGGTCAATGGAGTAGGTTATCCACTAATATTGACAATTGATAAAGAGGTCGCCACTTTAAGTATAGGAAAATGCATTAAGTTGAGTGATTGTACCGAGGCAAACACTGTTTTGGTCAAAAATTTGTAAGCTTCACGGGGCCGTAAACACAATGAGAGCCATTTCCAACTGTACAAAGCATATTAATATTTTCAACATCAAGTTGCTCTCACCGATTAATCACAGTATATATCAACAGATTTACATGTGTATAATGAGGAATGCATTGATTCCAATTGGCCAGTTAAAGACACAACTGGTTGTATTAATTATCTATAGAAGTCAATAGTTTCCCATTACATTTTAGCGGACGCTATTGTTCAAAATGTGATGACTAATGCATATGTTGCGATACTTTCATTTCTGTAGAGCAAGTATAAACAAAATGACCATAAACATGTAAGTTCATATTTGCATTAAATGTTCCTGCGTTTGCTTCAACGAAAACCTTTATTCTTTGATAAATAAGTAAAGACAACACTTTTTTTGATATACTTATGATTTTTATTTAAAAAAGTGTCAGGTTTACCATCTACCATATAAAACGTGTAGTGGTTTATTACTTTGCATTCGAACAATAGGACTTCAATGCATTTTCAGGATTAAATGTACGGTAAAAATGACCATGCGGCCAAATGTGGTAAAACCATGGTAATATCATACTTTATCATGCACCATCTAATCGTTTATGTCAGTCGCGGTAGCGCCGGTGTTAAATGTATGAAAGCAATTGACAAGGTTGTGCATCAGATTGTCCTCGCTAAACACTAGGAACGGTTTTGTATTGATGAAAGTTTAAGACTGTCCTATTACAGATGCTTGAACAATATAAGCAAAGAAGTATTGTAAGTTAATATCTGGCAATATTTTTACACAGCATGCACCATGTCAAAGCTTCCATCGTTGTTGCTGATAGAGGGTGCCATAAATGACGGCAGCAAAGCGTGATGAATAGCTCACTGTGATCAAGTGAAAGACAAACTACATGACATATCGACCAAACAGGGTATTTGAAGATTTTTAAGAAGGCAAAGGACATTAAAAAAAACTATTAGGCCTCGAAAATTATTGAATGAGCGCCAAAACACTGCTTTTGTGTATGTGAACTTACCGATAAGGAAACAAAATTGTACTGTTATTTCTTTCAATTTGTGATTCAAATGAACCAAGATCAAAGTTCAAGAGTTTCATGTTGACACTCGGTACATACAGTACTCACTAAATTCTTCAGTTGGCATTTCAGCGGGTTTTTTTTTAAATCTAGTTCAATTTCGTCAGATGCATGTCAGGCAGCATCCAGTCATTATGGCCTGGTTGGAAGAAAATTAATTTTGCACTCTGTCGAAAATCATTGTATCCCTGTCCGTTAAAACGTGATGGCCCAAAGAACATGTAGTAAAAACAACCTGCCTGAAGCCCGATGAACACCATCGCCAGGGGAAAGATTTATTTTCAAATATTTTTATCATCCAAAATCCATGTGTCCTCTACAGCATTGCTATTTTACAGAGTGGACATTTCAGAGGATCAAGTCAGCCATCCTCTACTGTGTGAAATGTGCGAGTCTCAATGTGGTTTTCCTATTCTAGATTCCCCGTAATTTTGTCGGAAGACTCCTCAACCACAATAACTGAGCGCTCCCTTATCGATTTTGTAAACAGCCGACCTCGATGACCCAATCAATCAATGAGACACAAATAAAATATATCTCATGTCTAATCACTTGTATGAAATGTGTGTTACCTTGCTGGCGAATATTTAAAATGTTTGCATACCTCCTTGATTACACACTACTTGCATAGGCAATATGAAATCTTGGGCGGCTCAACTGAAGCCCCAGCCTTTGTTTACCAGTAGGGTGGTTCCGTCAGGCAAGTGCAATTTTGGGAAGTTCAGCAAAATGTTCATTTGGCTGAAACTCAATTAAGAACCACATGGATGGTTAACTGAGGGCTCTCTCGCCTTGTCGTAGGCAACATTTCCGTACATGTAGTTCCTTATGTCCACCTCTGGTTTTTCTTTCACTTTACTGTATTGTTTTGCTTTGTCAAATTAAACGCCATGCATTTCGATGTGAATACCTCAGAGTTTGATTAGCTAAGATATAGAGGCGTATCCACATCGATAATATCATGAAGGTTACTTTGATAGGGTCCATGAATTTATGAATTTGTTTTTACAATTTCTTTAAATCTAAATACAGTAAAGAAGAAAGGCGTTGGAAATGGGAGTATAATACAGTCAAGGGATTCAAATTATCAGGAAGTTGCCAATGAAAGCCAGCCAGGTTAAGAGAAACTTCGCAATCGCTGTAAAATCATCGCCTCTTTCCGGGTCATATGAAAATGACACTTCCTTTTCCCAACCGTTTGAGCGACCAGAAACTTAATGGTCGATTTTAGTGATGACTCTAAAGGGAACAGCTTCGCAATGGTATGGGCGCCGTATTGTCATTGAAATACATCAAACTTTTGTTGTTTCCTGACAATGGGTCAATTTTTGTTTATTCGACGACGGAATTAAGTCATGTCGTACAACAAGTTTCAACATTGTTGTCTATCTTTGACCCTACACCGTATCTACATTGCTAGGTGACCTCATATTTGCTTTGGCCACACACTTCCCACTGTCTGTCCTTAGCATCATTGGTATGCACAGCACTTGAAGTCAACCAATTTATAGATCTACTTTGTTTGATCAAACATATAGGTCGAATACTACATTCGCTGTTTGCACCTTCGAATTGCTAAAGAATTTTCCTTCAGCAGTTCAAAAACATGGCCGATTTTATTTGTCAATCAATTACAATCAGCGTTAGCTCAGTACTACATTAACTGGGGCATTTATATGACATGGTACTGCCCTCTATCCTGTGACTTGTATTGGTAGTATGTTGTATTCACCAATTTGTCGTGAAAGTTTGTGAAAACGGCGCAATTAACTTAAAAAGAGCAGAATTTCGTAACTTCTATGACCTACTATGGGGTGTCTGAAAATACAAAAATATAAGCTCGTGCAGTAGTGATGAAATTGGTCAAATGGCTGCCATGCAAAACAGACACTTAATGTACAAAATATTGATTAATGTTACACTCACAGACCCAATTATATTTGTATTTTTTCTCGGTGACCATTGCCTAAACAGGTCCTTGGAATAATTATCGTGGACAATAGAACTTGTTTATTGACACTTGCTGAGGAGAGGCTAGGCGCTGGAATCATTCTACGATATCGAAAAACTGACTCTTGTATTTTGCATTATGTATCCTCATTCTTAAATGGCATTGTTAGACTGACCCTAAAAAAAGTTATCATGTAGGAAAATTTAAATGTCTCTTTTTCACAATGTAAGAACTTTATTGCCAAACAAAAATTCGATTTTTATATAACACTAAAACATATAATGTGAAAATTTCAGAAAATATGACCTAGCTAGAATAAAATCAAATCTTTAAAAATCTTGAAATTTTGAGAAAAGCGAAGCCAGGAAATCGGATGAGTTGCATACATTTTCATAAATTTATTCTTCTTTATAACGCAACTTACGACTGATTGACAAGCTAAAAGGTGAATCAAACTAATATATAAATCTTGGGTTAACAAATTGATTAAAATTGAATGCATATTTGCCAAAAAGTTAATTTGAGCAAAATACTCAAATACATGCAAATGTGCTTTACTTCAAGTGAGAACAAAAAAGTGTGTGCAAGAAATTGGATTTTGGCATATCACAGAGAATGTTGATTAAGTCTGAGAAAACTATGAACAATTTATTCAGTATATAACTGGTAATATATGTACATTATAGGGGATTTATGATTGATATAAACGTAATTGATTAGAATAGGATGGACTCAATTTTTAGTTTTAACCACTTTTTTGTTCAAATCATTTTCATGTGCTGTTGATCATCAGTGTCTTTGTGATTGTGTTTCTATGTGTGCCATTTAACTTTTTGTATTTCATTTTATTGTATGTATTTTACTGCGAGTGATAGAAAGACGATTTTCAAATTTTTGGACAATAAATTTAATCTAATTCTAATTCTAATTCTAAAAGTGCATATGTGTACAAGAAATTTGATTTTTGAATTTAACCGAAAATACTGATCAACAACGCGCGTTTTATGAACAATTTTTTTCAATATATGACCAGCAATATCTACGCATTTGTAGGCGTTTGATAACTGACATACAGTTTGCCACCTGTTCTGTTAGGGGCACTTTTACCCATAGGATTTCTTCTCTTGTCTTTAATCAGATTTCGACGTTCAAGGACGTGTCTTCTTTGCTTGTTAAGCTTGTAGATAATGATTATGTATTTAAGAAATCGGTGTATTTCGTCGGTGATTTCCTGGTCGAGAAATATCAAATCGAAAATTCGAGGTTAGGCTGTGAAATCAGCTTCTGTTAAAAGTGATTCTCCCGACGATAGGCTTATTATTAAGTGAACTTATCGTTGACAATTTTCTAAAACGTTACCCTCCGCCCATTTCCCCGACCTACAACCTGTAATTAGTGAAGGCTCCCTAAGCTCCCCGAAACGGTTCCCTGCAATTTTGGATTTTTAAGTGTTTATATCAGGAGATTAGTTAAGTACATACCAGCATGCAGCTAGTTCAACGCTGGTAACGATCTGAAAAATAGCACAATGAATGAATACAATAAATCTGTGAATAAGAGAACCCCCTGAAATTAATCATACATTAAATTATTAGTCAGCATTAATCGCAAATAACAAAAATTGTATAGTACGCATTTTCTGAACGAGTTTACAGATTTATAAACAGTGGCACATTTATTATTCAAAATCAATAGCAAACTGATGAACTTAATTCAATAATTGACGCGTCATCATACAGTAGAGAAGACATTTATACCCGTCCAAACAGCTGTACCTTTTTTATTCTGTTGATATACATGTTTTTCCTGTTTTCTGGCGGAAATCAATTAATCGAGGATTTATTTAGTGTCATAATTAATGACTGGGACGTATCCTACAGCACTAAACAAAGATAAGCTGCGAAATGAAAAAAAGTGCGTCAATGTCTTAAAGCAGGAGTGAACAAATATGTCTTGATGCTCTTCCTAGGTGACGTATGCGACCAATAGTCTAAAGATTGAAATGAAACGGTTTCCGTGCCGTAGCTATAAGTTTCTACAGATGTAGTCATTATCAATGATTACACTATTGCAATTGACGGAACCATTCATCAACTATACAAAATGTGTTTAAATGTTAAGGCGGTTAATGGAGTAGATTATGCATTAATATTGACACCTGATAAAGAGGTAGCGATTTTTAAGGAAATAGCGATTTTTAAGTATAGGAAATAGCACGAATTTGAGTGGTTCCAAACTCTTTAGGTCAGAAGCTTGTAAATTTCAGGGGACCATAAACACAACAAGTGCCATTTCCGACTTGTACTACGCATATTATAATGTTCAACATCAAAATGATCTCACTAACTAAACCCAGTAAATGACAACAAGGGAAACAACGACCTCTACATATGTATAAAGTTTCCTCCATTATTGCTGATAGAGGGCGCTGTAAAATGGCAGTAGCAAAGTGTCAGGAATAGCTCACAAATAAAATCACAGTAAAGGACATGAAAAATATGTTAGACCTCTTTAAATGGTGAATGAACGTCGAAACACTGTCCCTCTGTATGTGTACACAACCTGTAAGGGTATTGAGTCCTTTCACCTTTCGAAATCAAGAACAAAGTTCAAGAGTTTCACGTTGACACTTTGTACTTAGAGCGCTCACAACACGGCATTTTAAGTTGATTGCTTTTCCGTATTGTTATAAATCTCTAGAATACCATCTGTGCACGTTAGGAAACGTTCAATTGTTATGCTCAGATTGGCGAGTAAATTAATCTTGCACAGTCCGTCAAAAGTATTGTAACCAGATACACTCAAAAACTTGACACCCCCCCCCCCGCTAGAAGATGAAATAAATCAGTCCCTAACCTCGCAAAAAAACAACATCGCTAGAGCAAATTATAACTTTAGAAACGAACACTTTAACGACCAGCGGGTTTGAAGGGTAAAACTCTCCATGTGTCCTGCATGATTTTTACGTATCTCACTGAACTGGTTCTTTTAGGACTGTGCGTTTGAAAGGTGGTGCTTTTACTCCCCTTATAGTGTTAGCAAATTTACTGTAGTACATATTATAACACGCCACATGCTCATTCCGTATCGCGATTCGCCAGAATACTTCACGTGACGAGAAAATAGATACGTCTAGTCCCCACCAAATCGACAAAAATGACGTCAGAGGGTATTTTTTGAAAAGCTATTTCCCTAGGGAAATAGTTCTGACCAAATTTGGAAACGTGCCCGGTCACGTGACCGTAGTGTCGTCTGCAACTTTGCAACTATTGCAGGTGACTGCAACGTGATGTGCGTCCGGGATGAGCGACGAGCCTCTCTCTAAAACAGATTTTTCAACATTTTCCAACATTTTAACAGGGTAGGAAATTGAACGGCTCATCGACGGAAAAATTCAAGTGCAACCAGGGATTGTTGCTAGGTATGCTTTGGATATTTTAGAGAGAAAGTGGTACCACGTACAACTATAAGCGCTGTGGAAATATCGCCAAATAAACTTGTCACAATGGATTGTTGCGGTGCAAAATATTAAAACACATTAAAAAATTTAACATAATACACCATGAGCGTGTGGTGTGTTATAAAACACCTATAACCTGGTCTTTATTCGGGCTATAGCGCTCGTCTATTACCCCTCGTGGCCGTGTGTTACCAGAAACACATCGCTATACCCTTCGGCCTACGTCCTCGGGAAATAGCGATGTTTTTCTGGTAACGCACGCGGGTCAGTCACAATCAGGGTGCTCCAGACAGATTTCGACATGTTACGCTCTAATATAGAAAAATGTTGAGCAAAATTTCATGAAACATTGTTCTTACTATGAAACAACCAGTAGAACCAAACAGGCCCCATCGAAAAAATGGAGTTTTTGTGATGATTTTGAGCTGAGTAGTGAAAAAGTACCCTAAAAATGGGTCAAAATGGGCGTTACGCTGTTTCATCTGAAAAAGCACATTCTATAAACTCACTTTTTGAAACTGTTAGTTTAATTTTTTCGATTATTCACAATATTTAAAGTATCACATAGCATTTGTTCTTTCTTTTGCAAGTTATTTCATCTTAATACATGGATTTGAATGGAAATGGCGTGATAACAAGTGAAATTGGTGTGTCGTTACGCTTTTTATATTTTGACAACAGCATTGATTTATCTCTCTATTATCACTTTGAAAACATTACCCTAGAATGTTTCCTAAAACATCTATTTGACTGTGATTAGTTGGTACTAAATGTTTATAGGGTCAACGTATTGATTATGAATGACAAATCATGAAAGTTGCCCACATTTTTTGTACCAAAATTTTGTAGTGTCCGTGACACCCTCATAACTTTCAGCCATATTCAGATAGTAGAGATCTGATGTCATTAGCCAAAGTGGTCCTGTTTGCCTTCCTTATGTGTTATAAAAATATAATCTATTTACCATTTGTATTGTTTCAGTATGTCAAAAAGGGGCCAACTGTAGTGTCCGTGACAGCCGTAGTGTCCTTGACACCAAATCCATACATTACTTGTTACAGTGATTTAAGCTGGTAATTCTATTGTTTACCAGCTGAAGTTACATTTTTTATAAGAGAGTAGCTCAGTTTTTGAGTACGACATCAAATGAAATATATTAAACCAGTGAAAGATGTTTTTTCTACCTTTTAAGATTGTAATGTTAAAAAACTGTCCTATGAAATAACCGTATAGGGGTTTAAAAAAGGAACAGAAATAGTGTTATCAGTTATTTCCCTATATAACTTTAAGATAGAAATGTTATTTATAGTGAAATTAAGGCATAACACTGAACAAACTAATTTACTTATACATTAAACCACTTTCCATTTGCAACTGGCTTCATGTCACGGAAACTACACCTAACAAGTGGTTAACCATTTTTACTGCATTTAAATTTAAATTCACCTGACATCTGAAGTAAACGTCATACACCATAATAAATCCTTTTAAAAACAAAAGAAAATGTATTTTTGAATTACATAAGGGGGGAAAGTGGTAGCAAATCTGACTATTTATGATTATGCTGCAGTAGTGTTAGCCCCAGTACAGATCTCTGTCAACAGTGATGAATATAAGGGGAGGGTTTATGCCCCTTCAAATTATTTTTCTGTTTTAACCCTTTGTTTGCATTATAAGGCTGTATTATTAGTGTTTGATGAAATTTCAATCGTGTGTTGTTTGTTAAGGGAAAGCTTTGGCGATATATAAGAAGTGTAAGTGGTTGCACAATTGACTATTTATCATGGTGCTGCAGTAGAGTTGGCTCCGTTACGGATCTATGTCAACAGTGATGTATATAACGGGAGGATTTATATCCCTTAAACTTATTTTTCTGTTTTAAGCCTTTGTTTGCATTATAAGGCTGTATTATAAGTGTTTGATGGAATTTCAATCGTGTGTTGGTTGTTAAGGGAACCCTATGGTTAGACATAGTCGGATCTATCATGTGGTGTCTATTGAATGCTGTGATCTTGAAATCTGTTTGGAAACCCAAGTGTGTTTTTTTCTCCTCAGTCGCAAAGTTCTGTCTTTCCTAAGTTGTTGTGTCAGATATTTTTTTGTTTTTGTTATACTTGTTGATTTTAATGTTTTGACGTGTTGTTGGCTTCAAATAACATCAATATTTCTATATTTTTTATCTTGTGTTGAGATTATTGTTAACGTTTTGTCTCTTTTTGTGGACTTTGTTTTGACAGGTGTGTCTTTTATGTTCTTGTTTCTTTTTGTAGATTATTGGGTGGTTTGGGAAAAGGATTTTTTGTTTCGTACTTTCAAGTTCCTGCCAGTGTTTTGCAAGACTTTCTTTTCCCTGAACCCCCAATAACAGCCTACAAAAGAAACAAAAACATAAAAGACACACTTGTCAAAAACAAAATTCACAAAAAATTCTCAACACAAGATAAAAATATGGAAATATTGACTTTATTTTTTAAGCCCATAACACATGAAAACGACAACAAGAACAAGCATATAAAAATCAAAATATCTGACACAACAACTTAGGAAAGACAGGACTTTGCGACTGAGGAGAAACCACACACTTGGGTTTTGAAACATTGATTTCAGGATCACAGCATTCAAAAGACACCACATGCTAGATCCGACTATGTCTTGCCTTAGCTTTCCATAAATAAACAACACACGATAATACGACCTCATAATGCAAACAAGGGGATAAAACAGAAAAAATAACATTACGGGACATAAATCCTCCCCTTATATACATAACTATTGACAAAGATCCATAATGGAGCCCACACTACTGCAGTACCACCATAAATAGTCAGATTTGCAACCTCTTTCCCCCTTATACACAAGATGCTGACCAAATACTAAAAATACTCCAGTCACCTACAAATATCACTATGAGTGGCAAGAGAGTATTATATTATACTCTTCATGACTTGAATTAGACTTCTGATATAGAGAATTTGTGTTTAATATTGTCTGTTAAAACTGATGAAGAAGTTGTCCCTTTAAGTATTCAAATGTGTAGTGTCTGTGACGCTACTGAAATACAGATCACAATAATATGTTGGAAACCAAATTTTCAGTAAATCATTTATTTTTCACTTTATAGTGTTAATAGGACAGTTGTGCATTGTATAGCATTTTCTACATACCAGTTATCTCAAGAATTTTTGCATTCAGTGTTTCATTTCTGATGAAATTTTCTGGTTATTGAAAAATACCAGTACTACAAATATTCTTAATGTCAAACTTCCTTAATAATATGTTTTTGATGTTTTCGATTTGTTTGTAATCAATTTTTGTCATAATTTTACTGTTTTACAGGTGTACAGGTTATAATAAACAATAGTTTGTTTCACACACATATTCCTGAATGTGTACCGTAGTGTCCGTGACGCTTTTACCATACTACAAAAATGACTAGAAAACTAACAAAAAATGACCAAAATTTTGCTGCAAATACTATTAATGTTTTCTAAAGACTTCAACAATTGCAGTAAAAATAACTTAAATGTACTAAAGGGCAAATCTGTAAACTAGAGGAATCATAAGCTCATGGGGAGAAAAAAATTAAAAATTCTTTTTTTTTCATAACAAATCATTTTGCAGGAAATCATGCAAAGCTGGGTAAAATCCTGATACATTCACCTTATTTTCTACAACAGATGTATATATTTTCTGGTTAAACTTTTAAAAAGAATATTTGTACAAATGTTGTATAGTCTACAATGTTATTTCTCCATCAACTCATAATATTTTGTAGTGTCCGTGACGGTGTGTCAACACAATAAAGAACTGGTTGCCATGGAAATACTGAGAAAGTTTGGTTCACAACTTTTCAAGCAAATATGTACCAAACCTTAAGCTTTGTGAATTTAGTAAATTTAGATATGTGTCTACAAGATGAAATTTTGACAAAAGTGAAACACTCTAGAGCACCCTGATTGTGACTGAGCCGACGGCCCCTCGGGGGAATAGACGGGCGCTATAGCCCTCATAGGTATTTATTAGGATAACTTGAATCTCTGACGATAATTCATGTTGTAACTTGGCATCTACGCTGATTCACTTTTTGTATAGCTGCCTACAGGGGAGAGGGTATTGCTATTACTCATGTTATAAGGTGGTGATTAAGAGTGATATTCTCCATAGCTTTGCACCGAAAAAGGAGAACGAAGATTCTAAAACTGAGTCACAGTTGTGATGATTTAGCGCTATAATTTGCTATCGAATGTTATGCGTGGAGTTATTTCTCGACTATGTCATATAACTCCAAAAGGAGAACGAAGATTTTAAAATTGAGTCATAGTTGTGATGATTTAGCGCTAAAATTTGTTATCGAACGATATGCGTACGCGTGGAATTCTTACTCGGCTATATCAAATAACTCTAAAAGGAGAACGAAGATTCTAAAATTGAGCCACAGTTGTGATGATTTAGCGCTATAATTAGTTATCGAACGATATGCGTGGAATTCTTACTCAGCTCTGCCAAACTTGATAACTCTAAAAGGAGAACGAAGATTCTGAAATTGATTCACAGTCGTGATGATTTAGCGCTATAATTAGTTATCGAACGATATGCTTGGAAATCTTACTCGCCTATGGTAAATAACTCTATAAACGATAAAAAGTTACGAAGCTTAAGTGGCGAATCGTAATCTGATGCAGTTCTAACGGTATATCAAAACGTTAACATTTATCTGTTTTAATGATCTCCCAGCATTTGTTAATGTCATATTTTCTAACACCGATTTTACCTTAGTCTGAATGTTGTTTGTTTCAACATTGATCTTGCTATGCCAGTGTAGGGGCCATTTACTTTTTACCTGCGGCACTTTACCGCAGCCGGCGTTAAGCTTAGGTCTCATCCAAATAAGTTGACGCTTCGGCGTAATTGACAGCGTAAATATTCCAGCTTTGTTATTGTATTACTAGGATGCAATTGCAGCTACAACTTGTTAAATAGCGGTGTACAATTGCCACCCCGCAACAATCCTACTAGATTCCACAACTGACGCTTTTCAGGATTCTAATGGATTTTTACTGTCCATTTCCTTTTCATGGCCGAAAACGTATCTTCACAGGCCAATCATTGACTGACTTCAATTACACGATTCAATGAAATATCGCTCGTTCAGTTCTGCTGATCGATAAATAATCCGGTGGTCTTTTTGGCTTGGAAGGTCGTTTTCAAAATCAATAAAAACTAACTAGTCTGGGCATCCTTGGTTACCGAAATATCTCACACATTCAACCAAAGGTGAAATGCAAACAGAAAGAAAGAAAGAAAGAAAGAAAGAAAGAAAGAAAGAAAGAAGAACAGGAGTGAATAAATAGAGTCGATCAATGATCGATCAGTTGTTTGCCGTAATTAAAAGTAAAGTTTCTTATCAATCTTTATTAAAATTCCTTGTAACACTCTCAAGATTTAATGTTTTTATTGTTTCATGTAGGTAGCTTAACTGGTACTATGTTACTGCTGTCGGTGACTTCTTTGATATCGGTCACGAGTCTCCAAGGTAGTCATGACCTTTAATCCTTCACATCATTACATTTAATGAATGTCTTTGTGTAGTGAATTTGATCTGTAGACTGACAACTCACAGAGTATATACAGATTGCTTTATACCCTTCATTTTGAAGGACAAAGAACCTTATTGTCGGAGTAAAGTTTATCAGATATAGTATATTCACATCGTACTATACGTAGAAAATAATGGGTGGATTTCTAACTTTGTATTGCACTTGCGATTTTTTCAATTAAATTTCAAATATTTTGATCCCTTTTATAAATTCACCTTCCTTTTTGGTCTGAATCTCTTTACAATTCGAATCTGACCATTTGCTCGTTCATCATTTCAGGGGTTTCTAGAGTTGAGGCAGATTTAATGGAATCCTTCGATCTCGAAAGAGGTCACGAAGTATTTTATTCAAAGGTATGTGTAAGTAGACCTTGTGAGCTGCAGTGGGACATTCTTTTCAAGTTACCTACCTAGAGTTTTGAATAATTTGCCCGAAAAACTTATATTATTCTGTAAATGAGCATTAAATTTGGCAATTTGTCTATCATGATAGCATCATAATTAATCAATTGAATTATGGTGGTACATTCTCAAGCAAAGCAATATATCAGTTTAAAAAGAATGGTAGTTGCATATTAATTAGTGGATTCATTGGATGTTTGCAATGATGAGTTTATTTCCAGAATAATACTACGTATGACGTCTTCAGGCCGATTACTATGCATGGCAATAGCGTTAATGGTTGTAGCATACATTACCGGGCGATTTTGCATTATATTTGCCGATGGCGAAGAAAGGATTGGACTCATACATAATTATTGAACGTGTACTGAATAGAATGTCACATTTGGTTTGAGGTGAAAACTTACTTATGTACACCGTCTAACATCGAATTTTGGGTTACAATTTATACTACGTCTTTGCTTGCACAACATTTCAATCGTTACCTAATATACAATGGCTTCTCATTACTAGCCATTCAATATGATGAATGAATTATGGGAAGCTGTAATGTCAATAAATTTGAAAGAGAGTATCTTTTAACTGTAACGGTTTTTACTACTTCTGACTTTGAAATCATATTCTGCTACATTATTTGCTATTCCTTTGTAGACTCATGCAAGAAGAGATGATAGACAGCGCAGATCAAACGTTCAGGTCATCGGTGACAATGAAAACACGCCATATTTTGTTAACCTACCGTATGAGGGCGATGTACCGATCAATGCCAAATTGGGACACAAAGTGCTAATAGTTACTGCGATGGACAATGACGAACAGGTACGCGTTTTTGAGGAATACACCTTAAACCGCCAAATACAACAGTGATAAAATGACAAATTACTAAGTTTTTCTGATTTTACCCAAGTACAGTTCGTCTATTATCGAAACGAAATTTATTACAAAATAAAACTAATCGCCAAGTCAAGGGATAGAATACAAACTGTAAAAGTGTACAGGCTACTTATCTCAGCTGGGACGGCAAAGCTCCAGTCTCGGAGTTGTAACAGTCAGTCCGATGAATGAACAGTCCTTTGGCTTGCAGGCTTGAAGTTGCACAAAGTCCACATTATAAATCCAGCCTTGGCAGTGAAGGTCTTGAAAAGTCTTGAAAATAATACTGCTGGAGTTTCCAATGATCTTGAATTAACACGCAAGAGACAAGATCCCAAATGTCTGACTGCAAGCTGTGACCCTCCCCTATTTATACTCATGTGGTTATATAAGAGCATATAAGAACAATGTAGAATTTTTATTGACATGCTAATTACTGCTCTAAAATTATCTCTCTTACACAACTAATTAAATTTCCAGAACATTCCAAACAAACATGACTAATTGAATTCAAGGTTGTGAGGTCGTTAAGTACAGTGTCCTTGAGTATGTTCAAGACTAATTAAACTCAGCTCATGAGTGTGGGGGAAGTGACCTACATAAATATATATATATATATATATATATATATATATATATATATATATATATATATATATATATATATATATATTCAATTGCGTGTGCTCAGTGAAGACACGCTCTTTTAGTCGCTCCGCTACTGATCTTCTTTTCCCGTGATTTATCCGTCATTATCACGGTAATGTTGCGATGTCAAGATTGTGGAACTTGCCAGAATGTCAGAGTTTGCCAGGGTGACTTGGATTTGTGCCCAAATTGCAAGAAAATGCGGTTTCCCGTACCTGACCATGACCATGATCGTGGCGAGTCGCCTTTGTCTTGCAACCTTCAGTATCTGGTACTTCGGGAAGCGGGACTACTGGTCATCAGAAGGTGAGAAGCTTCAGCTTACATCTCAACCCTCAGCAGAAGTCACATTTTCCTGGTAATGTCATCATTAACGAACTTTTGTGTTTTGTTGTTAATAAGATGGACGTGCTGCCAGTTGATGATATTATGAAACTTTGTGTATCTGCTTACGATGATCACGCGATTTAACAAGCCAAGGTGATTCTATATTATGTATGCGGTGAGTTTACCTCTCAACGCGTAAAGAGACGACAGAGTCAGAATAAGTCGAAATCGAATGTTCAAGACACTGTGACGCTTTTATTAGAAATTGATCCTGAGAATATTCCTGTCTTCGTGGCTCAAGATCTGTCTAAGCTACCTCCAGTTGATTATAATTACATCGATGTATCAACCTTGTTATTAAAGATAAATCGAATGCAAGTTGAGTTTGAAGGGCTTAAAGAAGATGTCAATAATATGTCCAGTCTGTATTTGCGAACGTCTGATGATATTCGGCAAATAAAGGACAAAATCTGCAATCCTGTTCTTGGAAATTCAGTGCATCAAGCTATAGCAGTAGATACAGCGGACAATGCTTTCACTGCTGGAAATATAAATTTGCATATGAATGGCTCTGGTAATGAAACGCCTGTTGATGATCCACCTGTTGCAAATGTGAACTCTGATAATGCTCTCTGTGAAGATGACGTTGTGCCCCGGCGGTGGCAGTCCCCGAGTTGGTGGGTACCCATGCTTGTTACCCAAGTTTGAAAAGTACCCCTTTCCGAGAATATTTCTGAGAAAAACACCCCCTATTTGTGGCAAATCTGGGAGAAATTAGCTGTAAAAAACATACCCTTATTTTCGAAATCTAGCAGGTTAGTTAGTATGTTGACTTCCAGGGTTGACCCTGGAGGTTGACTTTGTATACATGTACATACATCACAAATGTTTGTCCTCACCTGATTTTAGTCACATTCATACACAATCATCTTCCTTATCCGTTTGGATCTGGAGTTCTCTGCTGGCTCCTGTGTGACAATACACCTCCCATCATCAACTGTCCCTCGTGTTTCTAGGATTCTTTGCTTATTCTTCACATTGTCAGTCTTTTTTCTGGATTTTGCATTATGTTTTTCACAAATCTCGGAGGTTACACTGAAAAAGTACCCCTTTTTCTCGATTTCACGGACCTAGAATCTCCGAGATGACTGAAGAAAAACACCCCCTTTTCCGTGAATTTGGTAACGCGCATGGGTACTCACCAACCCGGGGACTGCCACCACCGGGCGTTGTGCATGCCTGTGACAATCCAATTCCAAGGTGCGAGTCAAGGGGAAAACAGTAACGAAAACAGTATCGATGATGCTGCTGCTGTCAACACAGATGATGGGTTTACCATGGTGTCGTACGTTCGACGTAAACGTAACCGATCTAGTTATGCCGAGGCAGTTTTCAACTGTAAACCCGATGAGCAAACTCATGAGGCCAAAGTAATTAATTCTTTGTTTTGCTTCCCCACCCGCGTAGGTTTTTAAGGTTTTTATGAAAAACACACACAATGTATTTGAATAGGAAATTTTAGGACATGACCGCTTAGCTTTTCTGAACTACAATTTTGTTACAATTTTTTATTTGCTGCAATCAAATTACATTGCGTTAATTTTCTTGTGTGTTTTTCAGCCGCTTAGACGCGTACCTTTTCCCATTTAGAGTGGACGCAAAACAAAGAATTTAATTACTTTGGCCTAATTCAAAACCTGGTAGTAAGCTTATGTCTTCCGGATCGTCAGCTGAGTCTGCACTTGCAGCATCAACAGGACGTCGTAAGTATATAGTTGGCAGTAAGAAGCATTCGGGTCTTCCAGTTGTTACACAAAGCAAGTCACTCTTTGTCAGCAGACTGCAACCTGACACGAAACCCGTCCATGTTGTTAGATATATTGCTGATACAGCTTAACTTGACGTGATAAACTGTGAACAGTTAGCAACGAAATATGGATCGTACGCGTCTTTTCATATAACTGTTAATGCGCAGAACTTTCAGAAACTGCTGAATCCCGATGTCTGGCAAGAAGGAATACTGATTCGCAAATTATACCAACCAAGAAACTAACCAATGAATCTACGTATCGCATCATATAATTGTCGCTCTGTCAAGAACACGTTGAATGCAGTTAACGTTCGCGATCTGTGTGACAGTCACGACATTTGCTTATTAGAGGAACACTTGTTGACGAGTGATAACATATTCTTTCTACAAAAGATTCACCAAGATTTTGATTACTTTGGTGAATCTGCTGTTGATACTAGTGAGAGTATATCAATAGGTAGACCGTATGGCGGTCTTGCGTTTTTATGGCGCAAATCGATAAGTCATGCTGTTAAAGTCCGTTCCTTTAATGACAACAGAATTTTAGGCATTGAGCTTAAAGTGGCACTCCCGCTTGGTAACATTTTTCAAACACATTTTTTTAATGCCAACGGTCGATATTTGACGTGGAAACTGCGCGCGGATCGCAAGATATCGATAAAAACAAGTCCTCAAAAAAGTAAAAGTTTGAATTCCGGTGGTCAACCTAAATTCAGCTTCCGGACATCAAACGTTCGGCACTGGGGCCATTGTCAACTAAGCTATGGAGTACGAATCTACGCTGACGCTGCTGTACCACTCGCGCCGGAGATCGGTCATGCCCCGTGGGGGAGAAAGCTGAGTTTTACTGACTCGGCAAAAAAACGAAAAACAAAGTTGGCTGATTCCACCAGAATCCGCATAGGTGACTAGGTGACTATGTGGTATTGGTTAAAAATATAATACAACTCATTGAGAATAATGAAAACGACAAAAACTAAGGAGAAATTTAACTTACCTGAGGTAAAGGCATAATGCTGCATATAAAGTCTTCGGTAGGTAAATTAATTGCGTCATTCGAACGAATTATGGACTCCCTAGAATATCGTCCATCAGCACAACAACAAACCTTCGGTGGATTTCGGGTCATAATCAGAAACGATCGTAAAACTTCCGGATGTGAAAAATACGCTCGGGAAATGACATGTTTTTATCGATATCTCGCGATCCGTGCGCAGTCGCCACGTCAAATATCGACCCTTGGCCTTAAAAGAATATGTTTTAAGAATGTTACCAAGTGGGAGTGCCACTTTAATATTGCCAATTGTAAAATATTTATTATTAATGTGTATATGCCGACATGTAATAGTGAAAATCATGATGAATTTATAGAGCGATTGGCTAAGGCTCACGCCATTGTTCAATCTAGTGATTGTTATAGTTGTATGATGATCGGTGATTGGAATGCCGATACAGATTCACTATTTGGTGCAACTCTGCAAAGTTTCTGTGATGAGTATGACTATCTTATCTCTAATAAACTTTTTCTAAGAGATAATCCATTTACTTATGTCAGTGACATACATGGTACCACTTCATGGCTTGACCACTGTATTTCGTCACTCTCTGCTCACCAGTGTATTAATTCGATGTCTGTTTTATATGATGTAATATCTTCAGATCATTTTCCACTCAGCATAGTTCTCAATACTGGTACCGGTACATTGCCGTCATGTGAAAATCTTAATAACAACAATAAGCAGTATTTTGGGAAATCTGTAAATTGGTCTAAGGTAAACTGTAATCAACGTAATGAATATCGTAATATCTCTGACATGCTTCTTGCTGAGGTTCACATTCCAACTGATAGTCTTTGCTGTTGTTTCGGAGATATTTTATCTCAGACAAAGGTTTATGGACCTAGCGGTCATCGACACCAGTAAAATGGTTAATTAAAACAACAAGATCTCTATAATAAGTCGATTTGCATACAAAACATAGTTGCGACAAAATGCACAATAACGCGATCACGTTTTACGAGGGTGTTTACTAAAGTCAGGACGTAAACAAGAACATGTGTCACAGTAGAGTTTGAATATTAATTGTGACACTGATGTTTATGATTGGATGTATCATTTCATCTTTCATTCATGTCTATCGTATGATCAAAGCCACGCCTTGAAGATAACGTTTAAAATCTCATTCAAAAACATACAACTAGGATAGTTGTTCGAATATAGTTGCTCGAAGATAGTTGCTTGAGAGAGAGAGAGGAACAGAGCGGCCCCAAGACATTTAGACCTCGAGAGAAGCGTATCTTGGGCGATGGCAACTGTCTAGCTTGTCTACAGAGAAATAAAGTCTATGTAGTACCAATGAACTCTGAACGTCTCGTGTAGTCAATACATTGATGATCCCCTGGTACCTCTCAGCAGGCCAAGGCGAGTCTCCGAGATAAACAATTCCCCTTTGGAAAAACGAATAGTAACACTGTAATGATGAACATTGTCATAACACAAATCATGCTCAGTGTATTTCTCAGTTTATGATTATATTATTGATAGCTTTTATTCAGCAGGTCTTCAGATTTCACCATGTATTCGTGATAATCCTGATCATGCTGTGACAGGGTGGAATGATTACCTCAAAGACATCCATTCTGTTGCTCGGGATGCATTTAAACTATGGCGTGAAAGTGGAAAACCAAGGAATGGGCCCCTTTATGAATTCAAGTGTCGTACGCATGCTAGATTTAAATATGCTTTAAGAAGTTGCAGACGTAATGAGGAGCAAATCAAAGCTGATGCGGCTGCGAATAGTTTGTTTACTGGTAATTGTAATGCATTTTGGCAATCCATCCACAGAATTAATACAAAAACTCCGCCTGGACCCAATACTGTTGATGGTTGCAGTGGTAATGTCAATATCTCTGAAATGTGGCGGATCCATTTTAGTGATCTCTCGGTTAGAGACAAATAATTCGTGTTGGATAAGGTTGACGATTGTAACCTTGATCATGTGATTTTTGTATCACCTATAGTGATGTTCGTAACGCCATTGACAAGTTACAACAAGGGAAGTCTGCTGGTCCAGATTCTCTCTCATCTGAGCATTTTTTTATATGCTAGTAATAAGTTGATTGTACTTCTGAGCATGTGTCTCACTTCAATGCTTATTCATAATGTATGTCCTCCTAGATTATCTGAGGTTTGTTAGTGCCCATTGTTAAGGATAATGACAAAAAGATAAGCGATAAGAACAATTATCGCCCGATTGCTCTGTCTTCTATTACTTCGAAAGTTTTTGAATTAGTCATTTTGAATAAAATTGAGTCGTTTCTTCGATCTTCACCTTACCAATTTGGTTCGAAAACTTGTCATTCTACTGATATGTGTATGTATGTCCTGAAAGAGGTCATTAGCTATTATAGAAGTTATGGTAGCGATGTTATCGTTACTTTTATGGATGCTTCTAAAGCTTTCGATCGTGTGAATCACTGGTCATTATTCAGGAAGCTGATCAACCGTAATGTTCCTATTTGTTATGTGAGATACCTTTTAACCTGGTATAGAAAGCAGAAAATCTCTGTTCGATGGGGCTCCTGTATTTCAACACATTTTACTGTTAAAAACGGTGTGAAGCAGGGTGGTGTCTTGTCCCCAAATTTTTTCAATGTGTATATGGACCATCTGAGCCATAGGTTGATTAATTCTAAGGTTGGTTGCAACATCGGTGGTATTTTTGTTAGCCATCTGATGTGTGCAGATGATATACGTCTGATAAGCCCGTCAGTGAAAGGAACTCAGAAACTTTTAAATATTTGTAGCAATTATGGCAATATTCATGATATTGTTTTCAATACAGGGAAAGCTGTTTGTATGTGTATAACTAGCAAGCGATGAATGACTGAGAGCATATTCCGGCTGTTTATCTCAATGCAGTTAAACTGCGATTTGTTGAAAAGAAAAAAAAACACCTCGGCTATCTGTTGACAAATACCTTCAGTGACAATTCTGATATCGAGCGTCAGAGGAGATATTTTTATATCTCTGCTAACATGCTATTCAGAAAATTTTCTCTGTGTTCTCAAAGTGTTAATACGGCTAGTTTTCAATCGGGTTCGAACCCACAACATACGGCATCAGTCGCTTAGCGGAGAGTGTAAACTATTTAAAGCATATTGTTATCAATTGTATGGTGGTAACTTATAGGTGAGCTATAATAAAAGCGCCCTGAAACAATTGAAAGTTGCTTACAATAATGCTGGTCGCATACGTCTGCGATATGACACACGCAGCAGCACCCGTACTAAGTTTGTATATAATAGGATTGACACTTTTGCTGCTTTGCTTAGAAAGCAAATCAACAGTTTGATGAAAAGGATTTCTATAAGTTAAAACTTAATTATACGTAAGGTGTATGATGTTGTGTACTTCACTTCTGACTTGAGGAGAAGATGGATAAATTCAGTCTTCTATTCTGAGTTTCAAAGTAAATAAATATACATTCATGGTCTAAC
The DNA here is from genome assembly GCA_001465055.1 of Ptychodera flava. NCBI lineage: Eukaryota > Metazoa > Hemichordata > Enteropneusta > Ptychoderidae > Ptychodera > Ptychodera flava. The sequence goes on along the minus strand of LD349063.1, from coordinate 316,211 downwards.
CCATAAATGATTTTATTCTTGACTTCACCATTTTTGTATCATTTTTTCTCCCAATCCTGTTTATATATATATATATATATATATATATATATATATATATATATATATATATATATATATATATATATATATATATCACCCAAAGTAATATTCAATCACAATGCAGAGAATATAACCTCTCCGATGCCAACACTAAGTTAAGAATTTGTTCTGCCAATCAAGGGTACTTGTAACGCAAACATTACCTACAGTGTACAACCTTACAACGGAACATTGGATTTTACGTATTTTACCATTGACCGATATGATGGAACTGTGTTTGTGGAAAGAAGATTCGACGATGACGACAAAGGGCAACACAAAACAGCTATATATGAGGTGAGACAGCGGTTTAAAGAATATCTTCCCATGTCATCTGAATCGTCGACATTCAATGCATATCACACATTCCATACATTTAAACTGAAGCGCTTGAAATGGAGATGATCAAGTTTTCATAGGTTGTCAAGATTTCCACGAGCTCTCTTTCCACAATTCTCTGACATTAACAAGGCGAGATGCATATCATAATCTCACACTATCGATATTGCTCCTTAATTTTCTCATTTTATCACTTCCTATATAAAGAGCATCATACCACAGTAAATAATACTATAAGAAATTACAAGTGGATTATTTACTGATCATTTGCAGTTTCTTGTTAAAGCATCGGATGGCGGCTGCTGGAGTAAGCACAACGAGACCCTTGTAAAAGTATTTGTTTGGTTTCAGCCCATATTTGACGTTCCTGGACAATTTTACAAGTAAGCTTTGGGCATAATCTGTGAACCTGTTTTTTAAAAACTTTGCACTGCGTCGATGGAAGAAAACTAATTTCACGGCGTTTTAACTGATCGGTTGTCATAGTTGTAATGAACAGTGATCCGTACTTCACAGCCCATCAGACACTGGTTCATTTCAGGTTATGCATGGTGTCTGTGATTATATATATATATATATATATATATATATATATATATATATATATATATATATATATATATATATATATATATCAACAGGTTTCATGAATTTTAGTTCTCAAATATCTCCTGAAAAATATACTCATTCTCAGATTCTCATTTCTTTGCAGTATGAGCACTTCCCCAGTGGAGGGCGAAACAAATAATTTCTGGTGTGAAGACATACCACAAGCATTTTTCAACGTGCCTAACAATGGAACAATTAAATATACCATTACGGATGGAAATGTCAACAGTAAGAAATGAAATGTTTACTACCTTTGTCAAATAGCTTCGGGATGGTCCGTAATCTAACACTGTGTTCTTAAAAATTTACTAGGTACTGCAAGTATGATGAAAATGTAAAATTACAATCGAAGAAATTTATGATACGTTTCTCTACTGATTTTATCGTAATTTAGGTCGTTTTGCGATTGATGAAGACACTGGTAGGATTTGTAACACCGTAGAACTCGACAGAGAAGAAATGGCACAGTATTATTTACTTATCAGTACCTCAATCGACAGTATTGGACAGACCAAAACTGTTTTGAATAACCCTGCTGTACCAAGTGAGTTTTTAACTATTGAAAGTTTGTTTTTGCACTTCACTCTCAATCCAAGGTTCTCGCATTAATGGGTTGCTCCACCCGATCAACTTAATATTTCTTTCATACTGCTTGCATTGATTGATAAAGGTTTGAGAGATCATGGTCGTTGCAACTGTATTTGAAGCCAATTAAGTGTCTAATTCAGGTAATTTGTTCTACTAAAATCGACAATGCGAGCTGCCAAAAGAGAACTTGTTTAAAGGGGTCGCGACAAGGGTACGTACCTACTTCGGAATAAAATTTCGGACGCAACGGTGACACTGTATCGGAAACGTTGATGAGTGCGACAGTTTCTTCAGTAGGCAGGACGGTAGGACCGTGGCAAAATTAGCTACTGCTAGGTCAAATGCCTCCTGTCTACAGGTAAACGAATTTTAGAGGCAGCAGTAACTGATGCTGACTGAAGACGTAGTCGTCTCAAGAAGATAAGTGATGCCTTTTTGACTTCTTTCGTCGGATCGATCGTTGAATTCGTCCGGCGTGCCATAGTTGGTCATCGTTTGGTGTCGGGTAGGAGCCATAAACAAAACCAAATGGCCCTTTTCAGGGCCACCAAAATTTTCAAAAAGAAAGACTTGACAATAATATCTTTCTTCTACATGGTCACTGACATGCTATCGACTTGGATATACCTAGTCTGATCACGTTTTGTTATCCCCAGAAAAGCAGCGATTAGGTACAGACAGTTGCGCACGTCTTTCGACACTAGGAAGCTTGATACATCTTTTATTTATTCGTAGTCACCATTGGCAGATAAGCCGAACACTAATGGATATAAGATACAAATCCAGCTGGTCGTGTCTTACTTTGCACAAGATTATTTGACAATGATATACATATCACCATCGGCGTTCAGTGGATCGACTTTCTCACCTGCTATGTACAATTACTCACTGACATTACCCCGAAAACATTGGTTTGAAAATTCTGGAGTCATTACGTATTTATATGGTATTCACCTTGTTGCAGAGCATTGTAATATCATAATCTTTCTTAGAAAACACATAAAATGCCGCAATCTCTGGAGCATTCCGTTTATTATACTTGTACTGTAAAGTTTGCATAGTGACCGTCCCTTTTGTAATCTTGTGTTTATAACCATGGTCGCCTTTAAGAAGTTGCATAAGTGGGTAAGAAAGTTTTTGATTAAAATTCAAACTTCAACTATGTTCTTGTACCGGTATTGATAGCTCCTGGCAGAGCTGAATTTGTTCAGTTTTATGACTGTTGATGAGCATATACCCAAAGTGAAAATCCGCAATTTAGGCACTCCTCCGGATCGATGGTGATGTTTATACATTTGTCCAGAATTAAGGAATTTGCACGGGGAAAAGCAATTTGCTCTTACAAGAACAATCATGAGGCAAAATATCGCAAATTAAGAAGCAGGCTAAACATATTGTGTCTCAGAAATATAACAACATCGTTGCCAATTTATCCAACCAAATACATGCAACCCTAAACGTTTTGGGGCTTTTATGGCGCCAAAACCAAAACACGTAGCCTGCCCAATATTTTAAAAGAAAAGGGAAGAGAAGTAATCATTACTTTTGATAAAGCTCAACTTTTTACAGAAAACTTCGACTCTTCTTTTAATCATGACAGTACAAACAGTGATTCATGTGTCGATCCTGAACCCCATCCTGGTTTAGGGGATATTACCTTCTCCACTCATGAGGTGTTCAAAGTTCTTGTCAGTTTAGATCCTAATAAGGCTATTAGATAAATTTCTCCTCGCGTTTTAAGGGAGTGTACAAGTACCCCCTTCTATGTGTGGCCCTTTTTAATGTGTCCATAAAACTTGGGAAATTGCCTTCATAATCGAAACAAGCTTATATTATTTTATTGTTTAAGAAGGGACCGAGAAAAGATGTGTCTAATTGTAGACCGGTCTCCTTGTTATGTCCAGTCAGCAAACTGATGGAAAAATGTATTACTAATAACTTCGGCTTACCCTGTATTGTCAGACTCTAATCATGACTTACAACATGGATTCTGTAAGGAAAAGTCATTTAGTGGTTGAGTAATGGTTGAGGGAGGTTACTCAGCCTGGTTGGCTGTCCCATGAGAGTTCCTCGGGGATTTATTTTGGGTCCTTTTTTATTTTTTGTAATACGTTAATGACATGCCAATCTAGTCAGACTCTCTATCTGTCTATCTATATAATAAAACAATGTTAATTCAAACACTGAAAACTAGAATCTCATACAGGTATAGGTGCGATGACATTCGCAAATGGAATACTGATTGGCCGCAAAGAATCATTGTCTCAAGAGTTTTCACCAATGTCTCATAATTTCAGTAGTGTTTAAAACCCGTTCATTTCGAAAAGGACCAAAACAGGCGCTTAATCAAACAGCGAAAACCTTTAAAGTGAATATTAACCTTTTTTCTATTTTCTATTTCAATGAATAAATTCAAAATTAATTGCCGCAATGTACCAATGATTCTCCGGTTTGCCAGTGGCTGCGCTTTGCTCAAGAAATAGAAAAAGGCAATATGTGGCAAAATGAGAACGGGAGTCAGGTCAGGGCACGTCGTTCTTGAAACCACGCGTCTTTCCACCATTTTACACAGCGTTTGATTTTGATATCAGGGAACTGAAGTTTGTTCTTGAACGCAATTTGTCACCCCAAGCTCTAATTTCATTCGATGACGAACAGTACAATGTCAGTCCAATTATCGCCAACAATAAAAAATACGTTTTGTACATTTTTATTCTTGTAGATAAATAAATACCCTCGCTTTATTTATTCTCGAGAGAGTATTCAAGGCAATCACTTTGTCTCTTCCTTGATACACGTTATATCAAAGTCATAATAAGTTGTTACGTTGCTTTGATAAAAATACCACTTTATAATTTAGACCCTTATCTCACTTCACACTTCATATACTTTATACTTTTATTATCCCCAGGTTACTGTCAAGACCTTCATCTGAGTGAGCTGTGTGTACTCATAACTGTTGGTGATATCAATGATAACATACCAATATTCACAAAGCCAATCTACACAATCGCCATTTACTACGACATTCCTCCTGGAACTAATGTAATCAAAGTCACGGTAAATGAGTAAAAATGTTGTTTATACGTTTACACCAATTACACATTGTGTACATTATTGTTACAATGGTATGTAGGTAGGTGGGTAGGTAGGTAGGAAGGTATGCATTCATTCACGCATGTATATATGTATTATACATCCGCATGTATCTGTTTACCTATGTATGTATGTATGTATGTATGTATGTATGTATGTATGTATGTATGTATGTATGTATGTATGTATGTATGTATGTACTGTCAATTTAGCTATCTATGTAGATATCTATGCAGCAAAAAATAGAGAGATCTATCTTTCTATTTATCTATCTATCAATCTATCTATCTATCTTTCTATCTATCTATCTATCTATCTATCTATCTATCTATCTATCTATCTATCTATCTATCATTCTTATCTATCTAGCTATCTGGCTGTCTACCTTTATATCTATCTCTAATTAAAAACGGTTACGAATGCTTTTTAATGTGTAAAACTGACTGTTAGAAGTATACATATTTAAATATGATTCATAGCAAAGATATCATTTACAGGCTACTGATGAAGACAGTGGGAATTACAGCAGTGTGTACTATGAACTTATAGAAAATGAAAGTCAGTTTGCAATACACCAATGGTCCGGTAACATTTATACAACAGCGCTACTAAACGCAGCTACGAGTACATCTTACGTGATGTATGTTCGAGCAACTGACAACTATGGAGGGGGCCATTCATCATCATTTGACGCTAAATTAGAGGTGAGTGATTATCTTTTTACCTAACGCTGTGTAAGCAAATACTAAATTACAGGCGCGTTTTAGAAAAGTTTGTCATTGTAAACATAAATAAATACTCTAAAATGGCAGTTTTTCGACTATGAACCAATTATTGTACTATGTCTCAACACTTTGACTTTATATTTACGAATATATGCGTAAATCTACGAGCCCATAAACGGTATCTATCTATGCATTGTACGTATTAGCAATATGTCATCCCCGTTGATCATATCGTCCAATAATTTTTTGCCTTTTTAAGATAATTTCAACAAGTATGACCAATGCAGTTGTGATGACATCATCTTTACCAGACACATATTTAAATGTGCACCAGGAAGAATTGATCAGGTACAGATGTTTTAAATCTTATGTTTTGCACCTTAATTTATCTGCTGCACTTCTTTTACACAAAAATTTAATTACAGTGAATTTCAAAATAGCTTGGAATTACAACGTGCTTGGGTGACAAGATAAATGTTTCTGGCGATAGAAAATGACGCCACCTGCATTCATTACAAATGTTCTACTCCGCTAAATTTTGCAAAAGTTTAACCAAATACGACGTTTACTATGCCGCAGTCAACATCGTCAGTATTGCCCATTGAAAAACTCATCCGTACACTGACGGCTTGAACATTGTCTTTATCACATTTTCTGTCGATGAAACTGCACAGAGCGCTAACGATAGCTTTTTTTCGGTACATTGTGTACGGTTGAGTATAATGTCGGTGTTTTCCACACTGAACGTGTTCTTTGAGTGAGAACAGTGGACTTCATCTTGGGTTAAACTGTTGCAAAATCTATCGCAGGAGTATGTTTGTAATGAATGTAGTTGGCGTTATTTTCTATCGCTAGAAACGTTTTTCTAATCACCCAAGCACGTTGTAATTCCGAGCTATTTTGAAATTCAGTATAAGTTAAATCAAAACTTCCAAACGTAATCTTATTAACGTGTTATAAACAATTATTTAAGTTCTCTTGAACCAATACTTGTCCAATAAAGCTACACGTGTTCCTCTACAAACCTATCATAGCATTAGCCTATCAACTTTATTCTTATCTTTCCAGTGATCTAGAAAAGCACTTGCAATTGGATGTTGCCATATTGGACATTGGTGTCAGTCTGTCCGAGAATAAGGAGATCATCGTGGACATGTATGTCTAACATTATAATTAAATATTTAAATTTTATCAAAGTTATCTTACTACTTACTTACAGAGCTACATAGTCGATCAACTTTTCTTATGATCATTGACGCTGAAGCCAATTATTATAATTATTATTATTATTATTATTATTATTATTATTATTATTATTAATGTTTTTGTTGTTATTGTTGCTGCTGTCGTTGCTGTTGTTTGTTACCAACTTAGAGGTTGAAATATTGTAAAATAACGATTTCAACGTCTAGGGATCAGCAAATTTAATGAGCATGCCTGAATCACGAGCACATTGTTAGCTTATTTTAGCTCATTACTTTAAAGGCGAAGTGCAGTTCAATAATACAACAGAGATAGATCTAACAGTCAATATGAATAAACGTAAATCATAAAGTCTCTATCAAACTCCAAAGCAAAATTCTCTTTCCAATGAGAACTGTTGCAAGAGCTGCAATAAGCATTGATGGATAAGTTACTATAAACATCCACTAAATTCCTGCTTTTGGTTTGACGTTAAGTTTATGTATGTGATTCTAGTCTTTTAGTTTAACGGGACTAAGAAAATGTGTTGACATTATAAGTACAAGTATTTCGTCCGGAAATTCTCCATATCCTATTGTATTTCAATCACTTGTAATATTGCGCTGTTATTATCATTTTAATTTATTCATGGCGGGGGAAAATCAATAGAACTGTAGCCTTCCTGCTCGCGTAAGTGATAATTTGTAGTTTTGTTTCTTTTCTAATGTCGGTAGAAATCAAAGCATTTTATGTCATCCTATTGTTTTTCTTATGGCATTGGTATCCGATACAGCCCACTTACTGTTTAAATGGACACACACTAACTCGAAAACCTACTCACGCAGCCATACACTCACAGGCAGGCTTGCAGAATTGTGTATCAGTGGTTGGGCCGTGAGGACTAGACATAGTTCCATATTCAATAAAGAAGCTGTTACTGACGACGAGTGATGATGTAGAACTTGAACTTGTTTATTGAATATAGAATCATGGCTAGGCCTCAGGGCCCAGCCACTGATACATCAGTCTGTGAGTTGGCCTGTGAGTGTTGCTGTGTGAGTCGGAGGGTGTGGCTGCGTGAGTCCGGTGTCCGAATTAGTTCGTCCTGTGAGTTAGTGTGTCCATTTATATAGTATCGTGGCTGTACCGACGCCATAAAGAATACAAGTCATTACTTTCGCCTTGTCATTACTTTCGCTTTGATGATTCATATCTTAACCTTGACCTGGTAACCTTTGAACGAAAATCGAGCATCCTGTTGCATCGAGTTGCATCGAGTACTGCTCCGAATATAGTCATATCCAAAACTTCTGCCATGTTTATGCATTAGGTTCTTTAGGAATAATATTTTTTCTTGTTCGAAGAAAATCTGTTCTTGCAAGAGCGCAAATATGAAATGCCTCTGCTAGTTTAAGACATCTTGTTCCGAGATGGTTCTACAAGGTTCCTAACACCTGTCTTGAGGATGATTTCTAAGGTAATGGAATCGGCAATAGTCTATCCAGCCAATATTGATCAATTATAGAGTGTGTTTACAATAATCTTGGTGTCTGTCATATGTCTATTCCAAATCTTAGATTGCACATTCTCTATTTCTTATAGTCTCCGCTGGAATTTAAAGAAATGACCTACGGGTAGGAAGGCACGGCATTGTGTGATATAAACCTATAGCTCTTCGGCTGACATTTACAATACCAATAATTCTTCAACAATTATTTACCATCTCTATTGCCTCTGGAGTCACTCATGTGGTCACCGCTGTTTGCCATTGAAGTAGTAGGCTGAAACTCTTTTTTTAATTCTTTCATAAATCATCTGGATGTCTGTGAACATGAACGCTATGCCAGAGCTCACGAGCAGTTGCTGTTTTGGAGTCAGTTTAACTCCCCTCAATGTGACTGTCCAAAGTGACTTCGATAGACTGCTCCATGATCAGTTATCAAATGATGTCATAGGTGAATAGCATAATTCTGAAACAACGTTATCTGCAACATTGTCCTTGACTGAAGGCCGTATAGGTTCATAGCCATTCTATCTTTAGTAGACTGGAAAGTATCTCGGTAGCATTCAAATATACTGCAATGACTGAGATCGAAGAGGACCTCTCCCTCAATTTTTAGTTCCATCCGGATCACAATAGACTTGACCACCTCTTACGACTCGTTTAATTTCATGGCCGGTCATCTGTACGTCAAACCAGGAGAAATGTATCAAGCATGAGGAAAACATAATTATCTTATTTTGAGCATCGCACTTTGAGTGTTTCCCCTGGTTGTGCCTAACTCGGATCATGAATAATTAACACACCCTAGCCTTCTGTTCGGGCATCATCAATATTACCATCATGAGCACCATCCCTCGGGCGGGCAATAAATCGTGATCTTGGTAGTGCTAGCGTGTATTATTAAAAAAACATCAACACACACTTCTGTTTTCGACTTTGTTGGTGAAATGCTGATGAAGTTGAAGGTCAACTAAAATTAGCGTCTATAATGAAGACAGTTTTGCGAAAGCTCTTCTCGTATTATGTTGCAAATGTCGTCTAACTCTAACTGTCGGATGTCGTAGTCGAGCTAACTATTGTTACCTTTCCAAAAGCCATTGCTTTACTGGAAATACCAAGCGAATAATGTACTCGATACGTGCAGAAACGACGCGCAGTATTCCTGAACGTGGTAGCAGGCTATATCAATGCACGCGAGAGGGCTATTTGACCAAAGCCATGTCCTATCACTTCTTTTTCTATATCGTGTGAGTGAGGCTCAGTTAATCACAATAACTGAATAATACGTGGGGTATTATAATAACAGGATGAGTACTTTCTGCCTTCGCTCATCCTGGATTCCTACAACAGGACTGTTGGTCAAAGATTTATGTTGCAGAATCGTTCTCTTATATGATGTATAGATATTTTAAAAAATGGAAGGTGAATATATCGATGAAAGATGTGATGAAATATAATGGCCGAGGAGACTCGATTGAAGGGGTCAGCAATCAGCCACGCAGTACACTTTGGCGGAAATTTCTGGGAGTAAATTGACAGATCAATGAATGCAGATCACTAAACATTACATTTAACATACATGGAACGACGCGGCATTTCATAAAGTGGAGGCGAATTTTATGGTAAATGCAGATGTGTGAGATTGAAAACACTTTTCGAGAAATTTAGCTGAAGATAAAACTTAGGGAATTTTTCGAGTCGATGGGGTTGACATCGCCTTCACTCGCAGCAGCTCTTGGAATGACCTTGGCAGCAGTCGTGGCTGTCTTATGTTAGGGCGGGTGGGAACAGTGTTGCATATGACAGGTGAAAGGGTCTTACCAGCCCGTACAACACAGTAAAAGGTTCCATAAAAAATTGGGCCAGTGTTGAAAGATGCTATCCGACAAGTCAGCATTCGCCATACTCGGGCCTATTGAAACAGGGGTAAACTTCATTATGGGAACTACCGGAAGTTTTCAAGGTTTCACTGTGGACACTTCATAGACTTGCTTTTTAGCAATAACTTGAGGGGTAAGCCTTCAGCTCTAGCAATAGCCAATTGAAATAGATAAGAAGTTTGAGGCAACTTTAAGTTTGAAGTGGCAGGAAAGCTAATTGCACCATTTTAGGGCATCTTCTCAAAAGCGTATAACCTGCTGACTACCAACATATTCGTCAACAAAATTATGGGGGCAGGCTATGGAAGTCACTTGCACCTTATGGAGCAGTCCTTGCTGGGACCAGGACTGTCATTAAGTAGAGGTCAAATTTAAATGCTTGGAGAGTGAGCCCGATCACATCGGTGTACTTCCAGAAGGCGGATAATTCTTGGTGTCCCAGTTAACCTGAGCAACTAACAAAATTTATTTAAAAAGTTCAGGCCTGCAGCTCAAGAAAGTGCTCAAGACTTGAGGAAGGATTAACTACAAACTCCAGCAGGGACTATCAATCCTGGACTGCTAGAATGTTTGGAATATCCACATTGTCTATAAAGCTTAATTATTATGCATGTTTATCGCCAACAGTGGTATAAGGCATTAATATAGTATCACTATCAGATTGCAGTGTACTCCTTTGAGAAGAATATTAATTGTTTCTGACTCCGTCAGCGTACACTTCACATGTAGCACTTGCAGCAGCTTTGCATCCATTCAATCCATGATAGCACATACAATGTTCTAGAAGTGGATTACACCCTTCTTGATATCAAGGTTTCAGAACTCGTTTAAATATACATGTCCTTTGGATTTTGACATTATCGTCTACTGCAGCTGCCCCTGCACGAATCTGGGTCAAGAACTGCTTGGATAAAATATATGGGTACTGGTACCGTTCTCGGTTTTTGGTACCCTTTTCCTTGTTTTTACTATTTCAATAACCACTCAAAGAACTGATGTTATTGCAATTAGGACTGGCACTGCTGGACGTGCAACAACATCTGCTGGGCAGATGAGGTTTGTCTTCGATATGTTCAGTCCCATACTAATCCCAATGATAATAAATCCTAATATTAACAATTGTTAATTGATTCCCATCAGCTTATAACTGTACCCATTTGTGGCACTTGTCCTTTCATTATAGTATTTGAAATATAATATAAATACTTGAAGAAGTACGGACGAAGATCTTTGTAAGCCTGAAAAAGTACTTATAACATTTTCCTTAGGTTGCCTTGAATCGCAAAGTCAGAATGACCTTTTCACATAATCAAGTAATATTTTTCCTTCCACCTATTGGTGTTCAGTAATTTTCTGACTCAGTACAAGGTACCTTGTCCTTCAGTCACACTTTGCAGTTCATGTTCCTTAAAGGTACCAATCACTTCTTCACTTTGCAATTCCTTTAACATATACACTGGGGGCATTGAGTAAATTATTCATGAAATTACTACATTTCTTCTGTCCTGTTTTGAAGGTACCCTTTCTTGAAAACACCCTTGTACTTTGTTATTCGAACCTCCTCACAAATACTGCACTTTGGTTTTCTTCTCTGACTACTCAGTGCACGTCCATAAAGTGCTTTAAATGCTTGGTCCTCGTTGTGGAGTGGCATATTCTCTGGTTCATATGCTTGGTACCGTTTTAATTTCAAATAAGTTTGGTAACAGGTTGGTCCATCGTCGTATTTATATGTAAGCAAAATATTTCAACACCAGGGTTGGAACGTTCAAGGCACAGTCCTCCTTACCACTGTATGTACTAAACCAAAGAATATTTTCACCCATAGCAAATCTTGCTCTTTTACGACCTTGATCAGTCTGCCTTTTTTTCTGGTCGCTGGCCGGTGTAGTAGGCTCTTGAATGCACTCATAATAAATAATCTTCTTGCCCAGGTATATTTACGGAGGACATCAAACAAGGTTAGTAGATGTCAGATCTCACAGTTGTCACTGGAGAACTCTCTAAGTGTACCTGCCATTGTATAACTACCTTTCTCGTGAAAACGTTACTGCTGATCGTGCAACATCAAATATATTTGTGCAATGCATATGTCAGCGTAGTGTGAAGCCAATCTGTCACATGCTTATGGGTAACCCTGAGACAGAGTCCCCCTGCATTGTATAATATCAACGTACACTATGCCAAAATCGCCTGCCGGCTACTTGACACATCAAATTACGTCCGATGACCGCAGCGTGTATCAAATGTCGACACAGGGTTTCTGTGAGGTTGACTTGTCATTGATGTTGTTAACATCTACGAGATAAATTGATCGATCAATCAATCAATAGCGCTCATATTCAAAAACAGTGTTTTACTCTATGACGCTCAATAGCTAAACCACACTGTATGCTCTGGAGAACATGTGCATTTTCAGTTTTTTGAAAGTTTCCAAGTTTGGGTTTTCTCTGATGTCGAGTGGTTGTGCGTTCCACAGTTAAGGTGCGGCGTATGAAAATGCACGGGCTGGAATATAGAGCTGGAGTAGATCACTGATGTACGCAGAAGTATGGTTGTAAATAGCCTTGAAAGTTAACAGCAAAATTTTGCAGTCAATACTGAGACGAACTGGCAATCAATGGAGATGGGTGAGAACCGAGTTGATCGGCGCAAATTTCCTGGTGCGTGTGATTATTCTCTCTGCAGAAATTGAGCTCGTTGTAACAGGCCTATTGCATCTGGGAGTCCATTAGCTGTGAGTCCATAGCTGTGGTGTTTTCGGACGAGATTTCTGCCTTTTAAGGGTTGGTTGTGACTTTACGTTTTTAAACTCACCACCACAGCTATGGGAATTTCTGTAGACTAACGTCAACAGTTCGCCCGACAGAACACTTGCCGCAACTTTGTTCGGCTAATAAACCGGCCACCACGTATTAGTCCGTGAGCTGGAGGTGCCCACCGTGCACCCCCCCCCCACATCCCTACTACATGGGTATTTTTTTGTTCTTTATGACCTGCTGAAAAAGAAAAAAGATGTTAACATTGGATATTTTGGGATGCACTACCTATCTGGGCTGGTTTTTGATTTGCATGTACCGCAAAAAATGGCGAAAAATGGGTAGGGAAAGGGGGTACTATATCCTCCCCTACATTAAGTAAACTAGCATGAAATAGCACAAACCATACATTTTTGGAAAGCTCAGATTCTGCTCTTTATGAAAAACACCAATTTTAGCAAAATTAACTTCAGTACATAGAATAGGACGACTTTAAAATGATTGTTTTTGACAATTTTGAATTTTTTTACCCAAAATACCATGTAACAATTGTGATTTACTTTTTATTAAGAAAAATTTTGAAGGGTACCACAAAATCACGATTTTGTAACCCGCATGGATTTTTGTCACACCTGACCTTTAACAGAAAAATATCCAGATGCTGTAGCTGTAACGGTCATATTTTGAATGGTACTGCAAAATCACAGTATTGCCAACTCGCATACATTTTTGTTAAACCTGTCTTCTTGTAAGTCGTCTAATGAACTTACTTTTAACATAACGTAGCAAGTTGGGCATCATTAGAAAGGTAATTTACTCTTCTTTAAAATAATATATTGCAATATGCAATATCTTTTATAGTTTTCATGAAATAGGACCACAACTTACCCCATACCCCAAAGTTTTATATTCCAAATTGCCGTCAAAACTAATCTCAAATTCTGACAACTATTAACCGGGACATAATATAAAGGGCAATGATTTGTATTAAATTTAGTACATTTGCTTTACGTTTATGTTAGAAACTTGACACGAACTTTTAACAGAAAAAATATTGTGATGCCTTAGCTGTAACAGTCATATTTTAAAGGGTACCACAAAATCACAGTATTGCCAACTCGCATACGTTTGGTTAAACCTGTCTTATTGTAAGTCATCTGCTGAGCCTATTTTTTAACATAACCCGGCTATTGAGGTATCGTTAGAAAGGTAATTTTTTTTCTTTGATATAACATATTGTAATATATAATATCTTCTTTAGTGTTCAGGAAATAAGACCAAAACTTACCCAACATCCCTAAGTTTACATTGCAAATTACTATCACTACTAATCTAAAATTCTACAAAACGTTTTCCTAGACATATTACAAAAGGCAATGATTTGTATGAAATCTGTTTTATTTGCTACAGAGACATGTTACAAATATTACATAGACGTTTAACAGACAAAATATTGGGAATGAATGGTTGTTGCTGTCATGTTTTGAAGGGTACTGTAAAGTCTCAGTCTTGCCCACTTGTATGTGTTTTTGTTAAATGTGTCATCTTGTAAGTCATCTGCTGAGCTTACTTTTTACTCTAACCTATCTTATAGGCTATCATTGGAAAGAAAATTTATTTTGCCTTAAAGTGACATATTGTAAAATGAAATATCTTCAATAGGTTTCATGAAATAGGACCAAACTTACCCCATATCCCAAATTCGCAAACTGCAAAGTTTTCGATCAGTGTAGTTTGCAAATAAAACTAAGGGCTGGGGTAAGTGTTTTGCCATTTCATTACAACTTCAGAAGATAATGCACTTTATCATATGCTAAAATAAAGAGTGATAAAAGCTTTGTAATGATACCCTACAATCTGCATTACGGATAAAATAAAGGTTGGCAGATAAATTTCATGGAAACTTGTTTAATACAATTTCAGGGGTTTCAGCAACATATATCCTGCTATCCTTCAAACTATGATGCTAACAGATATTAAATCACAATGATTATCCTGTTAATGGTATCTTTCATAGTTGGAAATGTCTCTGTAACAAATAAAATAGGTTTCATACAAAGTTTGTCTTGTTTATAGAATTTATTAAAATTAAATGCTAGTTTTGACAGTAATTTACAACATAAAACTTTGGGGTAGGGGGTAAGGTTTGGTCCTATTTCATGAAAACTATAGAAGATATTGTATATTAAAATATGTCATTTTAAAGCCAAATAAATTGTATTTTCAATGGCAGCCCATAAGCTAAGCATTAGTAAAAAGTAAGCTCAGCAGAAGACTTACAAGACCACACATTTAACAAAAACATATGCAAGTCGGTAATACTCTGACTTCATGGTACCCTTCAAAACATGCAAGTAACAGTCATTCAATCCCAATATTTTGTCTGTTAAAAGTCTAGCTAATATTTTTGACATGTCCCTATACCAAATAAAATATATTTTATACAAAGAATTGCCTTTTTTAATGTGTCTAGGAAAATAATTGGTAGAATTTGAGATTAGTTTTGATGGTAATTTGCGACATAAAACGTTGGAGTATGGGGTAAGTTTTGATCTTATTTCATGAAAACTATAGAAGATATTGCATATTGCAACATATCATTTTAAAGAAGAGTATATTAAATTTCTAATGGTAACCCATTTGCCTCGTTATGTTCAAAATAAGCTCAGCAGAAGACTTACCAGAAGACAGGTTTAACAAAAAACGAATGCGAGTCAGTAATACTGTGATTTTTCGGTACCCTTCAAAATATGACTGTTAGAGCTACAGGATCCCAGTATTTTTTCTGTTAAAAGTTTATTCCAAGTTTCTAACATGTACCTGTAGCAAATAACACAAAGTAAATACACAGCATTGCCTTTTGTAATATGTTTAGGTAAATAATTGGTGGAATTTAGATTAGTTTTGACAGTGATTTGATACATAAAACTTTGGGGTTTGGGGTAAATTATGGCCCTATTTCATGTAAGCTATAGAAGATATTGCATATTGCTATATACCATTTTCAAGAATAAATCACCTTTCTAATGATACCCCATAACCGAGGTCATGTTAAACAGTAAGCTCAGCAGATCACGTACAAGAAGACAGGTTTGATAAAAATCCATGCGGGTTACAAAATCGTGATTTTGTGGTACCCTTCAAAACATGACCGTAACAGCTATTTAGTCCCTATATTTTGTCTGTTAAAATCATATTTCTTATTCTAGGGATCCAAAGGCTTCTGAAAATTAAGGGTTTGTTATCCTGTGGGGTTGGGGGGGGAAGGTGCACGTAGACGCCCCCTCTAGCCTCGGCCTAATAGATTGTTAGTAATGCTTGCTGTATAAGTAAGACAAGGAGGCATAGACAATTTTCCAAATACGTCTTATTAAAATTATTTTATAGAAAAATATTTAAAAATTAAATTATAAAAATAGACAGTCGTCAATAATCTATTTACTTGAAAGGGAAAATGGCAATTTGCGACATAAAATGGCAAGGCTGTGCATTAGTTCATTGCATAACAATAAAATGCCCATTCACGATATACCAATGTAGCAAAACTTGCTATTTTAGTGACTAGAGACAATAATGCATGGTAAATACCTAATTTTGACATTTATTTTCTTCTTCAGCACATTGCAATTAGTAAATAACATCCATAAATCTGTTTGATTTGCTTCATAAGGAGGAAACAATAATTATCGTATTTTCTTCCAGTTAAAAATACTGAATTACCAGAAAAAATCGATTTAAAGTTATCCAATTCTATGACGTCATATTTTTTTACTAAAACCTTATGCATTTTAGAAAGACCAGTATCTAAGCTTTCTAAAACTGTAAGGTATATGGCATTTCAAGCCAGTTTACTTCATCAAGGAAAGAATGCTGTACCCCTACCCCTAGCTTTTGCACACCCCATACACATACACGCAATTCAAAATTGACTCCAGAGAAGAAGTGTATAGTTAAATATCTAATGTTAACACTTTTTTTCTTGTTTAGTATGTGGGAATAAATAATTCAAACACAAAAAGCTGTCAAAATTTTGCTTAATAAAAAGTAAATCACAATTGTTATATGGTATTTTGGGTTAAAAAATTCAAAATTGTCAAAGAAATTCATTTTAAAGTCGTGCTATTCTATGTGCTTAAATTAATTTTGCTAAAATTGGTGTTTTTCATAAAGAGCAGAATCTGAGCTTTCCAAAAATGTATGATTTGTGCTATTTCATGCTAGTTAACTTAATGTAGGGGAGGATATAGTACCGCCTACCCCTACCAATTTTTCGCCATTTTTTGCGGTACATGCAAATCAAAAACCAGTCCAGATAGGTAGTGCATCCCAAAATATCCAATGTTAACATCTTTTTTCTTTTTCAGCAGGTCCTAAAGAACAAAAAAATACCCATGTAGTAGGGATGTGGGGGGGGGGGGTTGCACGGTGGGCCCCTCCAGCCCACGGTCTATAAGTGTTAAGAAGTTTGCGAGGTCACAACTCACGTGACTTTAGTGACGCACTGCACTGAGCCTCGTCCATCGCTTGTACGCCAGAAAAAGAACGGTTTGCGAGTAGTCATGTCGAAAAACGCTGGAAAAACGGCGATAGTTTGGTGATTTTCCAGCGGATTTCTGGTCGAGCAGGGGCCCTTGATAACCAAGCTGTCGATGAGTGGTGACAATTGTAATTTGTGTGGGAACTTTTCGAAATATCGCCGAACAAAGTTGCGGCAAGCGTGCTGTTGCGCGTATTGTGGACGTTAGTCTTAAGAGATTCCCAAAGGACACGTAAAAGTCAAAAACAGCCCGTAAAAGGCGGAAAATCCCGTCCGAAAACACCACAGCTATGGACCCACAGCTAGGAGTCTATATACAAGTGCATTACAATAGTCAGGTTTGGATGTAAAAAACAGATGTATGCTTCATCAGTGAGGTCGCGTCACATAGATCCCACCGGCGGAGATGAAAGGAGATTAAGGTTCCAAGACAAGAAATTGACCTTTTTAAGCAAACAAGTCTGTAGCACTTAATAAGCTCAGAACCCCCATAAATTATATATTTTCTGAAAGCCTAGACATTGGGGAACATTTTGCTTTACAAAGTGTTACAATTGTTTACATAACTGTCATGTGACAGGTAATTTGCATAACCTTTCAAAAATCGGTTTCCTTAAGTTTTGTCTCGATACTTCAAAATATCTGACTCGAACTTGCTGGAATGCAAGCTGTTACAACGCTCTTTCAAAGTGTGTCTCACTTTTTAATATCTTGCTTCGTTTTTTTAGCACAATTTTTAAAGAAACCTACTAGGGTTAAATTCACCGCTCCGGAAGTTTTTCTGGCATAAAATTGTTTAAGAAGGTTTAAAAAAATTCTGAGACTCATCAGCTTGCACTCACACAAATTTCAGTCACATATCTCAAAGCATTGAGACAAAACATAGGAAAAACCGATTTCTGAAAAGTTATGCAAATTGCCTGTCACGTGATAGTTATGTAAACAATGACGACACTTTGGTAACCAAAATGTTCCCGTATATCTAGGCTTTCAGAAAATGTATAATTTACAGGAGTTCTGAGCTTATTAACTAGGAGATAATTGTTAGCTTAAAAAGGTTAGTTTCATGTCTTGGAACCTTAATTTGCAAGTGTACTTTCTGTGTTGACTGAACATGTGATAATTCTCAGAGGCCATGCCGATATTGCAAACAGACGGGAAGTAGAACCAATGTTGACCGGAGCAGGTGCACAGTTGAACTTGAAGCAAATCATGAGAAGGATTTCTGTTTTATTGTCGTTTAACTGGAGTGAGTCATCCATTCCTTGATGTCACGAATACATGTTTCGACGGAGGGAAAGGCAACAGGACAGTCATGATGGGAAAATGAAAGTTAAAGAGGCACTCCCATTTGGTAACATTTTTAAAACACATTTTTTTCATGCCAACGGTCGATATTTGATGTGGCGACTCCGCGTGGATCGCGAGATATCGATAAAAACATGTCATTTCCCGAGCGTATTTTTCACATCCCGAAGTTTTACGATCGTTTCTGGTTATGACCCGAAATCTCCCGAAAGTGTGTTGTTGTGCTGATTGACGATATTCTAAGGAGTCCAAAACGTTCGAATGACGCAATTAATTTACCTCCTACTGCGATGACTTTTTATACATCATTATCAATGCCTTTACCTCTGGTAATTCTTTTTTAAAACTTCTCCTTTGTTTTTGTCGTTTTCATTATTCTCAATCAGTTTTATTAAATTTTTAAACAATACCACATATATATCAGTTTTTACGTGTAAAATATTAGTTGCCTCTGATGACTACATTTTGTCGTCTGCCACACAGTTACGCGTGGTTCGATAAATAACGGCCGCCGCGTGTGGTATGCGCGCGTACCACGCGGCGGCCACTATGCATACTATGTATCAACCGCACCTATCTGTGCTAGTCACATATGCGAATTCTGGTGGAATCAGCAAACTTTGTTTTTCGTTTTTTTGCCGAGTCAGTAGGACTCGGCTTTCTCCCATGGGACATGAGCGCTCACCGACGCGAGTGGAACTGCTGTGGCGTACAGCAGCGTTAGCGTAGACTCGTACTCCATAGCTCAGTTGACAATTGCCCCAGTGCCGAACGTTCTATGTTCGGAAGCTGAATTCAGGTGGGCCACCGGAATTCAAACTTTAACTTTTTTGAGGACATGTTTTTATCGATATCTCGCGATCCGCGCGCAGTCGCCGTGTCAAATATCGACCGTTGGCATTAAAAAAATGTGTTTTAAAAATGTGACCAAGTGGGAGTGCCTCTTTAACATCACGCTTGAGAATTAAATTTCCTAACGGTGAACAAAATAGGGCCTAGGAATGAGCTGTGTGTCACTCCAAAACTGAGTTCTGATGGTTCACAACAAAATAGGGCCTAGGAATGAGCTGTGTGTCACTCCGAAACTGAGTTCTGATGGTTCACAACAAAATAGGGCCTAGGAATGAGCTGTGTGTCACTCCGAAACTGAGTTCTGATGGTTCACTGATGGCATCCCTTGCATCAAATATGAGACTCAGTGAAACCACTTCAGTTCGGCGCAGGAGACACCAAGATGAGAGAGTCAGTAAAGTAATGTTTTTGATCAATAGTATTAAAAACGCAACAGAGAGACCGAGGCAAATGAGTAGAACATGATTGCCAGAGACATTGGTGTTATTATAATGATCGTGAAAATTAAACCTGCAGTGGCTGTGTTGATAAGTCAAAGATCAATATTTTATCTGTCTTTGCAGGACCGATATCTGGTTCACTTGCACGTATCCACAAACACACGACGTGGTGTCAGGAGATAACATCATGTCTAAGTAAGTCTAAGTATTTTTTTAAAAAACGACAGTGATGACTCAAATTCACAAATCATCAATATTAAAATCGTTTCATCAAACGATCATGGTCTTTCATTAATTATAACATGACTAATCCATATATAATGTATGCATAAATTTTTATTAGTGTGTCGATGACGTTGTGTTTGCAAGTCTCGTTCAAATGCATTCAAATGCTGTAAGGTTTAATATTTGTTTTTTTTCCTTTTTCGGAATCTCAAGTGAATGAGACAACGATTCAAAATGCAAGAAAGATTTTCTGATATAATAAAAGAGCAAGCCACGACACTAGGCGTATGATATAGACTCGAACTGTATCTAATTGGATATATCTACAATTAGTCAGGCTTAGTGATTAATCTGGATGTTTCATTGGATAACTTATTCATGGTGAAGAGTTGAAACGAACTGCAAACCTCTTCAGAAAAGTTTGTTTTCCCCATTCCTTTTTTTTAATTATTTTCTCATTTTATGTATTCAAGCCCTTTGACAGACGATTTCAAATCAAAGTGGTCTATAAACAACACAAGTCTTGGAAGTCTAGAGAAGTGGAAGAGTGTTGAGCCTGTTGAAGCTTCGACAACGTCTGTGTGGTCTACAGTTCTTCTGGTTATTTTATCACTTTTACTTGTATTGGCGATCATCTTCATAATCATCTTGATTCTCAGAGATTGGTTTGTAATTTAACATTGTTCACATCTATTTGCGACATAGAAACAGTATTAAAAGGGTATTGTTTTGGTGAATACTTCAACGTCGATGTATAATCGATACCAAGAAGAAATTTTGTCTCGAACATCAACAATGCATGAAGAAAGACGAAAAGACGAATGTGTTTCTGTAATCCTTGCCGGTCACTTTTACCTCTGTTAAATTCAAAGGTCAAAAGGATACTCTTACTAAGTCAGATCATTTCTCATCTTATCAAATCTTGGGCCTGACACAGAGAGGGGATAATGAAAAGTACGGATGTGTGTGCTTGTAAATTGCAAGATAACAGTAAAATTGTTCGATTGAGTGAATCGTGCAGAGTTTACAGTGAGTGTGAAAGTCTTTGAAAAGTGCTGAGTCTTGAATTAAACACAGAAGCGATCCGGAAGGTCAAGCTGAAAAGCTGTACCATCACTCATTTATACTAAAATGATTATATCCAGAGGATGTCAGAACAATGTAGAATTTATATAAATATGCTAATTACTGTTCTCAAAATATCTTCACCTGTAGTAAACCTACCATTCTCGAAAGTTCTCAACACTTCAAATTGATTTCAATGTTATTCAGGACAATGACCTTAAACACAATGACCTTCGGAATGTTTTAGACTAATTCAACTCAGCTATGGGTGGGGAAAATGACCTACATATATATATATATATATATATATATATATATATATATATATATATATATATATATATATATATTAAAGTACATTCAGACATGTAGCTGTTCAATCGTAGTAAGTGCTGGCAAGAGCACTTTATATTTTCCTTGTTGGAGTGTAGTATGGTATAGTACTGTAGACCAGCTTATTAATGAAAAACCCGAATCGGACTTTAGAGCAATGTTTAAGTAAAAGTTGGGGCTATTTATATACATTGCATAAATTACAACTTTTTATTATGGATCTAGTTCTTAAATTTGAAATATACTTCTGGTCCAGATCATTTGTAAATTATTCATGTGAGTGTACAATGAGTTGCCTATATCAATGTACGCGCATAAGCAATTGCAGCCCCACATCAAGTAGTTACGTCTCTGGCAAATAAATCTAAGCGATAATGTCGCATTGCAGCCCTTCTTTCCTGATGATGTATGTTTATCACTCATGCTGATGGTATCGTTGCAATGACTATCTTCTTCCAGCAAAATAATAAATCCGCCTATCTTGAAGTTTTTAATCGGTCCAAGAACTAAGCCCAGGGACAACGGATATGAAATGCCTGTAATTTCTAAGGTTAGTGGAATTAGCTGTTATAGATTTCTGTTGCTATTCTGGCTGTGTAATATCTCTATTTCATGCACCTCAGAGGAAACGAATTTTTTTTTTCTTTTCGTGAAATCGCCTCCAACCATGTTGACCAAAAACAATTGATTATTAAATCGTATAGATTGATGGTAGGTCTATATCTTTACTACATTATCCTCTCTTCATTTCCCGGACACAGCCGTTCAATTTCCCTCCTGCACATGAACTGAAAAGTTCAAACATAACAACAATTCAAATACTAGGAGAGGGCAGTTTTGGCTTGGTACAAAACGCAGCGTTGAGAAATCTCGGTGGGCAAGCGAGCGCCGTCGAAGTTGCCGTCAAACACCTAAAACTAGGAGGAGGTAAGATTAAAGTAGAGTACACGTAATAGGCGATAAACTACTACCATCGGTCAGGAATTTTAAATTATTTTAGTTTCAATACCTTGTAAGACGTCTTGCTGTCCGTTTGTTATGCATTATGTTGTTTGCAACAACTAGAAAATCTCATAAACTAGCAAAAGCTTTGCATGTGTGTTGCTTGGAATCCGTGCCAAATGGAAAATATATAAAGAAATAGTTTGCCATGTATCTTTGATTCAAAATCGGTGTAAGGTCGAGACAACGTCTTCGTCAATAATTCAAATATGCAATTTGAAGACACAAGATCAATTCGGCTGAAAATAACACACTATTCTGCATGCTTTTAGGACAAAATGAAATTGATGCATTATATTCCGATGTTTATCAGCCTGTCATTTTTACTCAATCAAGCCATGGCTCATGTAGAAAACTTAGAAAAAAACTGAAGAATATCACTCATTATATTCTGATTAATCGCTTGCAATGTTTACATGTTCAACTCAATAGAAGCGGCGGAAGAAAAAGAAATCTTTGACAAAGAACTAAAGGTGGCATCTTCAATCGAGTACCATCCGAATGTCATCACGTTCATTGGTTTTGTAACAGTGGAAGGTAGGAAAAAACCTTACATAGAAAAGTTTTGCAGATAATGCAAACAGGCTTTGTGTCATTCACGAGAGCGACCGTTTTCTCTTTATCATTAGAAGTAATTTCTCCCATTACTTTTTCCAAAGAAATTATTTTTTTTTCTAATTCATTTTTATAGCGTGGTGCACACCTGATATACACATATACCATGTATCTGGCTTGTTAATAATTACAAGTGTATTCTAAGCAAATAGTATTTAGCTTTGCTCTATTGATGGTTTTTGTTTTGCTTTGTTATGTTTTTACAAACAAAACATTCATCAACTGTGTACAAGGTTTACAATGTGGATACCATGCATAAGTATATTGCGGACATATCTTAAGATCTGTTTTACACATTTCAACATGAGCATTGATTCTTCCTAATCTCTTTTATTAGATCCTATGTTATTAGTGTTCGAGTTTGCCCAACAAGGAGAGTTGTTGAACTATTTGAGAGAGCGTAAAGCCATAAGCCCAGATAAGCTTGTCAAATTCACACTCGATGTAGCAAATGGAATGTCTTACCTTTCGTCCAAAGCGGTAAGTTGTTGTTCACAAAGGCTGTATTTTCTGAATTCAAAATCGCAGGTTTTATGTTTTCTGCCCTATTTCTACCACGAGATGGATGCTTTCAGTAGGCAAAGATAAACTATATATGAACTGAAAATGATTACGTGCTTCATTATATATTGCATTTGTGTGTAAATTTAAACTTATGCTACATGTTTGCGACTTCATTGAAACTATGATCAACAGCATGAACAATATTCACAACAGATTAATCTAAAGGTCATTAAGTATACAAATATGTATTCGCTGAAATTAAAATACTTTCTTTGCCAGCTGTCGTTGTATCACCACTTTAAAAAACAAGTATGATTGCCTTTGCTCAAGTCCTCTAAGTTCTGTATGCCAAACTGTGAAAGCTCATTAGATGTGTAAATTATAAATTACCTGACATGCAAATGCGAAATGACTTTCAATATTGTTTTAAACTGGTATCATCAATGTACATTGCATGTTTCACCAACTTTGATCTAGTAAATTCTGGTATACATCCGTAATTTGGAAAGATCATTAAATATGCAAATTAGGAATTGGTTGAATGGTTGGTTAAATGACTTTGAATAATGTTGAATCATAGTATCTTCAATATCTTCAATGTACATAGCAAGTTACGTAAACATTTGTCTGCTCAATCAAGATATATATCGTTAATTAGGAAAGTTCATTAAATACGCAAATTAGGAATTGGCTAATGTTAAAATGCAAATTAGGAATTGGGCGATGTTAAAATGCTAAATAACGTAAATAATTTGAAGTCATAGTATCTTCAATATACATACCAAGTTTCGACAACTTTGGTTGAGTCAATTCAAATATATATATATATATATATATATATATATATATATATATTATCCTTTATCGGGAAAGTTAATTAAATATGCAAATTAGCAATTATCTTTCATGTCAGCCCTTAATACCTTTCACGGCTGATATATCCAGGTGTGATCAACATTTGTAGGAAATCTAATCAAATTGTGTGCAGCCGTTCTCAATGTATATCAATTTTTTCTAAAATCACTAATTATGCAAATGAGCAAAACGTATGCAAGCCACATGCACCAAAAACTTATCAGTTCTTACCATTTGTTAACTGAATCTATGTACTAAATATGATTCGGATCTGATAAGTTATTTTTGAGATATCGGGCCAGCGGAAAGACAGACAGACACATAGACATCGCTGCGACATAAGCTCACGTATGTGAACACGTGCGCTAATAATACACTAAAAAGGCAGATATATAATTTAATTACAGATTATCCACCGTGACTTGGCGGCCCGTAATGTATTGGTCAGTGGAGACACGTGCAAAATCTCAGATTTTGGTTTCTCGCGCCTGGGAGAGATATATGTGAAAATGTCTAAGGTATTTCGTACAGTGTTTCTATGAGTTCTCCGGCCTTCATGTCACGAACATCTCAAATTAAATATTGTTCACTTTGAGTACTTTACAATGAAAGCTTGAAATAGTTTACATAATTTTATGAATCAAATAGGGGTCAATATGTAAAAATGTTAATTACAAATACAATGATAAACTTTGTAACATCAACTATTAAAAATATGACTATTACATGTTTTTTATCTGCAAAAACAATGTGTCAGTCGCGGCGGAAATTATTGTACTTCTTTGTGGTTCCAATATCTCTACTCTGTGTGTACATGTAAGTCAGTCAAAAACGGTTATGAAATGGGGGATTTCTAGCTCGACTTTTTAATTCTTTTGTTTTGTTTTAATTTTACCTGCAAAGTTTTTGTGCGACACAGATATATATCAGATAATATATGTGTTGCACAACATCACCGTTGTTTAACTTTCAAGTCATAAGACTGTGTTCGGAACTTAAAATATGTCATGAAGTAGTGTGTTTCATCAAAATATGATTGAAATTGTAATTCATAATTATTGGATTAGATGAAATTGCATCTTCGGACAAAAATGTTACAATGATAATTTCCTTTCGAAAACATGAGGTACAATTTTCTCACTATAAATTTACCTACATGATTTTTGCATTTATGGCGAAATAAATACAATTTATTCCTTTTCATTTTCAGGACAGAATTCCTATTTTCTGGACTGCTCCTGAGTGTTTGGTTGCATCGGAAGCAAAGTACAACACCAAAACAGATGTTTGGTCTTACGGAGTCTTGATGTGGGAAATCATGTCACTCGGTAAGTTATAGTCAATTCAATGAATTCATTATTTTAGGTGTTTCAAGGTTAATGTCATTGTCGATCTAGTTTCAGTTACTATGGATAAAACATCATATAGTTTCTATGTGGTTGTTTTAAAGTTGCTCAGTAAATTAACTCTGTTCCGCATGAACTGAGTGGCACGATAAAATGACAATGCATCAAATGCATTTGGAACCTATAGCTATTACGTAAGTTTTAAGCGTGAGGTAGTTTATATAAACAATTTTCTCATATAAAATTGTATACATCAAACCTTTAGGGATAAAATAAAGGATAAAGTGTGAAAACATATATGTGTCCTAGTGTTCCATCGCAATTATTTTCGACCTTGCTGTTAATTTTGAATCGGACAGTTTTGACTATGGTGAATCTTGAAGTGTGTAAGATGAACTCTATCTAAACAGGTTTTCACAATTTGAACGACGTTGTTCAGGTTTACGACCACGGTAAATATAAAACACAGTCTGGGGTGTGTAAAATAAGTGTTATTCGTGTTTGTAAAAAAAACATCCTCAGCCTTTCACGAAAGTTATGAGGCCCGCAAAACAGCTTGTCAAAATCGAACTCACAACAGCATTCAAGACAGTGTTCGATCGAGTGGCCGAGTAGAGCACAGAGTGATAGCTCTACGGAATCTATGAACATAATGAATGCAATGAAGATATGGTAGCCGTACCAGTCAGTTTAGCCTCAATGTCCTTAGACGTCCAAATTGCCGAATTTGCCATCATAGAAAGAAACCCTTAAAGAGAGTAAAGAGTCTGACTCATAACTCGTTCGTTGTAATGTACATTTTGTTGCTGTACGAATAAAACATTTCCAATGTAAATCATCTACTCGAATATTTTGTCACTGGCGTATTTAAATGGAACTAAATTTATTTAAACGACCAACTAGAAGGTTCGATTCTTGGGAAGTATCATATATACACTTTGTGTCCAAAACGTACACAGAACACTATCATGACCTCTCTGAGTCACTGAACGAATCGGAAACACACTTCTTCACACCTTCTTAGTCGTGTACTTTCAGCGTTGTAGGGGGCCGTCGGATTTTTGTGGCTCATTTATCGCTATATTCGATGTAATTCACTACCTAGATATTACAACTCAACAACAGAACACTTGTCACATAGCGGTTTTGTCATTATGCACTGTCGATTAGGACAGCGTAGACGACATAAAAACGCGCATAGGATCGTGAAAGATGGAAGATGCCGATCGCAATACTTGCAAACTTGCAATGCGTTCGTTTGTTTCTTTGATGTCTTTTTATGGTAAAACTAAGCTTGTATTATCTTCTACTTGCAATAGGAGAAAGACCCTACTCACCGAATTTAAAAGACAGAATGAAACAATATCTTGAAGAAGGCAATCGCTTGAGAAAACCAAAGGGGTGCCCAGATAAAATGTAAGATTTCTTTAAACATAACGACACGAAGATGAAGTATAGAAAACAGACTTTTGTAGATGATATGTTGCCAACAGTGGCCGTTGGATTTCACCCTACTGGATACGAGGAATCTACATGGGATAATGTTTATTTGGTATGCAATAATGCACATACTATGTAACCTATAGTTAACACATTGGCAAAGGACAAATGTTTTGCTTATACAAAACGATAATGATAACACAACAATCTAAATTCATCGAGTATTCTGGAAATTTTTTACCCTGTACAATATACATCTGTCGCGTTCATTTTCTGTACGTGAAGTCAGATGTAATAACAGTTACCATAATACATTACATGGAATTCTCAAAATACTTTAATGCAGATATGGAGTAATGAAGAAGTGCTGGCACCTAAATCAACACGACAGACCGTCTTTTAGAAGATTAGCAAACGAAATCGATGCGATCCATTGTGACCTTACAGTGAGTAGAGGCACAATTGTTTACGTTGATAAATTATGATCATTCAATAATTTCAGATTATATTTTATGTCATTTAATTCATAGTCGGAGAACAAGCACTTGAGAGACAGCCCAATTTAGTGATTTATTCAAGTAGAACAAGACAATAAAAATACTGATTTAATAATGCTTAACTCTTTCTTATATCATGTCACAAATTAAAGTAGGCGTAAATAAATGACTGAATGAATAACATGCCGAAAAACATTTGAAAAGATCGAAAAACCCGCGACAACAATCGATGTTTGCTGCAGACGCGATATATTGTGGGATTCACTGACCAATTTAAACGCTCTTTATTCGAAATTTGCTTTGTAATTTTCTTCAAAGGACCACGATGATTATGACCATGTCGAAGTCGGGGCCCAACTGCCTGCAGTGGACAGCTATGATGACATCACAGTAGAAATTCCTTGAAATCAAAGCACGGGAAAATAACAGCAGATGAATTTTGGCCGTCCATGAAAACTTTCACAGTTACAGTTCTGATGGTTCGATTACGACAATGTCGATTTTTTGGTTTGCTGAGGTCAGAGACGAGGTGTGGGGGAGTATATAAACATTCCAGAATGATCGGGCAAGCTTCGGCCAGCATCGATTGTTGATTATTTTCCTCGAATAACATCCATTGATATGACACTTATTACCTTTTTAAATTACCCTATTAACATGAGAAATTGACCTGAAAATATTCAACGTTTCAAAATCAATCTGAGAAACAACAAAACCTTTGTACTACGCTTATTTAGCAATCGATGCAAAAGTTTCCTTCTATAAAATATCAGTGATATTCATATAGTGACAAAAATATGTGCTGTGTGTCCAGGCGCACTTGATTTGTGTAGGGGCGAGAACTTTTTCATGCAGTAAAAGCAAATTTCCGGCAATGTTCTATAGCATAAAAGGATGACTAATATTTTCCATAAAGAACCTCTTTACTACAGTTATGTTCAAAGATTGAACATTTTTATGTATATCAGTACCAACTTAAAATTATACATCTGTCAAATGTTCATATTTTACGAGAATCTGGATAGACTTTGGCCTTACAAGCTATTATGATAGATATTTGTAAAAGTAAACAGAATTAAATATATCCAGTTCATCGTTGGTAGGAGACTTACACGTAATAGAAATGAAAGCTTTGCAAAAAACTCTTACCCCTCATTTAATTGAAACAATACATCAAAATAAGCTCAACCATTCCACTAGAGGTAATCATTTTCCATAATTTTAATGTTAAATTACGGTAAAAAAACTGATTATAATTGAGAAGCTAGTAAGCTTGTTTTACGTTCGTTTATATCTAATATTATAAGCTTATATCTAATGATATCTAAACTGTTTTCTTGATGTTTGCTGCGAAACCTTACCAATTGGTTTGCCGTATACAGATGAATTGATTTCAATACTTCGTAATAGTTTGAAAATGAATTGTGATAGACAGAGGAATGATTTTGTTGATACACGTTTGTACAACGTATTCCGTAATAGTTTAATTTTCACATACCCTATTGGACGTGTATTGTGTAACAGTATCTCTAGAAAATGAACAACATGAAAAAAAAATCATTGTATTTGTATCATAAGCTTGGTAATTGTTTTTCAATCATTTCAGCTCTAATTTTTAAACTCATGCCATTGTATTTTTGAGTTATATTCTTTACATGTAAGTTTCAATCAGCATAGTCAAAAATGTATATCCTATGCCTGAAATATACAGAATGATTTTTGTCGCGTGTTTACTTGATCAATGACTTTAGTTGTAGACCATTAATATTCGTCATTCGAACATTGTTAATTGATCTATTATATTCTTCATGACGTTGAGTTCAAGGATGTGCTCATGAAGGTCCTCGAACGAGGCTACGTCATGGGCTTACAACAATTGTTGACTGAGACTTGTACGTGTGTCTGTGTTAGTGCTGCCAACATTTGAGTGGGCCGTTGATCGTTGATCATAGTAGTACCTGTGTTATATGACCTGCTTTAATGTTTAAATTCCTGTGTAAGTGACTGCTGTACTTCAATGGTTGAGATGATCGACGCTCTTAGTTGGTTTAAAAATGTCGACACCAAAATAAAAGAAGTTACAAAAGTACGGAATTTTATCTCCTGCAAACGTTCATACAGCGCCACTTGTGGCAGGGGTCAAGAGGTCATCGTGTAGGCTTGTCCCATCCTCTTTTGCACTGAGACCGTCCTCCAGGCAAGACTGCCATTTCGGCAGCTGGACCTCATCTGAACTTTAACAATGCCCTCCTCCTCCCCTTTCCACCATATTTTACCATGTATGGATTTGTGTTTGGGCCCCACAAGATTGGGGCAAAATTAAATGAGTTACCTATGTAGGTGAATTCTTTGTTAGACTGTTAATCGGTCACCCATTTTGTTGCCCACTTTATGTATTTCACAGTTATCGGCATGTTAATCATTGTAAGGAAATTTTTTTGTGTGTCAGTTTAATTGGTCACCAATTTTGTGGCCTAATTGATGTATCTCATCTTTGCAATTTTAATTTTATCACAAGTGTAAGTAGGTTAGTTATTCTAAGGTCACACGTTTTGTACTATGTTTGCGTGTCATCAATTAGTGGCCTGTTTGATATATTTTACAATTACAGTTTCTCATTAAATGGTCACCCATTTGGTGGCCCATTTCTCCCACAAAGACATAAGTTGGGTATTCCTTAATTTTGCTGGTGTTGTAGCTGGCCGGGGCACAGCATCACTACCAGTGATGTGGGGCCTTGTCCAGCATTGACAGCGTTTGCAGGGGATAAATATTGTTTATCAAATTTTAAAACCACCTAGAAACACAATATAACAGTACGTCCCGACCATATAATTGAGAGTGTATAGAGCTAAGAATCCTTCTAGTTTTGACTTTCTGTATAAAGATCGCAGGGTGCATGAAACAAGAGTAAGAGATATTATAACTTGTACTTGAAACAATGTGTGTAATGTATACACGGTTAGATTTCAGCCGAATTGAACCCAATAAAGGGCACTATATATAAGCAGAATCAATGCAACGGAGTGTCTTGAGGTGACCACGAGGCAGACTTCAACCCCTATGTTATTTATTATTAATCTTTATTCTTATACATATAGGCCTCCAAATGTATGCAAAAGTTATCAAAATAGGTGTAACATATGTACTATGTATTGTATAGAGAGACACGGAGGCCGTTGTTACTAGTCTCAAGCATGAGGAGAGTCTTACTTTATTCTGCACATGCGCACTACAATGATACGTCACTACATGAATACATTAGCATATATTACACTGCTTCCCCTTTTAAAAGAAAAGTGTTACATGCCTGATTTCTACAAATAAACTACATCACAAAATCTACAGATCTAATTTCACTACTGGTTTTCTAACTCTATTTGATCTTCTAACTGGTTCAGTAATTACACTTGGTTTTACTGATTTCTCCTGACTTGGTGTTACTTTGTCAGATTTACTGGTACCATTAACTGAAACTGCAGTATTTTCTTTAGGTTTTACTACATTGGGTATTTCAGTCTGATTTGCTCTAGGCATTTCTTTTACTGGCTGTGGACTGAAATCCCTTACGTACACCTTTGATTCACTGGCCACTGGTACACTCGTTTGTTTGAACTCTGGTTCACTTTCCTCATAGGTTTTCACCATATGATCCGCATGAACCATTTTAGTCGTGGACCCAATTTTGACCATGTAATTTCTAGGTCCTTTGACTTCAATTACAGAGCCTAATAACCACTTATCCAGTTTTGACTCTGCTCTAGGATTTTTCACTCTCACAATATCACCAATTTCAAAATATCTCTCTTGTTTTCTATGACGATCAAACTGCTCTTTTTGTGCGTTTTGTTTCTTCTCTACTCGCTTTGCAAGACCGGGTTTTACCAATTGCAATCTAGTACGAAACTGACGTTTGCACATTAACTCAGCTGGACTTACACCTGTTGTACTATGAGGTGTAGTTCTGTATCTAAACAGAAATCTACCAATTCTACATTTCAGAGACAAAGACGCATCTCCTGCTAAGACTTGTTTAGTGAAGGCTTCTTTTACCAGCCTCACTGCTCTCTCAGCAGCGCCATTTGATGCCGGGTGATATGGAGCTACTTTAATATGCTGAATGCCATTCTTTTTCATAAACAATCCAAATTCATCAGATGTAAACTGTGGACCATTGTCTGAAACTAACTGCTCAGGTAGACCATGTTCTGCAAAGATTAATCTCAGCTCATCAATAGTATGATCAGCTGTGATTTTCTTCATAGGTTTTACATCTACCCATTTAGAATGACAATCAACAAGAACTAAGAAATAGTATTTCTTATCTTCACAAAAATCAATGTGAGCTCTTTGAAAAGGTCTCATTGGCCATACCCACGGATGTAAAGGTAATTTAGCTGGCATTTGTCTTACTCGCTGACAAACTGAACATGCTTTCACTTTACTCTCAATATCCGCATCAATATTTGGCCACCATACATGACTACGGGCAAGTGCTTTCATGGCACATACTCCAGGATGTTCCCAATGAAGCTCGTCTAACAACCTTTCACGAAACTTCTTTGGAATCACCACTCGAGTACCCCACAAAATACAACCTTGTTCCGTTGACAATTGATCTCTTCTACGATAAAATGGCTTAAGTGCCTCAGACATATCTTTGAAATAACTGGGCCAACCATTCAATACAAGATCATACACTTTGCTAAGAAGTGGATTAACTTTGGTTTCCTTCGCAATATCATCAGCTACAACTGGGAAACTCTCATCTATTACACTAACAGCAAATACACTGTCCTTAGCACCTTGTGTGCTTGGACTTGGTAGTCTTGACAATACATCACAATTTGCGTGTGCTCGTGTGTTACGATACTCTATATCATAGTCGTATGCCTGCAGAGTCAGTGCCCATCTTTGCATTCTTGCAGCTGCTACGGTAGGAATACCTGATTTTGGACCTAAGATTGCCAACAATGGCTTATGGTCCATAACCAAGGTAAATTTTCTCCCATACAGGAAATCATGGAATTTCTTGACTCCAAATATCAGTGAAAGTGCTTCCCTCTCAATTTGGGCATAGTTACGTTCACTCGGGCTTAGAGTTCTAGAGGCATACGCTATTGGTCTTTCGTCACCATTTTCAAATACATGTGAGAGAACAGCTCCCACACCATAACTTGAAGCATCACAATCTAACTTCAGCTTCTTATTTGGATCATAGTGTACAAGTAAAGTTTCACTACTTAACTTTGCTTTACATTTCTCATACGCCTTTTGACATTTTTCAGACCACTTCCAGTCAACTCCTTTCTTTAACAATGCATGGAGTGGCTGTAAAGTTGTGGCTAAATTCGGCAAAAACTGATGGTAATATTGTACCATACCTAGAAATGATCACAACTGTGCGACATTCTTTGGGATTGGAGCCTGCTTAATTGCTTGCAATGACGATTCTACAGGTCTCAATCCTTCACCACTGTATTCTAAACCCAGATATACAGTACTTGCTTTGACAAATTCACATTTCGACAAATTAACATGAAGATTGTTATCACTTAATCTTTTGAGGACTTCCTCTAAAATATCAAGATTCTCATGAACATTATTTCCTCCAATGAGAATATCATCTTGTTTACATACACATTTCTGAATACCCTGTAAGATACAATCCATCTATCTTACTTTGGAAAATCTTTGGTGCTGACTTCACACCATACGGTAACTTAGTATAGGCATACAGGCCTTTGTGAGTATTGATGGTTAAGTACTTCCGACTTTCATCATCAACTGACAATTGTGCATACGCATGCGTCAAATCTAATCGTGAAAATACCTTTGACCCTGACAATTGAACATACAAATCTTGTGTAGTTGGCAGAGTACATTGCTCATCCTCAACTACCGGATTAATACTGACTTTATAATCTCCACATATTCTCACAGATTTCCCCGATTTGGGAACGACAACAATAGGACTCGCCCATTCAGAGCGGTCTACTTTGACAATTACACCGTTTTCCTCTAACTTTTGTAACTCTGTTTCCACTGCTTCCCTGAGCGCATATGGAACTCTACGAGGTTTATGAAACACAGGCTTGGCGCCTTCTTTCACACGGATGTGAGCTTTGTGCCCACGCATACCATCGTAGCTATCAGAAAATACATTACTGTACTTACGTAAGACTGAATCAAGTTTGTCTTTCGTATTACCGGTCATACAATCACCGGAGTTTTCTTTGTTAGCTTTTTCAGCTACATATGTAAAAATCTTACCCCAATTTTATTTCAACTTTTGCAACCAGTTTCGCCCAAGTAATGTTGGTTTACCAGGGTGATCTACTATTATCAGTGGCAAGTTGACACGCTGACTTTCATAGCTCACTTCGACCGAAATTTCTCCACTAACGGAAATTGTATCGCCAGTGTAGCTTTTCAATTTAATTCAAGACTTTCTCAAGGGAATTTTCCGGAAATTCTTGTCATACTCTGACTTTGACATGATACTGTAGTCAGCTGCCGTGTCTACTTGCATGGACACTGATTTACCATTAACATCCAGTTTTACATAATAACCAGATTTTTCTCCACTTACATTCATATTAATGGAGGACTCAACATGATACATATTACAATTGGAATCATCACTGTCGCTATCTGCTTCAGTGACAGCCTTTACTGATTTTGACTTACCAGACTTCGGCCTTTTACCACTTTGGTTATCTTTGCCCTTTGGTTTCGACTTACAGAATTTCGCAAAATGACCACGTTTAGAACACTTATGACACTCAACATTTTTGTGTGGACAACCTTTAGCCAAATGATTATTTCCACACCTATAACACTGTATAGTCTTAGAAGAGTCACGTTTGCTTACTACTTTACTGATCGTCCCTTTACTTGAAGTGTCCTTCGCCATTTGATTCGACTGGTGCAGTCCCGTTTCCATCGATATCGCGATCTCGCACGCTTCGACGAAACCTACCTTTGAAATGTCTTTCATAGTCATAAAATGCTGACGAATTCGCGAGTTGTACAGTCCTGTTACCAGTTTGTCCCGCAAAATTCTACCTTGACAGCACTCATTGTAGTTACAGTCCCGCAGCTTCTGCTTCAACGCGGTTATGTAGTCTTGCATCGATTCGCCTGGCTTCTGGTCCCGCTTCAGGAAATGGAAAGCTCCAGCAAGTTCCATCTGCGCTGGATCGTAGTACTTTTCCAAGCACGCCACGATCTCTGCTAGCGACTTGTCTGCTGGTTTTGCTGGCAGGAGTATATCCTCCAACTCGGAGAAAGCCGTTTGACCAATACAATACAAAAGCGCATCTTTCTGGTCTTTTTCCTCCGTGATGCTGTTGACACGGTAAAACCTCTCCATCCTATTGTAGTAAGACTTGAAAGTACTTTTCGTCTTGTCGAAAGCTTCAGTCGTTGCACGTGTTATTCGGGCGTTGGTTCGGCCGTTTTCCATTATCGCTTGTTTACTTTACCGCTTAAGACAAA
This sequence comes from Ptychodera flava, assembly GCA_001465055.1. Classification (NCBI taxonomy): domain Eukaryota; kingdom Metazoa; phylum Hemichordata; class Enteropneusta; family Ptychoderidae; genus Ptychodera; species Ptychodera flava. Next base: position 280,929 of record LD349063.1, on the reverse strand, counting down.
GGAATTTTGAAAACTTGAACTTCGGGTGACACAGTCTTAATAAATCTTCAGATTCGCTGAGATTTTCCCTGACTGCACTGCGTAGAACAACTGTTCAAAGTTCTTTGAGTTACTTTGAAGTTACTTCTCGCTACTGGATCGCTTCCACTGTTCCGATCCTCTACCCCAAGTTCCGCTCGACGGCGTGGCACTCTTCCTCGCCAACTGCTTGATAGTCCGAATTGAATCTGCCGCTTTTTCTCCGTTCTCCGACCTCGTTTTTGTTCGAAACAACTTGCACGTTGCGCGAACAATGCACTCTAAGGTCACTGATGTTTTATCCTCGTCGCCACTTGTAACATATGTACTATGTATTGTATAGAGAGACACGGAGGCCGTTGTTACTAGTCTCAAGCATGAGGAGAGTCTTACTTTATTCTGCACATGCGCACTACAATAATACGTCACTACATGAATACATTAGCATATATTACACTAGGTACATCTCGGAAGACACTGTTGTTATATATATAAATATGATGTGTACATCTATTCAATTGAAGTATTTACAGTAACATGGTTAGACAGAATCTGGAAAAATCACAGATTGTATGCTTTCTCATTGTATGCATTTTCATTGCAAAAAATATAACCTTTGATAAATTATGGATAATAGTGATATTCTGCATTTGAAATAGCAGAATAAACTTATCAATTGACGGATGAGTGTAAATGTTGTGTGGTAAATATTTGGCCCTGAGCTCTTTATATAATGGACAAATAAGGCAAAAGTGATATTCATCTTCAATACGTTTTGTATCACACTAACAACAAACTCTATCTGAACGACTAATTTTTAAATATCTGCCAGATTCAATTCGTAAAGAATGTGCAGAAAGTCTAAAACGACATAAAGCAGTGCGAAACTTGTGTACCTGGTCAACTGACAAATATGACTCATAAGAAAATGAAATTTTGATAATACGATCAGTGTCAAGCTTACTAAATATAGGTATACTGGCATGCCAATCTTGGATATAAATATCTTTACAGCGTTGTTTAAAAAGAAGGATAAAGCGATTGAGCCATGCTTCGCCCATTCCAACTGAAAAAAGTAACTTTTTGACACCAAGTGCCCAACACTCTTTACCCTTCTCTGCTTCATTATATTGAAAGATATAACAATGATATGCCAGACGATTTTGTGGCATAGACAGCAATCTAGACCAATATTTGATCACTCTAGTCAATCTGAAAACACGCACTGGGAAACGGCACAGTTCAGCTTTAATTACCAGACTTGGTGTATTTTGATAGACTTTCAACACGTAACGACAAAATTTATTCTGGACAATTTCAATTTGTTCTATTTGATGAAGCCCCCATATTTCACTTTCATACATCATAATTGGTAAAATTTTTCCATCAAATATCTTAAAAGCCAGCTTAACATCAAGAGCACCAAATTTAGCAAAAGCTTTTTGGAAATTAAAAAGAGCTTTGATGTTGAGCTCGATTCCATAAACCAGAGCTAAACAGCATAACACCAAGGTAGCTAAAAGCTTGGACCACCTCCAATTTCTGGCCATTCAAAAACCATTTTTCACTATTCTTTAACCTCCCTGCTTTCCTAAAAACAATAGTTTTGGATTTTGAAATATTAACCCTGAGTTTCCATTCAACAGAATACGAGCTGGGATTGTTCAATAGTCTCTGAAGTCCTATTTGAGTCGTACTGAATAAAGTAAGGTCATCGGCATACAGGAGAAAAAAGATTAACAGTTGCTATATGCACTCCTGCAAAATCATGTTCCAAAGCATTACCTATATCATTGATATATAAAGTAAATAAATGTGGGGACAGAATGCTACCTTGTTGGACACCAAGCTCAAATCTGAAGAAATTAGAAATACCTGACGGAGATCAAATACAGGCTGTCACATTAGAATACATGGGATGTAAGATTGAAAACACTCTACCTTTCACACCAGCTTTAAATAGCTTGTAGATTAACATATAATGGTTTACACGGTCAAAAGCTTTTTCAAAGTCGATAAAAGCACAATAGAGTCGGCCACTTAGTGCAAGATATCTAGTTAAAAATGTTATCTACAGTGAATAATTTTGATGAAAACCAGCTTGCTCTTCAATAAGTTTAAAATTTGTATCAGACCAGGACAGTAATCTTTGATAAATAATATTGCTGAAAACCTTATTAATTGTAGAAAATAAGGTTATTCCTCTATAATTGTTGACATTTTCTTTAGAACCTTTTTATGTAATGGGACAATTAGTCCCTGTGCCCATTGTTTTAGAAAACAACCTGTTGCAAGAATATTATTAAATAGGTGGAGAATAATGTTTTTATGTTGGATAGGTGCATTTCAAAATTTCAGGGGCAATCCCATCAATACCTGGTGCCTTATTCTCTTTCAAACTAGAAATGGAATGTTCAAGTTCCTCCAATATAATGTCTACATCAATTCAATCTGTAGCGATAAGATCTTCATCAAAATCTCTATTGGTATACGCATTGTTTACAAATTGTTTTACATACTCATAAAATTCATCATCTGTATCAGATGATGACAAACAGACTCAGTAAATAAACCAGAGAAATACTCGTATACCACTCATAAACTATTATGTTTTGTGATGGCAGACTGTTTTTATAGCTGATCAGTTTCCAAAATTGCCTAGAATTTGGCTGTCAACTAAAGATAGCCAATTTTTGTTTTTCAAATTCACACCAATCATTCTTCTTTTTCGTTAATAAAGTCTGATAATTTTTCTTTAAATTAATGTATTTATCAAGGGCATCTTTGGAACGACAATTTCTAAAATGGTTTAAAGCTTGACGAACAGCCCTTTTCATGTTAGCACACTCATAGTCATACCAGGTGTTGCCCTGCACTTTAGAATGGCCATCTTTAATCTCTGCGCTGCATTTCATAGTGTCAACAGATAATTGAATAGAATCAATAAGGAGAGCAGCTGCCTCATCAATATCAGCCGTCAGCATTTGCAAGAAAAGACAATACATTACAAGTAACACCTGTTCCAAGATCCCCGTCCCAATAATTACTGAAGTTCTCTTTACATGACTCTTTCCATGAAAATCTGATAATGGAAACCTGCTCAGTTTCACCCTTCTCAGAGACACTTTGTGAAAATACTGGTAACTTGATGTTAAACAAAATGGGAAAGTTGTCAGACTCTGGGCGATCACACACACTAAAATGTCTAAAGATTTCAAAATCTTCATATTTTGCGAGTAAATAGTCAATAACACTTCCACCTTGTTCCTTGATACATGCAAAATATCCTTTTCCTTGGTCATTATGTAGCCTGCCATTGACAATTCTCGGTCCTGTATGTTTACAGAAGTCAAGTAAAAGGTGACCATATGAATTCAATGTACAATCCATGGATGATCTCTTTGGAATGTTGTTATCCGATACATAATCACCACTGAGAGGAAGAAATTCTGCTCTATCACATTGAATGTAGTCAAGATCAGTAGCAGTTCTTGCGTTAAAATCGCCACAGATAATGAATTTACAATCTGGGAATCTGGCTGAAAGTGTAACAAACTCTTGTTCGAGGTAAAGAAAATTGTGATCATCTGCATAGGAACTAGAACCCTGGGGTGAAAAATACACAACTCCAATACAAATTTTGAGTTCATTTACGGTACATATTACCAATATATCTTTGGTAAACTCACTTTCCTAAATTTTGATATTATTACTATATTTGTTGCGATAATAAACACTAATACCTCCAGAAAGTCTGCCAAAGTTTGCTTCGACTAACATGAAAACTTTCATAACCTTTTAGTGAATATTTAGCATCGACTGACATCCATGTTTCTGTCAAGAAAACAAAATCGTATTGCTGTAAATACATTAAAAGGTTGTTATTACTCCATTTGTTTTTCATACCATTAATGTTCCAAAGGATACACGACAAATTACCATATGATGAATAAACCGTCTCTTCGGTGACATTGTTCTGTAATACTGTGTACTGGTCAGAGCTTGTCTTACCGGGTTTAGATTGAGTTCTTTGAGTTGTTGAGTTAGGATTGTCAGGACCTTGGCCATGCCCCTATCTGTTCCCGATTTTCTTCAACTGTGGAGGTTCTTTGGTCTGGTCAAGAACGAACATGTCGTCTTCAACTATGAGTTTGTCGTACCGTAATGACGTTCTCTTGTTGTCCTGCCTCGCTGCCTGGAGAAACACACCAAACTTTCTTCGCTTCTCGCGCACGAGCGGGGAAGATCTTCAGTCACCTTAAACGGACTTTCTCTGGGCAGGTTTCTGCTCTCCCGGAGAATTCTTTCTCTCTATTTATATTTATTAAACTTTACAACGATCGGCTGTGGATTATTACGGACTTTGGTCAATCTGTGCGCTCTTTCAATCTCGATAGTTTCACCTACTACTGTGTCTACTTCCCGTGAAACAAAGTAGCGCACTTTCTTTTCAGACTCTTCCCAGGATTCGTTGTTACTTTGTTCAATTCCATGAAAAATTAGGTTATTCCTCCGCAACTGACCGTTGGTGTAGTCTTGTTGTGATTCCATTTTGTCCAATTTTTTCTTAAGTTCCATGTTTTCTGCCTCCAATTCCGTTATTTGCCGATTGGCTTCAACAAGTTCATTTTCAACTCCGTTAAGTCCTTGTTTCAACTCAACTGCCCTCTTTTCTTCAAGTTCAGAGAATCTTTCTTCAATTGAACGATGAAGGGACGAAATTTTGCTGTCAATGAAGGTCTTCAGCTGATGAACAATGGCGTCACTCTCTGTACAGATGGGTTGAGTGCGCACTGGAGAACCTTCTTCGCTATTGCTAGCAAATGTACGTCCGTTAATTTACTCTGCCTGGTTCTTGGAGCTGCACTTTGTTGCTGTTTTTCTCTGTTAGATGGACCGGGATTGCTCTCAATATCCCCACATGTCAGCAAGATGGAAAAACTTCAGCACGCGAACAAAGGCGCTTACGGGTACCTTGTCCGTCCCAATATGGCGACCACCATGTGATCTTGCTTGCAATGGTTGAGTGAAACAACCAATTCGTTGACGCCATACCATTAGTGCGACGCCCATAGTCATCCAGACGTGGCCAAGGAAAGATACTGAAGCCAATAAAAACCTTCAGAACCGAACTTCAACTGAATATTGGTGAAAAAAGTACATTTCTTTGGAGACAGATGTAACACCCGTTGTGTACACATCTACGTACAACAGCGCCCTCAAACCCCATGTGATCTAAACAAAAATAGTTTAATTAATGAATTTTTCGTTGTGCAAAAAATATGAAAAACAGTTTATCATCATACGTACAATACCAAGATAGATGTAAAACATAGTCTAAAGTGTGTAAAATAAATGTTTTTTCGTGTTTGTAAAAATAACCTCAGTCCTTCACGAAAGTAATGAGGTCCGCAAAAATAATCTGGTCAAAATCCAACTCGCACCAGCATTCAAGACAATGCTCGATCGAGTTGCCGCGCAGAGAACTGAGCGACAGTTCTAAGGAATCTATGAACACGATTAATGTAATGTAGATATAGTTGCCGTACCAGTCATTTCATCTCAATCAAGTTAAATTTGCCCTCCGACGTCCGATATGCCGAATTTGCCATCTTAGAAAAAGGACTTTGTGAGCGGAATAGGGAAAACTTGACGTAACTAAAGCGTTAATGTACATTTTGTTGCGGTACGAATAAAACATTTCAAACATATTTACATCATGTTCTCGTGTAATTTCGTTACTGGCGTGCCTTAATAAAACTAAACTTGTTAAACGACCTTACGAAAGTTTGACTGTTTGCGGAGTATCTTACAAAAATAATCGCAATCATACCAATCCATAATCCAATGACAGTAGGTCGGAATTCGGAAGACAATAGTTGTAAACATAGACACAAAACAGCATAGAACAGACAGCAAATAGACGGTACACAAACAAAGTCACATTCATGAAAGAAAGATATATGGACCTCCGGCCAGAAGACCAAGAAGCGATGTCAGGTGTTTCGAAAACAGTAAGCGCATCCTGCCCCACATGTGGCACCCGCCAGATATCAATCTATAAGTACTAAGTCAGATAGGTAGTGGTATATCTAAAACTTACACAATAACACATACAATCATGACCTTGGAACCTCCATAAATGTAATAATCCCCTCAAATGTAATATCAACCACAATTGTAATACCAGATGTGATCTGAAAGAGCTCACGTATTTTACAACCGGTTCTTTAATAGTAGCACATTTCACAGAACAATTATATCACTATATGTAGCAGGTTATATCAACTTCGCACAGTACTCCCAGAGTTAAATCACTAATTACAAACTTTATTGAATATGCAGATGAGCTGTTAATTACATTGACACTACTCAATGCTTCATGGGAAAATCAGATATCCATCAGATCAACATTTGCAATGCTGTAATTTTAGAGTAATATCACTAATTACAAAGTTCATCAAATATGCAAATTAGCCCTTAATTAACTTGACACGGTTAAATGTTTCATAGCACAATTAAATATTTATCAGATTAAAATCTGTAGCAGGTTTCAACAAATTTGGTGCCGTAATTTCAAAGTTATATACCTAATTACAAAGTTTATTAAATATGCAAATGAACCCTTAATTAAGTTCTCACTACTAAATGCTTTACAACACAGTCAGATATCTGTCGGATCAATTTATGCAGCAGTTTTCATCACATTTAATGCAGTTTTTTCGGAGTTATATGAATAAAACTTCATAAAATATGCAAATGAACTATTTGTTAACTTGAAACTGCTCAATGCTTCTCAGTACAATTCGATATTTATCAGATCAAGCTACGAATAAAATATTTCTAACCTATTTACATCACATGTTCTCGTGTAATTTCGTCACTGGCGTGCCTTAATAAAACTAAATTTGCTTAAACGACCTTCACGAAAGTTTGACTGCATTGAGCAGTGTCAATCAGATCGAGCTGCACTCGACTACCTCCCCTTTATTGACCCCGTTTTTACGTTATCTCCGCCGCGGATCGCGTCTAACTCCAGTTTGGCTTTTTCATGAATGTTCCTACACCACATCTACCTAACTCTGGAGTTTGTCAACTTTGCCTTTCCTGAGTTTTCCCTGAACTTTGACATTGTCTTTTGCAACTACACCGAACACTGTCGCCATTCTGAACCATGCCTTCAATGCTGTACAACGCTGCCACCTTGATGAATATTGGATGGAATGTTATGAAGAGTCCTACTTTATTGAGAATTAATGCTAATCTGTGGAAGTGTCTCAAAGATCTGAACATCTGTAAGACTGCGAGTACCAGGCGAGGCTGCACTGCTGGCAGACTGATGCAACGACCTATCCAAACTCAGATAACTCCTCATCACCTGCTGAAACGTTTCCATCCAACCAATCACAGTTTCTCAACCAACTATGCCAACCTCGTTAATATCCCTGTCAGTACAACAATCACTGCTGAAACAATGCACAGAAATCCACCAGTGCACAGTAAGTGAGGCTACCCACAATTCTCCTTGATTTGTTCACTCAGACATTTTTTGCTAAAGGCTTTTTCAATTTTATCAGCTTCTTAATGATTTGTAACTTACAGTTTAAGTTCAGGATTATATGTTAAGACTATGTTCCAAAATTATTGATTATGTTTAAAATTCAAGAGTAAATTGAATGAGAAGTTGATGTTTGGAGGTGCTAAAATTGCACACTTGTCAAGATAAAGTTATCAGCAACTAAGATGGTCTCATCATACCACCTGTCAGACATGCAAATTTCCTTTATTACGAACATTGAAAAAAATCAATACCCTTTCTTTTGCCAACACAGATGCAACTTATTCCCTTAGTTTCCTTGAAAATATTGTGTATGGCTGTCAAAAATCTATGTCGACAAAATTACAAAATTACTATCTCCTCCGCGGAAAAGGGGCTGATCTTCTCATTATTCACAGTGAGAAATCAGAAAATTATGATGATCAGAACTATATATGTTGCCAGAATTTTGAAATGTGGACCGAGTTGTTCTGTGTACAGAAGAAATTTGCTTCAGTTAAGTGAGTGATCTCCGTGTGTACAGATCATGGAGGATTGTGGGTAGCCTCACTTACTGTGCAGTGTTGGTTTCGAAACCTTCTTCATCTCAGAGACAACACAATTCCTTTCGTTGCTCTTTCATGAATTGCCGTTAACTGTGTAATAAATCTACCGCCGTCAAGGAATTCATGCATGAATGCCACCTCGACGTGCTTTTCCTGGCGGAAACATGGCTTCGCGACGATGCCAGTGATTAATCATTAGTTTCTGACTCTCTCCCGCCCGGTTACAACATCATCAGTGTTCCTCGGAGTCGACATGGAGGAGGTGTCGCTGTCATATTTGACTAGTCATTATCAGTGTCACATGTTCCTATAACCAGCTCATTTAATTCGATAGAAGTATTGGAATTGCTTGTAAAGACTCCGTCATCGCACATTACTGCTGTCACTGTGTACCGCCCTTCGCCAAATCAGACAAACGGTCTTACTGTCGATAATTTCGTTGAGGATTTTACGAATTTTTTTGTCTTCTCACCTTGACAAAAATTAGCCATTAATCATTGTTGGTGATTTTAACTTCCATGTCGACGATCGCAACTGCACAAGTGCCGGGAAGTACCGTGATCTGTTTGACTCTTTCTCCCTGCGTCAATGGATCTCCGGTCCCACTCATCGTGCTGGTCATACCATTGACCACATAATCACACGCATTGATGATACTACCATTACCAACGTCCGAGTTGAACCTATCTATGCCATATCTGATCACTATCCTTTGCTTTTTACTGTGAACCAATGCCATTGCTCTGCAGAAAATTGGTAGCGTATAATATTAAGAAACATGAAATGTTTTTCTGCTGATTCATTCGCCCATGATCTCTCATCATCAATTCAGCTTCAGCCAAACACCGAGGTGTCGAGAAAATTGGACATATGAATCGCGTATTACGTGACACATTTGATAACCATGCCGCTAAGAATGTGAAATTTCTTCAAAATAGACAACCTGCACCATAGATCATCAAGTCTGTTACGAATGAAAGATCAGAAAGAATAAAAGCTTAACGGATTTGGAGAAAATCTAAACTAGAAGTATATCGACAGATTTACAGAGAGTTGCGGATACACGTTGTTCACCTCGTTGAAAATGCCAAACGTAATTATTTTTCAGACTTGATTGACAATAGCAAAGGCAACCAGAAACAGTTGTTTAATATCGTTGAACGGCTAATCGGCTAACCTCGGAGATCTGTTCATCTTCCGAAGCATGATAACCCGCCAGAAATCGCCAAACGCTTTGCAGATTCCTTTTTACATCGTGTGAAGTCTCTAGTTTCGAACTTGAGCCAATCATCCGACGATCTTCACCATCAACACTCGTCACATCGTCTGTGATTTGAAACCCGAGTGTCGCTTCGAAACTTTAATGCCAACAACCACTGAGGAACTCTTGCGTTCCATTCGGTCATTTCCTTCGTCCACATATAGCCTAGATCCAATTCCTACTAAGATCCTGAAGCAGCCAGAAATCCTACAGGTGTTACTACCGTACATAAATGAGCTTTTCAATGACTCTTTACGTGATGGTATTATACCCACTGATTTTAAACACGTTGTTGTTAAACATCTTCTCAGGAAACCATCTCTCGATCATGAGATTCTTACATTCCTATCAAAGGTATTAGAACGCATAGTTGCTACTAGGCTGACCAATCATATTGCTAGTCATTCCCTGAGTGATCCGCTACAATCTGCGTACAAAGCTGGTCACAGCACAGAGACTGCTCTCTTAAAGGTTAATATTGACATTTTGTTAAAACTTGATGCAAAACATGATGTATTTTTGCTTTTACTTTCAATGGCTTTCCGCAGGGTTCGATACCGTTAATCATGATATTTTATTAAGTCGGTTGTCAGACCTTCTTAGTGTTTCAGGAAATGCACTTAATTGGTTCCGCTCATATCTTTCTAACCGTAGCCAGTGTGTTGTTATCGATTCTACTAAATCATGTTTCCGTCAAAGTGATACCGGGGTTCCACAAGGTCAGTTCTTGGCCCTATACTATTTAATGTATATACATCTCCTTTGGGGAAATTAGTTGTAAGTCATGGTTGCCTGTATAGTTTTTATGCAGATGATTCATCATTATATACGTCTTTTAAGATCAATGAAGCTTCTGTGACATCAAGCAATCTTGAAATTTGTATTTCAAAAGTTAGGTATGGATGTCTGCAAATTTCCTTTGTTTGAACGATGATAAAACTGAATTTGTAGCTTTCTCTGCATCTTCCAGTAATACTTTGGATGATACAATACAGGGGTTACAGGTCGGTGACACCTTGATTCCTGCTCAAAATCAGGCAAAAAGTCTTGGAGTTATCCTGGATTCTTGTCATACGATGTACCCTCATGTCAACAATATCTGCCGCTCAGCTACTTTTCACTTAGGACGCATTGCAAATATTCGCAAATATCTTTCTAGATCAGACACGGAACATTTGATTCACGCTTTTGTGACATCTCGCATTGATTCATGTAATTCGCTTCTTTATGGTCTTCCGAAATATTCAATTAATCGGATTCAACGTATTCAGAATATAGCTGCTAGAATTGTAACTCGCTCAAGAGTAACTGAGCATATCACCGCGATTTTGTTTCAGTTGCATTGGCTGACTGTTTCTCAACGTACTGTTTTTAAGATTCTTATCTTCGCCTATAAATGTATCCATTCACTCGGTCCAAGTTATCTTTCTAGCAAGGTTAATTTGTACGTCCCAACCCGTAATCTAAGGTCCGCTGACCAATTTAAACTGTGCCAAAGCAGGTCGCGCACAAAGAAATATGGTGACCGTGCCTTCATGATTGCCGCCCCCTTTTTATGGAACAACCTTCCGATTGAGGTTCATCGCTCCCCAAGCCTGCCAAGTTTTAAATAAAGCCTTAAAACACTTCTTTTTAATTCTGCTTTTAACTGAATTCATCCATTGTATTGCTTTTTTTTTTTTTTTTTTTTTTTAAATTCTTGTAACCTTTTATAAAATTGATTGTATTTTACCTAACGTCTCTGGTCATACTATTTGTGTGGATTTTATCGCTTTATAAATGAACAAATTATTATTATTATTATTATTATTATTATTATTATTATTATTATAACATCTGTAGCAAGTTTCATCAAATTTAATGCAGTAATTTTGGAGTAATATCACTAATTACAAAAGCTCATTAAATATGCAAATGAACACTTAATGAAGTCCACACGTTTAAATGCTTTGCACCATAATTAGATATCATTCGGATCAGTATATGCAGCAGATTTCATCACATTTGATGCAGTCATATCGGCGTTATACGGCTAATTACAAAACTTCATAAAATATGCAAAGTAGCTATTTGTTAACTTGACACTGCCAAATGTTTCTCAGTACAATTAGATATTTATCAGATCAATATCTGTACCAGATTTCACTGACTTGGATGCCGTAATTTCAGAGTTATATGCCTAATTAAAAAGTTCATTAAAATACAAATGAGCCCTTAATTAACTTTACACGACTAAATGCTTTACACCACAATTAGATATCAGTCGGATCAGTATCTGCAGCAGATTTCATCACATTTGGTGCGGTTATTTCGGAGTTATATGACTAATTGCAAAACTTCATAAAAATGCAAATGAGCTATTCATTAACTTGACACTGCCCAATGCTTCTAAGTAGAATTAGATATATATAAGATCAATATTTGTTGCACGTGTCATCAAGTTTGGTGCAGGAATTTAAGAGTTATATCACTAATAACAAAAGTTCATTGAATATGTAAATGAAGAGATAATTGACATGACACTCACAGTATCATCATAATGTTCTGAGATTGTCTTCTGTGAAAAGTTTCATGAAATTTTGAGCAGTATTTCTTGATATATGTCTACACTGTCATTACTGTCTCCACAGGGAAACGACTGTACGCAAAAAATGATATCGCATAACTTCATTTTTTTACAAGCCACACTAACCAAAATCTAATCAATTCTTGCTAGTAGCTGACATGTTGGTATCTGTGCACCTAATCTGACTTGAATTTGTTCAAGCGTTTTTGAGTTATCGTGTAAACAGACAGACAGACACATACACACACACACACACGGACAGACAGAAAGACGGACATCGCTATGACATTAGCCCACGTGTATGAACACGTAGCTAAAAATCGACCACAAATGTAATAAAACGGTCAACCATTAATGTAACTACCCGGAACCACAAATGTAATAAACAAACTAACCATAAATGTAATAACACTCAACTATAAATGTAATAAACTTGAACTTGTATGTGATCATTTGTTTATCAATGCCCTGAGTAAATACTAAAGTTCAATAAGTCTAGTGTAATGTTATCGTACACTTTCCTGAAACAAGGTTTCATTTCCCAAACATAGAATAGAATACATTGTGAACACTATCAGAGGTACCGATCAAACAGTTCGATAAAGGAAATGGAACAGCAGTTCAAGACACTAATGATGATATAATAAGGAAGCGTAAAATAGATCGCCAACCAGTGATACCACACAAAGTTTACAACATACGACTCAGAATAAAAAAAAAACCCAGAGAAATATACAACCTTATAACAGAAACTTACGACACAAAGTTGTGTAGTCAGATTTTTGTGGTTAGTTTATTGCTATATTCGATGTAATTCACTACCTAGATAGTACACTCCTCAACAGCACACTTGTCACATAGCAGTTGTGCCATTATGCACTGTAGATTAGGACAGCGTAGACGACATGAAAACACGTATTGGACCGTGAACGGTGGAAGGTGCCGAACGCAATACTTACGAACTTGCAATGCATTCGTTTGTTTCTTTGGTATTTGTTAATGATAAAACTTTCCTTGTTTATCTTCTTCTTGAAATAGGAGAAATACCCTACTCACTGAATTTAAAAGACATAATCAAACGATATCTTGAAGTAGGCAATCGCTTGAAGAAACCAAAGGAATGCCCAGATAAAATGTAAGATTTCTTTAAACATAACGACATAATAATGAAGTCCAGAAAATACTTTTGTATATGATATATTGCCAAGAGTGGCCGTGGGATTTCATCCTCCTGGGTACGAGGAATCTGCGTGGGACAATGTTCATTTCGTATGCAGATATGCACATACTATGTAACCTATAGTTAACACATTGGCAAAGGACAAATGTTTTGATTATACAAAACGACAATGATAAAAGTACCATCTAATTTCATCGGGTATTCTGGAGATTATTTACCCTGTACAACATACAGCTGTTGCGTTCATTTTGTTCACGTGAAGTCTGATGTAAGAACAGTTACCATAATACAACATACATCTTACAAAATACTTTATTTCAGATATGAAGTCATTAAGAAATGTTGGCAGCTACATCAAAAAGACAGACCAACTTTTAGAAGATTAGCAAACGAAATCGAAACAATTCATTGTGACCTTACGGTAAGATATATACTAACCTATATATTTATACATGCCTCGAAGTGAGCGCAAATCAGTAAATTGATTTGAATAGGAACATCCGGGGAATTAGCAAGCCGTATGAACGATGTACGGACCGGTTTCTATAGATGTAAAATATCCATACGCGCAGTGCTATTTTGACATTCCTAAACTCTGTTCGATACCGGTCGATAATGGCGTTGGACAAATTGTCATCTGCTTTCAAGCACATAAATCCATGTATTAAGGCAATTATATATATATATATATATATATATATATATATATATATATATATATATATATATATAACATCATATTCTTCAGACAGTTCGGCAGTGTCAATATTTGTTCGTTGTAAATATTTCGAGTACCTGCCGTTTGTATGATCATGTTGACAAAGAACAAATATTTTTCATTTTTTTTTGTTTTTTCGTAGCGTTTCATGACCTTTACATTTTATATTTCTCAGAAGATCCTAGCAAACATTGTGTGTTTTGTGTCAGTACAATTGAAATTAGTGATCAGGTTTAGGTGTCAATATTCCAGACCGTTAAAGTACTATAGGAATAGCCAAAAAGTGTGTCAAAAATTACAATGTAAAGAAACAAATTGAAGTGACTTTCACATCCAATTGATCAAACAATATAACTTTGTGCTATGTTTGTAAACATGAATATAATTTAAGCAAGATTTCAGTCACTTTCACTAAACAAGCTTGCCATTTTAATGCTCCCTGTAACTCAGAAATATAACTTTCCACGCAGAAAGAACCAGCAGATAGTTACGACGATGTTCAAGTACCATCTCAAGCTGGCATTGAATATGAAAAGGTTCGATATGGAGCCGAACTGTCTGAAGAATATGATGATATCACTGTACACATTACAGATTAAGATCAAAATACAGATGGAATTCGTGAGACCACTGACAATCTAGTGACTTAAATATCAAAAATGGAATTTAAAGTTCCAATTGACATTAAAGTTGGATGTTTGTCAACGTCTTTACAAGATTGTGACTTTTGAATCATTTTGATAAACTATCATTTATCGTTTAGTGGTCATATAATAATGTACTTAAAAGTGCAGTATGTGTAGTTTCCGTTAATACTCGTCGCTTATTCTGAGTTAAACATATTTTTGTCATTGGCTTACCAATCGACTCACAGTACATATCGGACGTAAAAGGGACATAAGGTATTCATCCTGAAAATAAATGTACGAAATAAAAGTGTTGGGAAAAGACGATTTTGAAGTTTTCTACAAATGATTCACACATTAAATATCGTCCAGTATCAACAGTGTTAGCTTAGCTAATTATCAACGTAATAAAACGAAGATATCCGATGGACGTCATCGTTTATCATCTCAGAAAAAAACTAGATGTCCTGTAATTATGTCGCCCTAAAAGTCAGTAAATTGTCTTTTTTATGAATTTTGACTGAGTCGTCTCCTGCGAAAAGATAATCTATGTATGACAATGTAGTCTATAGGATGTTTAGTCTGGTTGAAACTATATTTGAAACGTTTTTGATTCTTTCTTGTTTTTTATTCTACTCTGTCAGTAGTATTACATGCATCAGGTGGTTTACATATTCGCAGGATTGTTTGTTCTCTAATGTAGGGAATAACTTCACTGTTCGCACTGTGAGACTCTACAATGACCTACACGACAACACAGGCGATTGATCGTTTTTATAAATTGCTTTTTACACATGCTAATATAGTTGTAGCTGTTACATTAATACATTTATGGGACGTTGGTTTTTCTGACGTTAATATAGAGTTGAAGAGTAAGATTAGTTGTCATGGTAAACAATGACTGTTTCAGTGATTTTGAATTTATATTTATCGGTTTACAGTTAATAGTGGCTATATAATATATATTTATGTATTGCACCTGTTTTAACGAACATACAACGGTTTGATTTCTAAGGATAAATGATAAAATAAAATTAAAGATGAAATAATAAGTATGTTGACATGCCTACTTTATGAAATCGTTTTCATAAAATTGCTTTGTGTATGATAAAGTGGTGAATGACTTTATACATGATTGTACGCAATGCATGTTTTTTTAATAACTGTTTAATTTTGTACAGAGGATGAGGTGGGGCTATTTCATTTCAAGCGTGCCACTACTATTTCATGCAAACACTGGAAATACTAAATCGAAACTTCCACATTCAATGGTAGCAAAAACCGAGGCATTTTGATAATTTATTCCGTTGGCATACAAAGGGACAGAGACAGATAAGCGTTTAGAAAGGTTGAAAAATTTCCACTTATGAAGGGCTAAAGGAAGATATGCTTAGCAGACATAAAAGAATTGTAGACACAGAAGGGCAAGGCCTCAGCAGTATACAAGAAATCGCAAACTTTACATCAGAATATCGAATGGCGTACATCATTGTAACATTTTCACCGTAGCCAAGATATTGACAGCGTCACTGTTCTACTTCCATTAAGAGAAAGACTTTATCCATTAGGATAAAAAGATAGAGTCTACTTAGCGGAGTAGCAGCTTGAAAAACCCTAAACCAATCCATCGATCAAATCAGCTTCTCAACGCGTCAACGCAGTGATGAAGAAGATAAGATCTTTACGTCAAAGGTTGTAGATGACCAATGCCTACTGTTTGAGATGAAATTTCATAATTTTATACAAACTCTCAAGCAAGACTGATGCTCACTGGTGATAAAGGTTTCCCTCAAATTTTGAATTTTTTAAACGTTGTTATCAGGAGCTAAGTCAGCATATAGTTAATTCCGTGCAGGTAACAATATGTGCAGAATAGTACATTCAAATAATACAATAAATCTGCTACAGGAGAACTACATGAAATTAATCATTCAGCGACTTATTTGTCAGCATTACACGTAAAAACAATAGAAATATTGTAGATATTATAAATAGATTTTCTTAACAACTTTACAGAAGTAAACAGCGGATGATTACAAGCAATCAAAATCAACAAGAAACTGATCGACGGTATTGATATATCATTTCCTGCCAAGTTGTTATGTCTTTTTATGTTTTTTTTGAAAACCGTGTTTCCTATGTTTTATGCTTAAAATTGATCAAACAAGGATTTATTTAGCGTCAGAATCAATTACTGTGAAGTATTCTACTGAACTGAACAGAGAAGCAGCGATACGCGAAATAAAGAATAGTGCGGATTTCTTAAAGCAGGGGTGAACAAATGTGAAGATCTTACTAAGTGACTAACGCGACCAATATTCCAAAGATTCAACTAAAACTGTTTGCCTATTTCTACAGATGTAATCATTGCAATAATTAGGCTGCGTTCACAAATGATGGTGAATGTATGGGGCCGCTGGAGGAATTCTGATTGAAATCTTATTTTTTCAGATCCCCCTCAATACCCTCAAAACATTTTCAAGTCCCCCGTCTATATGATCAATTTTTTTTAGTTAACCCACGAATTATCATAAAGCCTCACATTTATTAGGGTTGTGATCACAAATGTTCGACACTACCTCTTACCAGCAGTTTGTAGAACCGTATTCCTAAGGACAGTTCTTCGATTGATTCATTTTAAAACGCACTGTGAACTTTTTTCGGGTTTATCTGGCTATGCCGACTTTAGGAGTTAACTCTGGCCAGGTCAATGGCTTCAGCTGAAAAGCACACAAAATGACAATCATAAGAGTGTATGCAAATTATGAATTCCTGGCTACATTTTACCAAATTGAGAAAAACTGAGCACGGTGACCTACCGAATTTTTTTTTCAAAAGTACAAGACATGGGACTTTGACGCTACTTAAAAAGTTTTACAAAATTGACAATAATGAAAGGTAAAAATATTCCATCAAATGAACGTGTTAATCTCTGAAATTTGGTGTAGTAATGGCAAATTTGGTAAAACAGTAAATAATTCCATTACGTCGTAATTTTTTCATTTACATTAGAGTCTTTACTGTTTTTAAATTTTACTTTTGTGTTATTGTAGGATGAAAATGTGAAAATTTCATTCACTGCATGAACTTTAAACGGATGATTTTATATTGATTTTTAGTGAGTTGCGTGAAAAATATTGACTTTTCATCGTAAATTTGTAGAAAATCAAGCATCGTGACCCCATCTTTTTTCTTTAAGGGACAATGTCGCCCATTTTTCATGAATTTTGTTTGATACGAGATATTACTTATATTGTTTGAAATGTTATAAGATACTGAATGAATGGGTGACCATGCATATATTCAACCCCAGTTACACGAAAAATGAAACCAGTGCGAAAATAAATTAATGGACATGACCATTAATTCATGTTTACTATGGTTTCATTTAATCTTTGTAAAACCGGGGTCGAATATATGCATGGTCACCCATTCATTCAGAATCTTTCAACATTTCAAACAATTTAACTAGTATCTCGTATCAAACAAAATTCATGAAAAATGGGGCGACTTTTGGTCCATGTGTTGCTCTCTGACTTGATCTTCTGTACAAGTACGTTTTCTGTCATTAGATTCATACGACTTAAACACCTCTTCAGCTACATCAGAGTCACGGCTATCTCTGTCACTGCAGGTATGCAGTGGAAGTGACACTGTCCGTTGGCAGCAGCAGGGCAGTGTCTGTATTAACCTTGATAATTTTGACAATATTTTTGATCAGTTTATAAAACTTGGTTCTTGTTCTGCCCCCTACAGCATGTATTCAGCTTGCCGACACAGCCTGTGTATGTGTACTATGCATTTGTATCATTGACAAATGACTTTCACTTTGTACTGTTCAAATTCAATTATCACCAATATGAAATATACAGGCTTTGTTGACAAACTGAATATTGTGTGTTTCAGTATGCTGAAGGGAGGCAGCAAGAAACTGTATTTGGTTCATTGCATTGAAATATTCAAAAAATATCAACAGTTGCAGCTTTTGTCCCGTTACGAGGCCTAGTTCTTTTTTAAGAAAAAATCAATGGCATCGATACATTGTTAGATTTTTTCGAGATAAAAGTCATGAAATACGACAAAATAGTTCTAGATTGTATTTATTACTAACATTAAAACCATTGGATGACATAAAACTATATATTGGAGGACATAAAAATGTTCTTCTTTTTCATTGAATTACCGACAAAACCTTGTAATCGGAACATGTAAAAAATAAAAGGGAATCAAAATATTTTCAGGTGCGCCCTTACACTCAGAGCAAAGCTTTCAAGTCCCCCTCTAGTACCCAAAGAATTTTCGAATTCCCCTCTCATCAGTATTTGTGAATGAAGCCTAACATCATTGTAATGAACAGAGTCCATCTATCAACTGTACAGAACAAGTTCAAATGTTACGGTGGTCAATTGAGTAGATTATCCACAAATACTGACACCTGACAAAGAAGTCTCCACTTTTACCACTGTAATATTGTACTTTTATGTACCATCCAATTGTTTATGTCAGTCGCTGTAGCGGTAGGACGCAGTGTATATTTATTCGCTAGCAGCGACTGCGTTCATCTGGTTTGACAGTTTCTAACGGTGTGAAACAAGCGGAGTTTTGTCACCAAAACCCTTTAATGTTAATGTTGATCAGTTAAGTGTACGACTTACAAAATCGTTATACAGGGTGTTATGTAGGGGTTGCTTCGTAGACCACTTAATGTATGCTGATGGTATTTGTTTATTAAGCTCTTCAGTCAGAGGGACACAGAAGCTGGTAAATATATGTAGTAACTGTGGTGATATGACATTACCTTCAATACTGAAGAGAATGAATGTTTATGTGTCACTCCTGACAAATCAAATCAGTTACACACTTGTTTTTATGAGTAATTTGTAATTTGTAACATGCAGTTATATGGTACCTAACACTTTTGTGAAACTTGAAAAATATGAAGATTCAATTATCCCAAATTAGTTCAAATCGTGTTAAATATGATCGTGAGGCTTGTACATGGACGTCTGTATTTCATCTCCGACGTTTGTAAATTGAGGATTGATTTCATGCAAATTTGATTTTGTTTTCTCTATCAACACAATATTTATAAGCAAGAAATCGGAGATCCATGGACATATTTAGTTCAAAACAAGGTGATATAAGAAAAATAAATATATTGGTACTGGTAAGTGAATGTATCAGCTTAAAATGTAAGACAATGTATGCATCTGATTGTCTTCGCTGAACACTGGGAACGGTTTTGTTCCGATAGTGAATTTTAAAGTTCTCATGGTCTTTCTGATCACAGATGATTGCGAAGTATAAACAAAGAGGTATGGTAAGTTCGTATCTAGCATTATTGTTTTACACCATTTATCGTGTCAAAGTTTCCTTCAATGTTGCTGATAGAGGGCGCTGTAAAATGGCAGCAGCAAAGTGTCGTGAATATCTAATTGTGATTAAGTGGAAGGCAACAAACCACATGGTATCTCTACCAAACATGGCATTTGAAGATTTTAACGAAAGGAAAGGACATGAAAAATACGTTTGACCTCTTAAAATTCTGCCCCCGTGTATTTGTACATAATTTATAAGGAAATAGAGTTTGAATATTATTTCTTTCACTTTGTTATTCAAATGAACCAAGAACAAAGTTCAAGAGTTTCGTGTTGACATTCGGTACATACAAACCTCAAAAGACAACATCTAAAATTGCTTTCCGCGTTGTTATAAATCTTTTCGAATACCATCTGGCGCAGGTTAGGGAACGTTCAATTATTGTGGCCGGGAGGGTGGACAAATTAATCTTACACAGTATCAGAAGCATTGCACCGGCCCTATCAACTCAAACACTTAATGACTCCATTAAAGATGTTAAAATCATTCCCTTGACCCGCTTAACGTTATTGCTGGAGCCAATTTTAAAATTCAAATACATATTCAATTATCATGTACGTTTTGAAAAAAGCAACAATGTTTAGACCTTGATCAATAAATATAAGAATAAAAGAATAACAATATATATGTAACATTCGTACCGTATGAAGTCTGTCTCATAGAATAGTATTTGCGAAAATGTAATTTGCTTCATTCTAATACTGTGTACTTTCAAAAAGTCAATGTTTGGACGTATCAATGAATGTACTAATTAAACAATTTACAATAACAATAAAGGCTCTGTCACACTTTGACGATTTAGCCAGCTTATGCCGACGTACGAAAAACTTTGCAAATACGTTGACGTATGTCGAATACGTTATGGGTAAGTTTTGTTAAGTTAAGAGCACGCTGAAGCACACTGGTATACGTCGTAGAACGTCGAAGTCTTTGAAAAAAATTTTGGGCATGCACAATTTTTTTCGACGTACGCAAGCGTATGGCTCAAACGTCCCGCAGGCGCGGGCCATAAGTTGTGCGATCGTTGACACCCGTTCACAAACGTTACTTGTAAGTTACTTATAAGTGGAAATGCGTTGAGACAATTGTCTAGCGTACACAAAACGTATTTTGAACCTATGAGTAAGGTGCTTGAAACCTATGGTGAACTTACTTCCAACGCATATTGACTTATGTAGATCTGTTGACGTGTTCAGGACGACCACAGAACTCACATAGCAGGTGTCTATCTTATGATGGCGTATCGGTTGCATGTAGGCGAATGGGTATGTAAAAATTGGGTTCACAGTAGGAATCCGTCAGTACCCCCAAGACTCCATGGAAAGCAGTTGTATATATCATCCGAGAGATGGAGGATTCGACAAGGCTGAGACGAGATTACTTCCTAGCTGTTCTCCAATATCAACATGATCTCGTCGATTTTGACACTGTATCAGCTACGCGCCGGCAACACGCTAAGCATCCGTTCGTATAAGCTATCAATAAGTTATGACACTTTCTGTATATGTTACTAATACGTTATGTATACGTCGAACTCGTTATGAATACGCTATGTACACACCCAAAATTGAAAAGTACATCATTAAGTTCAGCGTATGCCAGCATTTTAGAGATATTTTGATACGTCGGCATACGCCGGCTAAATTGACAAGGTGCGACAGGGCCATAAACATGCGCACATGCGCATTGTACAAAGTCTTTTCCATAAAATTTAATTTCAGGACGATATGATAATTGAATTCCTTTATCATCTCGTAAATGGTTTTTAGTGTTATCATGTTTTCATACAGTATTTGAGGTTGGACCATTTCACTTCATTTGTGGATTATGGATTGCCACTATTGCTAGCTTTGTGTGGTATGGATGGAAAATGTACAGGCATACCTTAACCCTTTTTCAAAATTTCGAAGAGAGGTAAAACTTTAGAGATTTTGATAGTATATTCTGGTAGAATACCAACAAATGTGTTTTACAAGTTTAGCGATATTTAATCTAATCGAGGACAAAGCCTATGTAGAATAAAATAAATTATGGAATACCCATCTTCATGTACAAACCAGATACTTACATCCGTGTGCAGTCAATGTGTACTTGTTCATAACGCAAATTGACGCATTATGCAACTATAATCCTTTAGAAATAAACACTTCAGCGGCCAGTGGCTAGTGTTTGGAGGGTAAAACTCATATATATA
>LD349063.1:226304-242650 GCA_001465055.1 Ptychodera flava | reverse complement strand
TCATCCGCTTTCCAATCGTTTAAATTGTCCTCATCAAACAATCTAGAGATACCCAGTGAATCATCGTGTTCGTCACGTGACCCATTTACCTCTTGTATTTCATTGACTTGTCAATGTGTTTTGAAACACTGTTACTTTCATCAGATGATTCTACTTCCTGATCGAAGTCATCATCACTTTGTTCTGCTTCACTGAGAGTCGGCAATTCCTCAACAGGTATTGCTCTCACGCCAGATGCCAATATATTTCACTTTACTATAGCCTCGCGCTCGTCCTGTGCTTTCTTTTGACGTCTTGTGACCACTGACGCACGGCGATCCTGCAAGGCAAGCACGTCCTCACCTAGCAGAACGTCCTTGGGTATACCTTTCCATACCCCATACGCAAAGGTCCAGTGAAAATTTCACTTTCGATGTGGGCTTTGACAACAGGCACCTCGTGCACTGTTTCGTCTGCAAAACTAATATTGCAAGTCTCTCCAGGCAAATAGTTAGATTGTTGTATGACCTCTGGCTTTACCAAAGTTTGACAACAGCCCGTGTCCCTCTGTATACTCACTGGTTTACCGTCTAAACACCCAACGTAAGTATTTCTCCCGAGTAGATAATCGTTACCAAATATCATAGCCTTTGTCATCCTGACTTCTGACATGGCCAACGACCTTTGTCTTCGCTGAACCTGCATTTTTATCAGACTTTTGTTCGGGACAATTTCTTGCCAAATGACCAGTTTTCCCACAAGTATAACATTCAGCTGAGGGCTTTGACTTCTCACCACTCAGGGATGAGTTATCAAACTTCTTTCCCTCACCCTTTTGCTGCTTATGTTTGTTGTTAAAACTTTTGAAACCCAGCTTCCGCTCAGTCTGATCACTAGCAGCGCCAGAATGTGCAGATTTATATGTCTCACCAAGTTTTACTAACTCCTTATAGTTTTCAGGATCCCTTTCCTTCAACCATGTTTGCATTTGTTTGGGCACGCCTTCAACTAATTGCTCCATCATAAATAGTTCACGTACCCGTTCATATTTCTCTTCACCACTTAAAGACAGAACCCCACTTGTTTCCATCCAGCGGTCAAAAGTATCGGCAACAATATCACCCCACATACAGAATGTTTCTTCATCTGTATGTTTGCAAGCTCTGAATTTAACTCTGTATGACTCTCTGGTGAGTTCATACTTCCTAAGTATAGCAACTTTGACCTTATCATAATCCAGGGCATCGTCTTCTTTCAACCTAGAATATGCCTCCTGGGCCTTACCTACAAGAGTCGGAGCTAATTTCTTTGGCTAAATCTTCTTAGGCCAACTGTGCGTTCTAGCTAGCCTCTCGAATGTACGCAAATGTGTGTCAACGTTGTCACCTTCCTTGAACTGAGGGAGTTTAGCAGTCCAATCATTGAACTCACGATCCGTATCATGCAAATTTGATTTCGCTTTTACCTCTAGTTCTTTCATTTTAAAATCGTGATCGTGCTTTTCTCTTTCCGCCTTTAGTTCAAGTTCACGAAATTCTTTCTCTTGTTCATGTTTCTGTCTTTCTGCATCTATACGCATGCGTTCTCTCTCTAAATGCTGCATGTGATTTGCCTGCTCTTGTTTATACAGATTCAATTTGAGCTGAAGAATTTCTCTTTGATGCAACAGGTTTTCAGCTAATTCTTTTCCACTTAAACCACTTGTTGCGCCATAATCATCAATAGGCTCTTTTTTAATTTTCGGGTCTTGGCTTTCTGTCATACTGGGAATGCTCACTTCACCCTCTGTATCGGACATACTCATTCATTCACTAGCACACGGCTGTAGTAAGAGATATACACTTACCTGGTCACCCCTAGAATGCAATGGTATCAACCACAAAGTGTGTTGACCCCACCCAGTCAGTGTTAATTTCTTAATTGAATGCAACTGAATGATAGTATTCTTATCTTTGTTTTTAGATTGTTAAGACTTTGTTTCAATAAGTGTTTATCTTAGTACTTACAGTCTTTTGCGTCAACAGGATGTGTCTTCCCGCGTATACTGAAAGATTAATTAAACACTGAAACAAAAAAGATTGTGAAAATTCTCTGCAAACAGAAATTTTCAAGCAATTTGAAAGTCTTAAAAATAAGCAAGTCCGGCTGCTTCTAAGACAGTGTCCACGGCAGAGTTCAATTAAGTTCACTTCACACAAAAGTTCTTTTGTCTTCTTAATTGTCGTCCGTCTTCTGTAAACTTGCTTCTACTAGCTTATGGTTGAGTTCTCCGCTAGGTTGACAGTGCTCACAAAATCCAACTTCCCGTCTCTGGTTTATCAGCTACTTCCACTCGGCGACGTCTGAACCAGTATTAAGTTGATCAGCAAATTCAGTCCTGCTGGGCTATCTCAGGTATCGGAGATTCTGCTATGATGGTATGTCCACATACCAATGCATACATAAAAATGACGACAGTCTCCCCCTGCAGATAACTTTCCAAAGTTCCGGCAGATATTTAACTTGCTGCTTGTAGCAAAGTCAGGTTACAACAACCATAGAAGTGTTCGTTCCGAGTCTCTCAGCTTTTAGTAGCACACAGTTATTTGTCAAAATTCCGAGTGTGTCTTACACACGGCTTATAGTGTCTTTAAAGTACTCACGGGTTAAGCTTTGTTACAACCAGGTTTCCTCCAAGTCCGTCTTGAGAATGTGAGTTAGAATCACACAAGCTGGCTCCAATGTGATATAACCGTGGTTACGTTGGTATTGACGGTTATGTGGTAGCGTGTCGGGGCCAGCAAGGCTGGTATTCCAATGATGAAGGGATGTAAAGACGACTGGAAACAGCGAGTACTATATAATCTAAGATGCTACTTTATTACACTAAGCTCTAAGCTACGTACATAGTGTGATGGTAAGCTGGAGACTGACTTGAGTACACGTGGGCTAAGAGAGATATACATGCCCTCATGAATAGTAATGACAGCTCATGAATAATAATCACATGACACTACGTCACACAATAAAAAAATAAGTATTGTAGATTTGAATTCTTGTACATAAGAAACAAATACCCTCTCTTTATTTATTCTTGATAGATTATTTAAGGCACCACTTCGTCTCTCCGAATCCTGAAAGGAAGTGATGCATCTTATATCAAAGACATTATAAACTGTTACACTGCTTTGATAAAAATGCCACTTCGTAATTTAGACCCTTTTAGTTCATATTTAATGTCGATTATTTAACTTCTTATATTATCTTCAGGTAACTGTCAAGACCTTCATCTGAGTGAGCTGTGTGTACTCATAACTGTCGGTGATATCAATGATAACATACCTGTATTCACAAAGCCAATCTACACAATCGCCATTTACTACGATATTCCCCCTGGAACGAATGTAATCAAAGTCAAGGTAAATGAGTTAAAATGTTCTGTTTGCACACATTGCGCATTGTGCACATTGTTGCTACAATGGTATGTGGGTATGTATGTAGGTGGTGAGGGAGGGAGGAAGGAGGTATGCATTCATGCATGTACATCTGTACATACGTTCGTATGTATGTATGTATGTATGTATGTATGTATGTATGTATGTATGTATGTATGTATGTATGTATGTATGTCTGTCTATCTATCTATCTATCTATCTATCTATCTATCTATCTAACCTATCTAACTATCTGGCTGTCGATCTGTATGTCTTTGTCTAATTAAGAATGGTTACGAACACTTTTGATGTGTTTAAATGACTGTTAGAATTATAGCTTTTTTCAGTATGATTCATGGCAAAGTTATCCTGTACAGGCTACTGATGAAGACAGTGGGAATTACAGCAGTGTGTACTATGAACTTATAGAAAATGAAAGTCAGTTTGCGATACACCAATGGTCCGGTAAAATTTATACAACAGCGCTACTAAATGCAGCTACGAGTACATCTTACGTTATGTATGTTCGAGCAACTGACAACTATGGAGGGGGCCATTCATCTTCATTTGATGCTAAATTAGAGGTGTGTGATTATCTTTTAACTTCAGGCTGTGTAAGTAAATACTAAACTACATTGGCTTTTTCGAATAAGGTGTCATTGTAAACATAAAAAAAAATTCTAAACTGGCAGAACAAATGTTGAACAAACAATAGAACAAACGTTGTAATACATCTTAACATTTTGATTTTCTATTAATGAATATATGTGTAAAACTATGTTGCTATGTATATATCTATTCATTCTGCGTATAAGTAATATGTTATCTCAGTTGATCAAATTGCCTTATAATTTTTGCATTTACAAGATAATTACAACAAGTATGACCAATGCCGTAGTGATGACGTCATCTTTACCAGACACATATTTAATTGCGCACAAGGAAGAATTGATCAGGTACAGATGTTTTAAATCTTATGGTTTGCATCTTAATTTATTTACTGCTCTTTTTAGATGCAAAATTAAATCAAAACTGCTAAAGTCAATCTCGTTGAAGACAATGATTTCAGTTTTCTTTGATCCATATTTTTGAACAACCGTCCAACGTATGTACTCGTATTCCCCTACAGACCTTCAATGGACATAACTTACCAACCACATGTATATTCTATAATTCCAGTGATCTAGAAAACCATCTGCAGTTGAATGTTGCTATATTGGATATTGGTGTCAGCCTCTCAGAGAAAAAAGAAATCATCGTGGACATGTATGTCTTTTACATTATAATAAATATGTTAGTTTTATCAAAGTTATCATTTTAACTTCCAAACGCTATAAGTCGATTCGGTTCCTCATGATCATAGACTGTAAAGCTTATTATTATTATTATTATTATTATTATTATTATTGTTGTTGTTGTTGTTGTTGTTATTGTTATTGTTGCTATTGTTGTTGTTATTGCTATTGTTATTGTTGCTATTGTTGTTATTGTTGTTGTTGTTGTTATCGTTGTTTGCTTAAAAGTTGAGAGCTATGTAAAATGATGGGGATCAGCCAATTTAATGAGCATGTTGGAATCATAAGTGTATTTTTAGTTTACTTTAGTTTATTACTGCAAAGGCGAAGTGCACTTGAATAATAGAACACAGATTGATCTTACAGCCCACATTGACTTGGAAAGCCGTGATTTACTTACAGTGCCCGGTGTGCAAACAAAATCCACTCAGTGACTGACTGAAGGCATATGTGATGAACAGACGCACATACTATCATGTTCAAAATTTACAAAAAAACCTGTCCTACATTATGCTCCATGCCTGGTAAACAGAGTGATCATTTCAAGCATCCCAAGTAGTAAGAAAACACTTTGTGCCAGGTGCCCTCCAGGGCTTAAAACAGGACACTTCAACGTAGTTACATTTTAACGTGCATCCTAAATGCCTGGAAGATAAACATGTTTCCTGTGTCGGGAATCGATTTCGGCACCCATTACTCTTGTTGATGATGGAGTTGTTCATCATTTTCTTTGTCATGAAAAATACCAATAATATCCAGTCTTTGAAAAAGTTGAGTTTCTGGCAGTATTTGACGAAGCCAAATATCGGACTGAAGGATACAAAGGGTCATAGCCATTCCATATTTTGTATGCTGGAAAATATCTTGGTAGCATTCAACATACTGAAATGACTAAGCCCGAAGAGGACTTCTCCTTCAAATTTTAGTACCCTCCAGATCAAAATAGACTTGGCCACGTCCCGTACGACTCTATTAATTTCATGGCCGTCATCTGTACGTAGAAGACCAAGCCAAAGGTATCCAGTATGAGGACAACACCAATTTCTAATTTTTAGCATCAAACTTATAGTGTTTCCCCTGGTTGTGCCTAACTTGTGTCTTAAATAATCAAATGATAATATACTCTTACCTTTAGCTCTGGCATCATCAATTTTAGCATCTTAAGCACTATCTCTTGGGCGGGCAACAAATATTGATTTTGCTCATCTAACAGGGCGATTTCACCTTAGCCATGTTATATCACATTTTGTTCTACATCTCGTGAGTGAGGCTCAGCCAATCACAGTACCCGGATAATACGTGAGGTGTGACAATATCATTATGAGTACTTTCTGTCCTTGTTCATCATGTATGATTAATGATTGATTTCCAAAATCGTTCTCCTATATGAGATACAAGTATTTGAAAAAGAAGGTGAAAACATCGATGGAATATGTGATGAAATAATATGATGTAGAGGAGACTTCGATCATGAACCGGCCAGCATTCAGCCACATAGTACGCCCGCAATGAACTACTTGGCAGTAAATTGACAGAGCAATGAGTGCAGATTACTAAATATTACATTTAATATTATATGAAATGACGTGACATAAGTCATGAAGTTAAAACTGTTGGTATGTTACATACAGATATGCTAGATTTAAAATACATTTCAATAAATTTAAGCTGATATACGAATATGGAAAAGTTTGATTAAGAAAACACATTAAATTTCATAGAAACGTACTTTGAGATACCATGCATGACTTGCTTCAATTCAAGCATCCTGCAGAAAAGATAAACAAAGAAGAATTCGCTTGTTGCACTATTAATTGATTGATTTGAGGGAAAACAGGGGCATATTGATGCAATCAAAAATATAATTGAAAAATTGAATGAACCGAATCCATAATACAGGTGTCCTCAATGATTATTTGGGAATAAGGCACTTAGCCAGCTATAATGTGAGCGAGATAAGCTGCGAAGTCCATGTCCTGTAGGGAAGGAACCTCAGCTAACGCCTTAACTACAGACAGAGCAAAAGATTGATGATTGCAGCACAGAGATATTGATATCACCCATGAAATAATGGCATCCAGCCGCCCATGGCCTTGATAGTAATTGAGATCAGCAACAAGGAGAACTTTTCCAGTTCACGTCGGCGTCCCTTGCAGCAGTTCTTGGAATGACCGTGCCAGCAGACCCGGCAGCCTTATGTTGGGGTAGGGGAGAGGCTAGTGTCGCATGTGCCAGTTTAAAGGGCCCTAACAGCCTGTACAACACAGCAAAGGGTGCCATAAAACGGGGCAGTGTTTAAAGATGCTTGCCAGCAGCAGCCATACTGAGGCTTATTGAAAAAGAAGTATGTTTTACAATGGGAAGTACCGTAAGTTTGTCAAGGTTTCACTGCATAAACTTCGACTTTTTTGAAGCAAATGAGTTGATTGGTAAGCCTACAGCTTCAGCAAAAGCCAATTGAAATAGAAAAAGAAGTCTGAAGCAACTTAAAATTTGAAGTGACTGTGAGCCCATTGCATCATTCCATGGCATCTGCTCGAAAGCGTATATCCCACTGACGACCAACACAGTCGTGAACAAAGTTCGGTTGTTCAGGGCAGATACTTATCCATATACATGAGAAAGACTTTTTCTGGCACTTGGAGGCAGTCTATGCGAGTTTCTCGCACCTTATGGGGTAATACAAGCTTGGAACAGAACTATCATTATCTAGAGGGCCTATTTACATGCCTCGAGAGTGAGCCCGATCCTATTGGGGCAATTCCTTTGGTCCCAGATTGCCGAACCAACCAAGCAACCAAATTGCTTTAAAAGTTGAAGCCTGCAGCACAAGGTTGTGCTCCAGACTTGAAGGAGGATTAACTACCGACTGTGGCAGGGACTATGTCAAGGAAGGACTCTGTTAGGGACTCTATCAATGCCAGGCTGCTACGACTGTTTGGAATATCCTTATCATCTATAAAGCTTAGTTCATATGTATGGGTCTCGCCGGCACTGCTCCAAAGCTTTAATATAGTATCATTCTGTAACAGTGATGCATTTATCAGACAGTTGTTCTTTATTTTCACCTAAGGAAATCCAAGTCTATGTCACTCTGTATAGCATTTCATACAACATGATCTGTCCTTATACTGATTCCAGCAACATATAGGTCTTTCTTACCCTCAGTTCTAAACTCGTTACATTTGAAAGCCAGTGAGCCAATTTTTTGTCGATAGAAATTTACCCATGTTGAATGTTGAAAGAGGAGATCACATGGTTCTGTGTCAGTTTTGAAGTCCACGACTTTTTGTACCACATCGTCATTCAGCCATTAAGGTAGATTCTGGTTAAAATCATAGGGAAAGTTTTTCCCATCCAGGAGAAAGCATGAAGCCAAACCAAAAGGGGTTGGGTTATTGCTCATTTAGCTGTAAGTTCAAACCTAAACCAAGTCCAAAATCGTAGGCGATGTTTATAATCGGTATAAAATATATTTTTTACGCAAAATGTGTTTTTAAATTACTCATGGCACTGGCATGTTTGAGCAAAATCCAAGCCGGGAGCATGAAGTAATAAAGGCTTTTATTTGCCTGTTTGAAAACAATAATTCAGGCTTTTGTTTCCTATACATTAAAACAACTTTCAGGGAGTCACTGAACGTGTTTCTTTCTCACTGGGCGCTGTTGATAGGTAAGGGCTGTCCAAGTCATATATGTATTCTGGATGACTTTCAAAATGTGGATTTACTGGAAAATTTTGACAAGTTATGCAGAAATAGTGCATACATGTGCTACTAACGTAAATACATCATCGTGCCTTGTATCATGGAAAACATACAAGGCAATATATATGTATCAGACTTCTTTTAATTCTACTGTTTTATCTTGGCGGCAAATGAAATACTGTCGATTTTCCTAAGTAGGCAATATCCCTTACATTCAAATAATCCCTTGTCTATTCTCATGACTGTTCTCGCCAAATTTACGCATTCTGAGGGCACAAAGCTAAGGCTAAGTGATGCCAGCGTAAATAATACAGGTGCTGGTTTACAGTAAAATAGTCGTCGTCATTAGAGTGACCAAGAATGATGGTCGAGTTCGGTTGATCAGGAACAGAGTAACATCATTACAATATACTTTATTCAAGATTCAATGAAAACTGAGCTAAAAGAAAATATCACCCTAAGTAATTGAAATAAATAGCATGAGCACAAGGAGTCTAATTTTCATTTCTTCTATCCTTTTTCTCTTTCGAAACATAAGACTAAATAAATAGTAAATCTTGCATATGGAACAACTAAACATGCAAACTCATTTTATTATGCTGAAAAACTGCCCCTTCTTTCGACGCATATCTTCCGTCGCGAGAGTTGTCCTGTAATGTATATTATTATTGAAGTCCACCATGTCAAAATCGCCTTTCGGCTACTTGACACATCAAATTTCCTCCGATGACTGAAGTGTGTAGCAGCTTCATACACGGGATTTCTGTGAGTTTGATGTATCATGGATGTTGTTTGGTATGTTGATGCCTTACATATTTATCGTAACCAAATATGGCCGCAGTGGTTGTGCTAATATCTCAAAGGTTTATCTTTCATTGCAGGACTGACATCTGGTTCACTTGCACGTATCCACAAACACACGACGTTGTGTCAGGAGATCATATCATGTCCACGTAAGTCCATGTTTATGTGAATAAAGAAAATGATGACACCTTTTACAAATCATCGACATGATATAATGCTTTCAGCAAACGGACACGGTCGTTCACTAATTACACCATTAGTTATCCATTTATAATGCATGCATACCAACCAATGTGTTGATACCGCTGATGTGTTGTGTTTGCAATGCTTGATCAAATGCACTCAAAATCTGTAAGGTTAGATTTTCTTTTTGCCTTTCCGAAATATCAACCCAATGAGAAAACAATTCAAAATGCCACTAATAGGTTTTTGATATATTATAGCAATCTGCGGCACATGTGTTACTGAATGGTATTCCTTGAACTGTACCTTAATCGGCAATATCTCCCATGGGAAAGGCTAAGAGCCTAAACAGGATGTTTGGTTTATTAGACTCATCTGAACTTATATCGGATAGCTTTGTTCTCCTCGTGCTTTGTGATGTATTTATTTCTTTTTAATTTATTTATTTTAGCCCTTTGGCCGACGATTTCAAATCAAAATGGTCTACAAACACGACAAGTCTTGGAAGCCCGGAGCGTTGGAAGGCTGTTGAGCCTGCAGACTCTTCGAACACTTCTACGTTGTTTATAGTTTTTCTGGTTATTTTATCAGTTTTACTTGTATTGGCGATCATCTTCATTATCATCTTGATTCTAAGAGATCGGTTTGTACTTTTAGTAATCATTTTGGAGTATTTGCTAATTTTTATGCGCGAAATGTTTATGCGCGTAATCTGTACAAACTAATTTTAAATCTCTATCTAAAGTCACAACATAAAATAGTATTCAGAAAGTATAGTTTTTGGTGTATATTTCTACATTGATGTGTTATTGACACAGGGGATATTTTATCTCGTACATAAACATCGCATGAAGAAATGCAAAAGGATAAATTTGTTTGTTTAATTCATGCCGGTCACTGTCACTCAATAAAAGACAAAAGATAGTCAAAAAGGTAGATGAATTACATTTGTCATCTACGATCGGTGAAATTCGTGAATCTCTTACTTATGTCTTAGGTTTGATCTAAGCTCTATCTCAGTACATGCTTGATCGATATGCTATTTGTAGATTGAGCGCGCGCTTGCGTGCGCACGCACAAACAAACACACATACACAAACGTGAGTCACGTGATTATGCCTCTGGTAAAGTCATGTGACGCGTAATCCGGCATTGCAGCCATTGTCGAACGATGTCTAACGATACTTCAGTTGTTATCGTTGCGCTTACTATTCTCTATCAGCAAAATAATAAATCCACCAATCTTGAAGCATTTAGACGGTGCAAGACCTAAGTCCAGGGACAACGGATACGAAATGCCTGTAATTTCTAAGGTCAGTGGATTTAGCTGTTGTAGAATTTTTATCGTCATCCTCTCTGTAAGATATCTATATTTCACCTCAGAGGAAACAAAACTTTTTTCCTTTAGGTTTCCAGCGTAATAATCCGATAAAGCAATGTTAAAAATAATAATCATTAATGTTTTCTTTTCTTTTCCTAAACTCGCCGTCAACCGTATTTACCTAATACAATTGCTTGTTGATTCCTATAAATTGCTGGTAGAGCTATATCCTTACATTTGCCTGTCTTCAATTTCCGTTCACAGCCGTTCAATTTCCCTCCTGCCCATGAACTGGATAGGTCAGACATAACAACAATTGCAGAACTCGGAGAGGGAAATTTTGGCTTGGTAGAAAAAGCAGCATTGAGAAATCTCGGTGGGCAAGCGGGTGCCGTTGAAGTTGCCGTCAAACACCTAAAGTTGGAAGGAGGTAGGATCATAGTACTGTACATTATAAAGCAAAGAAATGAAAAGATGTAAAGAAATTATTTACCATGTATCAATTATTCAATATACATGTAAGATCGAAGTCACGTCTTCGTCAAATAATTCAAACATGCAATTTGAAGACATAAGACCACTGCCGCTGAAACTATTGTTTATTCGTTTTTGGATAAATTAAAGTTGATACACTCGATTTCAATTACGATGCATTAGATTTATCAAAGCTCTTCTTCTCCCTTCGGGGAACAGCTAGCGAGAGGTACCGGGATTGATTCCCGGATTCTCCAGCATACACTACCATTCAACTATTTTCCCAGGGGAATCGCCATGCGAGAGGACGTCGGAATATAGAAACGATGTAGAGACTCCAAGTCTTAAAAGATAACGCTACTTATATCTTATACACAAAATGTTACATCCTGCCAGGTGTTTTCCCTTCTCTTGAATGCTATCTACCTGCCCCATCTACGTTCTGTGCTTGTCGCCGTAAAGACACCTTCTATATACAAATCAATCTGTAAAATCCTTATTTACATGCAATTGAAATGCAAATTCCTATTAGTTGCGCTCAATAGTAATGACGATTGTTTTTCGCAAAGATAGCTTTCAATGGACAAGACCATAAGCACTACAATATTTATGTACTTGCTACGTTTCTTCCAGTACGTATCAACATCGCACATAAGTAACAAGTCTGAACCTGATAATTGACATTTATGCAGAATTGACGTCAAAGTGAATCACCTCTGTAGCAGTTAATCAGTCTTTCTTTTGATTACTCAATAAAATAGGGCTCATATGAAAAACATAGAATAAAACTGAAGAATGTCACTCTTTACATTGTGATTAATCGCTTTCATTGTTTACATTTTCTGTTCAATAGAGGCGAAGGAAGCAACAGTAATCTTTGACAAAGAACTAAAGGTGGCATCTTCACTCGAGTACCATCCGAATGTTATCACGTTCATCGGTTTTGTAACAGTGGAAGGTAGGAACTAACCTTACATGGAAAAAAATGTTGATTGATTTAAACATTCTCTCACGAGAAAGCCTTTTTTCTCTTTTCATCGCTTGAATTCATTTTTCCAATAACTTTTTAACCAAAAATTATTTGGGCTTTTTCGACTTCCTTTTTATAGTGTAGCACAAGGATAACGCGCACTGTGACCACGCATCTAGCTTGTTAATAATTTCACGCTAAGCTAATAGTGTTTTAGCTTTGTTTTGTTTTGTTTTGTTTTGTTATGTTACAAAAACGTTGTACAATGTTTAAAATGTGGATATTATGGATAATAACTATATTGCAAGCATTTCCTATCATCTGTTTTAAATGTTTCAACATATTCATAGCATCCTTTTGATCTCTTCCAGATCCTAGGTTATTAGTGTTCGAGTTTGCCCAACAGGGAGAGTTGTTGAAATATCTAAAACAACATAAAGCGATTGGTATAAGCCCGGATAAGCTTGTCAAATTTACACTCGATGTGGCAAATGGAATGTCTTACCTTTCGTCCAAAGCGGTAAGTTGTTGTTTACAAACTGTATTTTCTACATTCACAATCTCTATTTTAACGCAGTGTTTATGTTCTCTTCACTCCCTCTACCATAGGATCAATGTCTTTAGCAGACAAAAATAAATGAATCATAGTTTTTAATTTCTGACAAAGTCCAATGTATAATTTCATTACAGATTATCCACCGTGACTTGGCGGCTCGTAACATATTGGTCAGTGGAGACACATGCAAAATTTCTGATTTTGGTTTCTCGCGTTTGGGAGACATTTATGTGAAGTTGTCAAAGGTATTTTCTCTTCGTATAGTGTTATCTCCAAGTTCTTCTTCATGTCATAAACATCACCCAGTTGAAAATTGTTCTCTTTAACTTATTACCTTGAAAGCTTAAAATATTTTCCGTAACAGTATGACTCCAATATATGTCAAAAGGTGAAAATGTTATTTGACAATACAATGGTAAATTTCATCACATCAACTATTACAAATATGACTGTTACGTTTTTATCTGCAAAAAACAATTTGTCATTCAAGCTGGAAACAATTCCTATTTCTTTGTTTCAACACCTCTACTCTGTGTGTACATAAAAGTAAAAAATAGGGGTTTCTTACGGCGCGCCAAATGTTTCAAAAATATTTATCGATTCAGTGCAAAAATAAACTGTCTTTCTCGATTGAAATAAAAATTAGGTGTCATTACGGAAGGAAATAAGTAAAAAAAGTATAATTAAAAACCAAAAGACAGAAATGTCATTTAATACTTAATTTTAACTTGAGAATATTCTTTAAAGCGTAATTAGGAAATAAACAATTTTCAACGATTTGAAAAAGTCATACATCCATACCTATCGACATACATACACGTATAATAGTTCGCGTAAAAGGTGCAATTAGTGCTGATATTACAAAAAAAGTATAAGATGTTTACAGAGGTACGAACACAAACAGGAAAATCACTAAAAAATCCACTACTACCACTCGAAAAAAAAATATTACAAAAAATTAAAATGTGAACCACATACAGAAAATCATTATAAAAGAATCAGACAAAAAAAGCCATGCATACATAAAATTATTTATGTACTTAAGAAAATTAAAAAGCAGTACGTCTCATAAAAAACGTATTGTAGATAATCAAAAATATAATATGAGCCACCAGCCGTTTTAACAGTAAAATCACAGAAAAAATTCGGCAGTGATGGCTCTAGACAAAAGTGGACATCATCTACTGAAAAAAAAAATTAAAAAAAAATAAAATAAAAATAAAAAAATAAAAAATGCCATGGACAAAGCAAATACAAAAAAACGTGTGGGCCTGTGGAAAGAAAAAAACAAATGAGCACTCGCCACAGCAAAAAAAAGAAAAAAAGAAAAAAAGAAAAAAAAAAGAAAAAAAAAAACAAAAAAAACCCCGAGCACTCGCCACACAAAAAAAAAACCCAACGCGCGAAATTACAATTAATTTATTAAAAAAATCATGGTTCACGTTTCCTTCGATCGATGGATCCCCAACAGCCGGGAATCCGATCACTACATACTCAAATGTTTGACGAAATAGTAATTGAGCATTTCAGTGATAATTTTGACATCTTGAATCCTAGCTCTATTTGGCTGGGCCCTGCCAAGCAGAGCTACTTGAAACCGTACTTGGTGAAGTGAAGTGCAATGTCACCTAAAGAACGTCCAGGTTAACAGTGAATAGTTTCAGAGAGTCAAGTTAACTGAGCCAATTTGAGACAATCCACAGCTCAGATCACGAGCGAGACGTACAACCCATGTCCCTTCATAGCAACACTGCGAACATATGGATGCCTTAGGTTCCGGGCCTTAGGTGCGGTACAGCAGGGGGCTCACATGCAGGCCTTGCATCGAGCCGCTCTGTCATCGCCGTTTATGATTTCTGCACGGTTACGTGTGGTTCCATACATAGCGGCCGGCAGCCACCGCGTGGTTAGCTCTGCATGGCAGGTCTGTGTGTTACCGGCGTTATACGGCCTCCCATGTGGTGGGAGGCCGTATAACGCCGGTAAACACACAGCCCTGCCATGCAGAGCTACCGCGTGGTTAGCTGCAGTACAGTAGCTCGAGGTTTTGCCTGGGTATTTTGGTCGGACGGCAAAACCAGTGGTTTTGCCGTCCGACCCCAATTACCAAGGCAAAACCTCGAGCTACTGTACTGCAGCTACCGCGTGGTATGCATACCACGCGGCGGCCGCTATGTATCGAACCTCATGTAACCGTGGATTTCTACGATGGAATGAATTCAAATACTATGATAATAAACCACCTCGTTGTTTGGTAATTACTCGTCTATCCTCAAAGATCACCCAAATCATTAAAAATGAATAGTTTTGAAGAAATCTGCCGCGTGTTGAGAGAACGTCCATCGTTTTCCGTGTTCGACAAGACGAGCGACGCAACTATAAACTCGCACTATGATGCAACCGCAATCCCTCAGGACCGGCACAAGCCTAAGGGGAGAACCATTTGATTTCTGGGGGGGGGGTATGGAGGATTTTGAGAAAAAAAAATTGTCACCAGGTGAGAGAGAAGAAAAAAAAATTGATCCTGTCATGGCCTGAGAAAAAAAAATTGTCATAACAGACAGAAGAGAAAAAAAAATTGTCACAATGCACCAGAAATAAGCAAAATTTGGAAACCTTATTCTCATGTATTCTTTGCCGGGGCAAATGTTTTTACCACAAGCAATTCTTATGTTTCTTTCCCCAGCACTTATGAAATAAACATGCACTACATAGGTCTACTTTACACCTCAGTACACTCAATGTTTTCCTTCCCTATTCTGACCCAAGAAATCATATTTCAGGATTTCTGTTGCAATATCTCAATGGCATAGGCACTATCTAAAGGGGACTATTTGACTTCTGTAAATTGTGAAAATTTAAAACACAAGACAGGAGTCATTAAACTAGTGTTAAAACCAATATATTATTTTCTCAATATAAATTTGTTAGAAAGATGTACCTTGACAATGAAAAATTGAGGAACAACAAATATAATGAAATACAATGTGTGAGCCTTGTTTTTCTGACCACAAACACCGGATCGCAAACATACCATATTCAGGCTTTTCATTACAAGCTGGCAGCTGGAGAAATGACACAAGAAGGTCACAGATTTTACGTTCCTGTATATTCATTTGTTTTCAGTCTCTGGCAAACAGAACTGTTTTTCACAAATTGTATTGTCATTGTTTGGTTGTTGAATATTGTGACTCAAAAACTGATCATGCAAAAAATGTAAAAAATATCAGTGTTCAATGTCATTTTCAAACAGTTTTACCGAGTGCAAAATAAACTGAAACTCCTCTCAGATTGCACCATTAAACACATCAATTTCTCAAAATTTCCAATACGAGAGGGGGAACCCCCCTCTCGTGCTCTCTCCCTTGGGGTATTCTAACAGTTTCACTTAGTAAATAAATTAAAAAAACTCTCAGATTGCACCAGACTGCACCATTGCACACATCAATATTTTAAACATTTCCATGCAAGATAGGGGAAAGCCCCTGTGACACTTTCCCCCTGAGCCTCTCTCATGTTCTCCCCCTGTACTTTCAAGTTCTGCCCGGTCAGATATCCTAGTGAAAACCCTGTCATAATATCCATCCAAATTAAACAATATACTATATGATTAGATACTGCGTGATCTTTTATATCTTTATTTTA
>LD349063.1:213174-224621 GCA_001465055.1 Ptychodera flava | reverse complement strand
TTCTTTATTATTCATACACGTTTAAGACTTTATTTAGAAAGAAAAATTGACAGTTTATTTTTACTCTATGACGATAAATATTTTTGAAACATTTGGCGCGCCGTAGTTTCTAGCTCGACTATTTAATTGTTTTGATTTGATTTCATTTGACCAGAAAGTTTTTGTGTAGCAAAGATATATATAAGCTTATCAACTCTTCCTTTTCATTTTCAGGACAGAATTCCTATTTTCTGGACTGCTCCCGAATGTTTGGTCGCAAAGGGAGCCAAGTACAACACCAAAACAGATGTTTGGTCTTACGGTGTTTTGATGTGGGAAATTATGTCACTGGGTAAGTTGTATGTAATGCGATGAATTCATCTATTCAAGATTTTTTAAGGCTGAGGTTATTGTATATATTTCGTTTCGGAGTGTCATGCATTCTATTGTATTGTGTATTTACGAACATTATAGCGCCTACGCCCAGCCGTAAGTAGTTCCGGTGACAGTGAAAAAGTGATGATAAAATACGGGTTCATATTGCTTCTCTTTCAAAAGGAGAAAGGCGATACAGGCATAGCATGTATGACAAACCAAGATATTGACTCCATCACCATTTTCTACTTGCAATAGGAGAAAGACCCTACTCTTCAGGTTTAAAAGACAGAATCAAACAATATCTTGAAGGAGGCGGTCGTTTGACGAAACCAAAGGGGTGTCTAGATAACATGTAAGCTTTCTTTTGAAATATAAGGTAACAATAATGAAACACACAAGAAAGACTTTTACAGATGGTATATTGCCAAGAATGGCCGTTGGATTTTATCCCGCCGGATACGAGGCATTTGAGTTGGACAGGTTCATTTCGTATGTACATACTATACATCGTATAATTAAAGAGGCGAAGGACAAATGTTTCGCTAATACAAAACGATCATGATTAAAAATACAATCTAAATTCATCGGGTATTCTAGAAATGATTTAACCCGCACAACATACATCTTTCGCCTTCATTTTTGTGTAATAATAACAGTTACCACAATACAACAGACATCTTATATGCAATTCTCAAAATATTCTATTTCAGATATGAAGTCATGAAGAAATGTTGGAAGCTAGACCAAAACGACAGACCAACTTTTAGAAGACTAGCAAATGAAATCGATTTAATCCATTGTGACCTTACAGTAAGTGAAAAAAACTACTGTTTACGTTTGAGAAATTGCGGCCATTTAATAATTTGAAATAATATTTTGTATCACTTAACTCACAGACAAAGAAAAATCACGTAATAAACAAGGGCGATTTTTAGTAATTTATTCAAGCAGAATGAGAAAATGAAAATACTGATTAAATAATATTTGACTCTTTCTCTGATTATGTCACGAGTCAAAGTAAACGTAAACAAAATCATATTCAAAAACAATTTTAAAAAAAATCGACAGCCGGTGACGATGTCTGCTGCAGAGGCGACATATCGTGACTCCTGCTGACAATTCACTGGCCATTTTATTGCTCTTTATTTCTAAATTCACTTTGCTATTCTCTTCCAAGGATGACAACGATTATGACGATGTCGAAGTCGGAGCCCAACTGCATGATGACATCACAGTAGAAATTCCTTGATACCAAAGTGCACTGGCGAATAACCGCCTGACCGGAGCAGACGAATTTTGGCCTAGCACGTCAACATTTATACTTTCAATCCTGATGGTTAAATGGCGACAATTTGAAACTTTTTTTTGTTGAGGTCAGGAGTAAGGCGTGTAGGGAGTATACATAAAAAACGTGCCAGAATTATCAGGGCAGGCTTTAGCCAGCAATGTTTGCTGATTATTTCTCTCGAATTGCTTCCATTGAGTGGACAGTGATTCTCTTTTTAACTTACCCCTACGAATTTGAGATTTTGAGAAATCGACATAAAAATGTTCAGCGTTTCAAAGTCAATCTGAGAAACAACAAAACGTGTAATAGTACGCCTATTAAGCCATAGATGTAAAATTGTCTTTCTATAAAGTATTGGTGATTCACGTGGTGACAAATATAGCGTTCTTGGGCCACAGGAGGTAAATTACCTGCATTGTATCAGCGAGTACTCAAAATCTTTTTTGAGACACAATCTTTTCACAGTCAAAAAGCAAATTTTCCGGCAATGTTCTCTAGCCAAGAACTTTCTTACTGCAGTAATGTACCAAGAACTGAATTTTTTCAGTACATCAGTACCTATCAAGCACTACTAAAGAACATCTGACAAATGTTCTCTTTTACGAGAAAACTCGATATAAAGGGCAAATTTACGTTGTATTGTACTTTCTGTAGGTTGTTTTATCTACTTAGCCGCTTGTCTTTATAAAATTGAGTTCACATCCAACAGTGCGGATATTTATCAACTTTTGCCTTACAAGCTTTCATGGAATATGGTAGATATTTATATTTTTGCAATCGAAAACAGAATTAAATGTAGCAAGTTCATTTGTCATTGACGAGAATATCGACTTCCACACAAATGTCTCACATGTAATGGAAATGAAAGATTTGAAAAATCTATTTCTTTTCATTTATCTGAAACATTACATCAAAATAATCTAAACCATAAAGAGCCAATCTTTGTCGATAATTTTTGAAAAGACAGAATAAAGTCGAAGACGTAGTCAGCTGGCGTGTACTTTAGGTCGTACATAGTTTTTACAGCCTAATATATAATCAGTTTTCTTGATGTTTGCCTGGAAATCATATTAATTATTTTGACCGATACAGATGGATTTATTTTTAACACTTTTCGCACTTTAATACGAAGTTAATTTGAAAATG
Organism: Ptychodera flava; assembly: GCA_001465055.1. NCBI lineage: Eukaryota > Metazoa > Hemichordata > Enteropneusta > Ptychoderidae > Ptychodera > Ptychodera flava. The sequence continues at coordinate 221,830 of LD349063.1, read as the reverse complement.
GTATGTAATAAACTGAGAAATGATTAACGTTGATATAAATTTGGTGTATTCCGTAATAGTTTTTGATTTTCAGACAGGTATTGTCTAACTGTATGACGAGGAAAAAGTTTTATATGTATTATAAGCTTGACAATATTTTTTGCAGTTTTATTTTTACTCTTGTGATTTTATTTCTTAGTTCATTCCTTACATGTCTTACATGTGTATCAAATTCCTTGATGTATATTGAATGATATTTTGTCGCTAGTTTACTCTATCAATAGTGACAATTTACAATCAGCTCGCCATGAAGACAAACGGTATTTTAATAGTTTTTGTAGATGCCGGTGGTACAAAACATACAATATTTACCTGTTTTTAATAAATTTCACATTGTTTTACGATCTTACCTTGGAAATCTCACTTTCTTTCATGATTATTGTGTAGTTATCGTCGCATTCAACATTATGCAAATACATATATCAATGCTGACTCGTAATTGCACGTCTTTCATACTGATAGTCGTCCATCGTTGATACTTTAAACAGGTGGCAGAAGCCAAGTAACAGAGTGTCTCGTAGTGATCACGAAAGAGATATCAACCATGTGGTCTAAAAATAGTTTATTTAACGAGTTTAAAGCGTGTTAACGTTATCTCTACTCATCGATGAATAATCAGCCTGGAACGACTGATGTTTGTATGAACAATCAAATCCTAACAACAAAAGTTTAAATATTCGCTTTGCAATTCAAATGAGTTTCCCGTCGATCATTTGAAGATGGAGTATTATACATAGTATTAATAACCTTGATTGAACTACATTCCCAACTTGCTTACTCCGCATCGTTACATAAGGTCTTGAATACCTATGGGCGTTTACTTAATCAAATCTTGTAGAACTTCCGTAAAGTTTGAAGGCAACATTACGTGTAACGAAAGGATGAGTTCGACGGGCAAATGCTATTTCAGTAAGTTCGTGACAACAGTATAGTATTTAACTGAAGACTGGGATTCTGTAACACTGTCATAAGAAACACATATCTGGAGATCTCAATCTCTGTCTGTCGCGTTTCTTTCACTGCTATCCGCCTTAGATTTTGAAGAAAAGTGCTGGCAAGCTTTCTACCCGTATTACCGATAACTCCATCACTCGGTCATTATCACTGTCTTACAAGTCTTACAAACATCACAGATACTTTGTAAATTGTAGTACTATTCAGTCAGACACCACAGATCATTATCCTATTTTTTGTTATATCAATGATTTAAAGCATTGTTTAAGCTTAAGTCAGGATACTAGAAGCCAGAGTTTTGGTAAGATCTACAGCTCAGATGCCTGACCTACGCAAGGTATCATGGGAACCTGTCTTTCACTGCTTGGATCCGAATGAAGCCTATGCATTGTTTGTAGACATTTTTCAATACAGCTTGAAATCCCCTTCGTAGTAAGGGAGCCTTCAGTAATTACAGAGGGGTGGGCCGGGGGAATTTCGCGCACACCTGTACCGTAAAATGTGACACTCCCCCTATCAACCTGTCTAAAATGTGACCCTCCCCCTTGTCCAACATTCTAAACCTTGACCCACCCCGAACAACTGCTGTATTCTCCCCAGGAATAACTAAAATAGTATCAGCTAATTTACATAACAATTGGTTCAATTGTTATGTTTCGGACAAATTACAGAGGGGAGGGCTGGTGTTTTTGGAGGGACAGTCGCAATTTATCACGCAAGAATTTTTGAAGAGATATGGTATTTTATACATTTGAGGGAGGGTCACCATATTTTGTGCAACTATAAGAAGGCAAGATGTGGCTGATTTAGTGCTTCATCCAAAAATATCAAATCATAATACATGGAGTCTATCAGGCATATTATTGACAATTTACCCCCACAAAACGTGCTATATCTATATATTATATATGTTTGATAATGTATTTAAATACATTATCAAACATATTTGAATAGGGAATAGGGAATATTTGAATAGGCTTGAATAGGGAAGTAAAATGTGCATTTGTGTACAAAAAAACTGATTTCTGAATTTCATCGAAAAGGTTGATTCACTATCCATGGTATCTATGATGAAATTATAAATAGTTTTTTCCAATACAAAAATAGGTAAATCTTTACATTTGTGTACCCTTGATAATTGATATTAATGTTCTTTATTAGACGAGTGGTTACAAGTCTATGGTTGTGTAAGAAATTTGATTTTGGAATTTCACCCAAATGTCGATTCACTATGCATAGCGGTCTATGGTGAAACTTTGAACAATTTTATTTCAGTATAAAATTAGGTAAATCTGTGCATTTATGTATGCTTGATTATTCACATTATTGTTCTTGATTAGACTAAAGTGGTTACAAGTCCATGGTTGTGTAAGGAATTTGATTTTGGAATTTCACCCAAATGTCGATTCACTATGCATGGCGGTCTATGGTGAAACTTTGAACAATTTTTTTCAGTACAAATTTAGATTAATCTGTGCATGTATGTATGCTTGATTAGTCACATTATTGTTCTTGATTAGACTAGAGTGGTTACAAGTCCATGGTTGTGCAAGAAATTTGATTTAGGAATTTCATTGAAATGTTGATTCACTATACATGGCGGTCTATGATGAAACTATGAACAATTTTTTTTTCAATATAAAATTAGATAAATCTGTGCACTTATGCATGCTTGATTTTTCACATTGTTGTTTCTGATTAGACTAGAGTGGTTACAAGTCCATGGTTGTGTAAGAAATTTGATTTAGGCATTTCACCGAAATGTTGATTCACTATGCATAGCGGTCTATGATGAAACTATGAATAATTTGTTTTCAGTACAAAATTAGATAAATATGTGCATTTATGTATGCTTGATTATTTAGATTATTGTTCTTGATTAGACTAGAATGGTTACAAGTCTATGGTTGTGTAAGAAATTTGATTTTTGATTTTCACCGAAATGTCAATTCACTATGCATGGCGGTTTATAATGTGTAAATATTTTGTTGGTGATTTCCTATTCAGGAAATATTACACGGACAATCAAAGTTTTGGCCATAAAATTAGCTTCTGTCAAAAGTGATCTTCCCCCAAGATAGGTTTATAAAAACTGACCCTCCCCCTTTAACTGTTTTCTAAAAAGTGACCCTCCCCCAATTCCCCCGGCCCACCCCAACCTGTAATTACTGAAGGTTCCCTAAAGTTATCCGCCACCCAATTCCGCAAACTCTGGCTTTCTAAGGGGCTTCTCAAGTCTATACACACCAAACAAAAATTATTTACACGTATGAAAATCCATCCCCAAAGTGTTTATTACAAAACTAAATACAGGAGCTACCGAAATCGTTCAACAAAAGTCCTTAAGATGGCAAAGAAACCTTATTATTCAAATATATTTATGTTGGCCAAGGGCAATGCAAACAAAACCTGGCAAGCAATAATATGAGATTTTGAAGAAAAGTGCTGGGAAGCTTTCTCCCTTTAAAATTAATTCGTCTGCACCCGATACAGCTGTCTTGACAGATAGCACCGACATTGCAGATGAACCCAACAGACTTACAAACATTGGCCCAAGTCTTCGTCTAGGATTACTTCTCTATTAGATTACAAACGATACCTCAGTAGGTGAGATCAGAATTTGTTCTCTAACCACCCTATTTCTGAACAGAAAGTCATAAAATAAATAAAAAATAGATCACCATAAAGCTGTTGGTTACTACTAAAAGTTCACCCTAAACAAGTTGTCGTTGCTGCTAGTGTCATCTGCCGTCCCTTTGCACACGTCATTAACTGTTTATTATGCCATGATATATTTCCCGATGCACTGAAATAGCAAAAATAACCCCCGTTTTCAAAAAGGGGCAGTCGAAGAAGTCATTAATAATAGACCTATATCTATTCTCTATAGACCTATCTCTATATCTATTAGTTTTAATAAATTCATTTTAAGTAAATCGCTTACTTTACCGCTTTTTTCTGAAACACGGTTTGAACTAATTTTGGATAATTGGATTTTCATATTTTTCAAATTTCTCAAAAGTTTTAGATGCCGTATAGCAGAATTTAACCTAATCTGCTTTTCCTTTTTAAGTTAGACACTTGCTTCTATGAGTAGTTTGTAATATCGCAACATTCAGCTATACGGCACCTAAAACTTTTGAGAAATTTGAAAAATATAAAGATCCAATTATTTCAAATTAGTTCCAATCGTGTTAACAACACCAAGTTGACAACCATTAGTGCTGTAAAGCTGCGATACGCAGCAAAGGCTATGTATAAATGTAGTATTCCTCCAGACAAAAGGCATTACATAAAATGTAGAGCAGCCAATGAACCTTCGGATTACTACTCGCCCATGTGAACCATATTACCTTTGGAAAGCCAGCCAGACCTACAACACACAAACTTTGTCATACTCTAGAGTTGACCATGGGCACTCTGAATGGCACAAACCAGTCTATTGTATTACACTTGGCAGCCCCATGTAATCGGGGCTGTCCGACATATCTAACATGAATCTACCCTCATACAGTATTATCGAGAGCTAATATGGCACTAGTCTCGCATGCCAGACCTCGAACCTGCATGCGGCGCGAGCAACGAAGCCGCGAGCTGCGAGCTGCGGTCTGGCAAGAACCAATTGCTCAGGAATCTGATGACGTCAAAAGTGGGCTGTCTTTCCTATGCTAATAAGTATAACTTTGAACCACCGCGTACAGACTGCTATAACGCATTTTCACTGTATTTGTCCACCGTGTTCGCATATCTGGACCGAAAATGATGAGGGCGCTGTTTTACTGAGAGGAATTCCTATCATATCGTGTGCACAATTTCATCAATTTTCAACCTTGTATGTGGATACGTGCCACCGATGCTCACAGCAACGTGTTTGTGAATGTTCCGAGCGTCATATACTGTGCAAAGAACAGTAATTTCCTTGCCAAAAATGACGAAAATTGAGGATTTCGATATTGATATCCTTTGGTGCTCTGTGGGAACTGAGTCAAGGTACGTTTGAAAACCTATTGTTCTGCATTCAGATTTATTCCATCTGTATGCAAACATTCCAATCTGTCATCTGTATTGTAAATCAGAAGCTAAAATGCCTCAGTGCCACGACTGTCCAAGGAAGAGAGGTGTGACATTGACACAAGGCGACTTGTACCTGTGCCTGGAGTGCAAACAGAGACGCTTTCCAACAGCTAGAAAGAAAAGTTCAGACGACGCTGCCAATGGAACAACTCCACCAGATACTGCCATAATGCATATCAACAACCAGCTAACAGACATTCGTACTCAGCTAAGATGTTTGCCCGCTCTTCAGTCTGCAGTGCAGGAAGTTCAAGAAACACAAAAGACAATATCAACGTCACTAGAATTCTTCAACAACAGTGTTGAAGAATTGAAAGGCAAGGTGGAGTCACTGGAGACCAAAAATATATAATTGCTACAAAGAAATGAAAACCTGGAGAAAAGATTGACTGAGCTAGAAAGAGAAGTTGAGGAACAAAATCAGTACAGTAGAAGGGGAAATCTGGAACTACATGGTATCCCTGAAACCCCTGACGAGAATACCGATAATGTGGCGATGCAAGTGCTGAAAATAATGGACGAAGACATTGTACAAGAAGACATAGAAGTAACACATCGAGTTGGACGACAAGATGCACAAGCTCAAGAAAGAGGCGACACAGAACAGCGAAGACCAAGACCAAGACCGATTATCGTACGATTTATAAGGTGACAGAAACGTGACAAGATATATAAGGACAGAAAGAAGATAAAAAACACGACAACGGACATGTTGGGTTACACAGTTAAGAATAATATTTTTGTTAATGAGAATTTGACAACATATAGACGCAGTTTACTTAGATAATCCAATGAAAAGCGGAAAGCTTTGAGATATAAATTCTTAAAAAAGATCAAGGTATGCGGTCAATATTGATTCGTAACGAGAGAGATCTGATGAAGAGAGTTTCGACTTGAAATATGTCAAAAATTTGAAATAGTTATTTGAAATTTTTGATTGATTTTAGTTTAGTATGGATACTTTCGTAAATGAGAATATCCAGAAAGTTGAATGTATGGACGCTCTCATTACTCCCTCCTATTTCGAACAGTCATTAGCAATTTCCCATGTAAATGTACGCTCACTGAATAGAAATTTCGAAGATTTCAAACTTTTGCACGAAGACTTATTGAATGAGAAGTTTAAAATTATAGGAATCTCTGAAACTTGGAATATGAATAACAGTGACATGTTTAATCTGAACTCTTATGCATTGGAATACAACTGTCGAGAAATGAGAAGGAGTGGTGGTGTTGCTGCTTACATCCATAGTTCTCTAAAATATAAAATATTATCTTTTCGAGTGTTGCACTCAGAATCACTGTGGCTAGAAGTTTGTGATGGAAATTACTCTTTCATTATAGGTATCATATATAGAAAACCAAATACAAGAATAAGAGAATTTGAAAATAGTATTTTAGAAGTACTGGATAGTATCAAACTTGACAAAACACATTGCATTCTAATTGGTGATCTAAATATGGACTTTAAAAACAAGATAATAGTGTAGCCACGCCAACAATCCAATATTTACCTTATGAATTTTGTAGCTTTATATTGATCACACTAATTCTTAAACTTTGCCGACAATGAGAATAAAAATTAGAAGTCTGTTGAAGTCTATGGAAGGTAAATTTCAGCGGAGCGTCTTTTATCGAAACTAGTAATAGTGTCATGTCATAAATCTTCAATTAAATGGCATAGTAATCTTTTTATTGCAATTTGCTACATACAGAATAAAACCAATCATAAACACTATTAGTAATTCATTGATATGGAATATATTCTATGATACATATGCACATTGTATTGACATGTTACTGATATGTAAATAAACAATGGAGGGGATTCAAATCAAACTCATAAAAAGAGCATTCACATGTTACACTGAATAACAATCGCGCGCTGATAGAAGATAACACTTGTTTACGACATTATGCTTGGATAAATCCCGTAGCCTGCGAGATTGTAGCCGACATACCACCGAACGATGTATCCAATCGTTCTTATGCTTCATTTGATTTGTTTGAGTTTGTTTTTAGAACTGGTGTCAGTCCAACTACAGTAACAGGTACTAGGTGGCAATGAAACTTGGTCTTGAGAGTAGTATTGAGCGGATGAAAAAAACAAGACTCTGTTCCAAAATAGAGTTTATTTCTAAAATTTCGACGTTTCTATTCCACACAGGGAATCTTCATCAGGAATCTAAAAAACAAGAAAATTACAGTAAAAATGGGACTAGTAAAAACGAAAATGAGCAGCACTGGCGTAAAAACCATTTAAAAACTATTCGAAGAACTGAGTTGTTGGTTAAAAAGGAACTATAGCTAAAAATCAATCTGTACAGACGAGAAGAAAAAAGTTTTGAACAGAAGACGAGTGAACACTCAGTCTGAAAGTAGCGATGTTGACCGGCCGGATCGTACAAAGCCAATGGCGCGAAATACAATGAAGGAAGGGCTCCCCCTAACAGACAACTACAGACTACAGTCCTTTCCTCATATAATTAATAATAAAAAGAATATTGCTATTAAACCTAGTTTTTGTGTACGAGCCTTTTTCTCTTGACCTCTTCTCTCCCTACGTTTCTTCACTTTGTGCATTAATTCATGGCGGTTCAGTGTTAGTTATGTATGCAGCATGTAGTGAGCCCTCTCTTGGTGATCATGTGACACGCTATAAAGTACCCTGAAAGCCTTATAAACTAACAGTATACGGTCAACGCAGAAATCTTATACGAAAAATTCACCAAGGGAGGGCGCACTACATGCCTCACATGCACTGAACGAGGAAATATAGAAGCGAGAGGAGGAAATAAAAAAGGGTCCGTACACAAGACTAGGTTTAGTAGTAATATCATTTATTATCTTTACTGGACTTTACTTTCATTTTTGTAGAGCATGTTTTAAAAATGACCATACACATATGAAGATTGTATTCGTATAATGTTATTGCGTTTGACTCAGCGCAACTAATTGTGATGCATCATTTATTCAAATACAGATTAGTACAAGGCTTCACTTTTATTCTTTATTAATGAAGTAAAGACAACACTTCTTTTCATATACGTATTATTTGTAAAAGAAAAGTGTTGGGTACCGTTTGCAAAAAATGTGGCGGTTTACTTATATGCATGAGAACAAGAGGACTGCAATGGGTTCACAGAATTAGATGTACGGCAAGAAATATGGTTATGTGGCCAAAAGTGGTATAACAATAGACATATCGTAGTATCGTATCCAATCGTTTATGTCAGTCGCGGTAGCGACTGTCGTATACATTGTAACTGGTCAGTATACATTGTAACTGGTCAGTAAATATATAGATATGCATGACAACGGTATGCATCAGATTGTCTTTGCTGCTCCTTGGAACAGTTTTGTTAGCATCAAAGTTCTCATGGGCTATATGATTACAGATAATTGGATGATATAAAAAAAGAAGTATAGTAAGGCCAAAAAAAAAATTGTGTGTTTCCTGTAACATGCTCTTCAGAAATAGGTTAGGTAGGTAGGAAAAAAATTTTTTTTTGGTAATTTTTTTTTCTCTGCAAAAAAGAAAATGTGAAAATTTTAATACCCTTCGACAAGGGTCAAGGCATCGTCATTG
>LD349063.1:189539-211475 GCA_001465055.1 Ptychodera flava | reverse complement strand
CATTTTTGAAACGAATTAAACACAAACTCGACACAAAAACATTTTGGATAGTTAGGTGGGGAGCCTCTCACACTTTTTACATTTTTTCTTGAACGTGATCGCATTTTTCACATGTTACGGAAAACACGCTTGCACAAGCAGTCGCTATTGTTGTTTAATGACGTCATGAAATCACGCGTGATTTAAAACTTTTCCCAGCCAATCTCGCGGGATTTGTTTTCAAGGTCCCAAAAAAAGTTTAGGGTCGGGGGGTTTGAACTAGGGTAGGTCGGGTTACCGGAAACACACATTTTTTTTTTTTAGGCCTAAGTTAATATGTGGCAGCACTATTGTTTCATAGCATGTAGCGTGTCGACGTTTCCCCTATTGTTGTTTCTAGAGTGCGCTTTAAAATGGCAGCAGCAAAAGTCAATATCTCATTGTGACACATCCATCGTAATGCAGTGAAAGGCATCAAACCACATGACATCTCTATAAAACAGGGCATTTGAAGATTTTGAGAAAGCAGACGATGTGAAAAATACAATTATACCTCAAAAAAAATTGAACGCTTCTGTGAATGTGAACATAACCAATGAGGAAACAAAATTGTAGTATTATTTTTTCACTTTGTGGTTTAAGTGAAAAGACAGCAAAGTTCAATAGTGTTCATGTTGAAACTCGGTACATACGGCACTCACTACATTCTTAAGGTAGTATGCGACTCGAGTCAAACTTTCCTCGGTGAAACCTTCAAACTTTCTCTTACCAAATCAAGAATCAAAATCAGGGGCCAAAGTGCAAAGTTTGGAACTAGAGAAATAAATTAGCCAACATTTTGCCATATTTGAAATTCAAAACGGTCGCCATCAATGTGTTAATTCTATTGAGAAAAATTTAAAGTTTAGGATTTTCGAAAAACTAAGACGATAAAAAATTTTCTTTTGCCAAGACCGTTTAAATGAGCCCCCTTTAATGGCAGATTAGAAAATAATTTTAAATATTTTAGAGTCATAATATCTGTCTCCGAGGCGCGTTCTTCGGTTAGTTGCTTGCTTTTCAGCGTTTTTATCAATCTATTAGAATTTTGTCAAAAATAATTGTATATAAATAATATTCGTTAAAAATGATGGCCCCATGAAATAAAATGACAAAATCATTCTATTAACGCCATCGCCAGGGAAAAGATTTATATTCAAGTATTTTTATTATTCCCGGAAATACTTGTGTTCTCTACAGCGAGCCTTTTTCACAGAGTGGGCATTTAGGAAAATCAAGTCCGCCGCCTTCTGCTGTATTAAATATGCATGCCCAAATGGAGTTCTCCCATAAAAGATAGCTAGTTATTTTGCTGGTAAAATCCTCGGGTAAACAAGTGAACGTTCTTTATCAAAACAGCCGACCTCGGTGACCTCAATAATCAATGGCACGCAAATAAAATCTATCTTAATGTCTAATCACTTGTATGAAATGTGTGCTAGCGCTGTTACCTTGCTGGCGAATTTTTGACATGTTTGCATACATAATGAATCACGAGTTATTTGCATAAGCAATGTGACATCTTGGAGGACTCAAATGGGTGGGGCCCGGCAGCCTTAGTGTAGCGGTAGGATGGTTTCGTCAGGAAAATGCAATTTTGGTAAGTTCAGCAAAATCTTCAACTGAATGTAACTTTCCTAAGAACTGCATAGTTGGTTGACTGAGGACTCATTCACCTTTTTGTCGGCAACATATCCACACATGCAGTTCTAAATGTCCTTCTCTGGTGTCGCTTTCACTCTACTGTATTTTGTGTTTTGTCAAACGCTATGCATTTCGCTGTACATACCAGTGAGTTTGATAAGTTCGGACAAAGGTGCGTTTCAACATTGAGAATATCATCGTCACCATGATAGGGTACATGAATTTCATTTAAATTAAATCTCAATACAGTCAAGAAGTTGCCAATGGAAGCCAGCTAGCAAATGAGACAACTTCGCCATCGCTGTAAAAACATGACCACTTTCCGGGTCATATGAAAACTGACACTTCTTTTCTTCCCACCGTTTGTGCGATGAAAAACTAAATTGTCCGTAGGGACTCTTTGCTACGGTAAAGGGGACAACTAGGCAACGGTATGGGCGTCATGCTTTTGCTCTTTCCTAACAATTAAGGCAAATTGTTTTTTATTCCATGATAGAATTAACTCGATTCCTAAAAGAAGATTTAACATTGTTGTCTATGTTTGACCCTGCACTGACTAGGTGAGCTAATGTTTGCTTTGACCCCACACCACCCGCTGTTTGTCCTCCCCTCCACCCAGCAACATTGATACACATTGTACTTGAAGTCAACCGGTTGATAGATCTACCTCGTTGGATCAGATATATAGGCTGGAGATTACATTCGCTGTTTGCATCTTCCAATTGTTGCAGAATTTTCCTTGAACAGTTCGAAAACTTGGCAGATTTTATTGCTTGATCAGTTACAATCAGAATCAGCTCAGTACTACATTAAGTAGACCATTTATATGACATAGTATGGCCTTCTGTTCTTTATCTTGTATTGGGTGTATGTTGTATTCACCAATTTTCCGTGTAAGTTTGTGAAAGCGGTGCAAGTAACTTAATAAGTGCGGAATTTGGTAACTTCTATGGCCTACCATAGGGTGTCTAAAAACACAAAGATATAAGATCGTGCAGGAATGATGGAAATGGCCAATTGGCTGCCTGGCATGCATAACATACACTAAATGTACAATATACTTACTGATGTTACAGTTACTGACTCTATTAAAATGCAAAATTCTGTGACCATTGCCTCAAGCCCTACGCATAATTATCGTGTACAATAGAACCTGTTTATTGATACTATCTGGGTCGAGGCTAGGTGCTGTGATCGCTGTGATGGGTTCATCGCTAGTCCCGCACTTTCCCGCCAGCGCCTTGGACTATTCGTTCTCTGAATTGCATGAAAATAAACACCTATTAAACGTTGTAATTGCGAAAGATAAATTGGTAACCGCACAAGTTATTTCGATGGAAGTCTTCAGTACCATGCACAAGCGAGGTATCCTTGCCCTTGCGCTGTCGTTTGGCCTGGCGTAGCCTTCTGATTAAGATGAGTAGTAAAAGACATCGCATATAAAAAGCACGCCAAAGATAAGAGAAAAGTGGAGGGAAGGAGGAAAGGAGATCGCCGGTGATGCTAAAATAATTAGCCAAAGATAAGCTACTGAATGAGTTGGTGGAGTCATTAGGGAATGAAGTCCTCAGGACATTCACAATGGCCATACCAGCTCCAGTCCCGTGCAAACTTGGCGAGCGCACGCGAAATGTGAAGCCGCTTCTTATCCCTACTTTTAGAACATACGGTAAGGGAAATACGGAATCAAGCGATGGAAAACAGCTTATGAGTGACGGCAATACCAAACTGGTCGTACGCGCAACAAAAGCATGACCCTAACCTGATCAACTGTATCCTGCAGAGTGGGTTACAGCTAATGTATGAATCATGGAAACGGGTATAGAAGCTGGTGAAATGTAAAGTAACGACATTATGGGGTGACCAAACTATACCGTAAACATAGGGAGTTATTTCCAGATTTTCATAGTATTCACTGTGATGAAATTAACAAGAATGAACTGACAAAACAAGAAACAAAAAGAATCAGGTGCTGTTGCTTGACACCTTTGTCTTAAGGACAAGCGACAGACATCATTACAGGCCTCATCAAAGCGCTAACAGAGGTCAAGCTAACAGGATCCCACTGGCATGGGATCGGCTGTAAAAAGTCCTGAGAAATTGTGCAGGAATGCATAAAGTGGTATCCTTATGAAGCATAAAAGAGGCTACAAAGCAACGATTTTGCTTTCACTAGAGGATTTCCTGATATTGCTGATTTTAAATCAATGAGTGGGCAGCCCTTCCGCACACTACTGCATGTTATTGCAGGTGTTTCACTGTGAATAGCCATAAGGTTATCTCTCCCACTCAACGTTTAACCTTAATTGATACTGATGAACAAACCCATTGTGTACAAAGAAGTTTGTTATTCCTTGTGGGATGGAAAAATATATGCAACAAAGCGTGAATCACAGCAGCATATTGTAACTTGAATTCGGTGTCAAAGGTTGTATTGGCGGACGTATTGATTGATGACCAAAGTGCGTCAACAGCGCCACCATCTGCGACGAACTTAAAAGCGAAAGTGGAAATCAGATCAGTTCATTATGTACCTCGCGAGTAACCGAAAGTGTACTCTACTGAATTCCTCGGCGCCGCCACGGTTATTTTTGTAGTACTCCAAAATAAACAACAAATACGAAACGTACAAAGCATTATTTATAATATGCATATATTAAAATATCTCTTATTTACTGATTTATTTATTTATTTATTTATTTATTTATTTATTTAGTTGTGTGTTTGTTTGTTTGTTTATTGCAACCCTTTTAAAGCAGGGGCTCACTAAGAATGATAGGAAACGCAACTTGCACAGGGCTTTGGAAATTCAAATAGAAAGTTAGAGAACAGCTAGCCGAAAAATCTAACAAAGAAAACAAACCATTATTATTGACCAAACCATATTGTTAGTGACTAAGCTGAAAAGGAAATGTTAGTTAAATTAAGATATCTTCCGAATATCTACTACACCTATTAAGAAAATTCTGAAAAAGTTAATGTCTTTGTAAAGATCTTTCTTGTAATTCTTTGTAGAATAACCCCGGAAAAAAACATATCAACTTCTTTCTTTCTCTGACATCCTTGAGTAAGTTCAATGCACTATTATTCAACAGCATTTCTTCAGTATCAGTCATTAATTATTGTCTTTCTGTTGAGAACTGATCACATTTGAAAAGAAAATGTTTCACTGTTCCATCCTGTTTTCCATAGCAAGGACATATACAATCATTGTTTTCCCGCCTTCTCTTTTCATATTCCGGACCAAGAGTATATGATCTTGCGTTAAACTATAATTGAGCACCCTTGAAATCAATGATAGATTTCAGATAATCTTCATATGTTAGCTTGACTTTAAATATTTGATAGTGAGCTAGGGTATATGTTTGGTCATATTTTCTCTCCATTCGTTTTCATCACAGTCACAGGACTATTTGTTTAATATTTTGATGAGTAAGCTGCTCAATGTTCGTTATGTTTAAATATGTCATTATGTCATTGGAAGATTTTGTCCATTTCTAACACAACTTTTTAGGTTGTGTTCGGCTCCATCATTAATGAACTTCGGGTGATTAAAAACAAGTATTGCCCTTCTTGATTTATTCATATCAAAGAGTCTCTTAAAATATTCAAGTTTCATAATGTTAAGTCTTCTTCTCATAGTATTCCAACCAAGGTCACCAAGTATTGCTCAATTTGCTGTAGGTCTGCAGGCTTTAAGGATGAATTTACCTTTTATTAACCAGCATGTATTGTCATCTACCTTGTCACTGATACAAAATATCGTTAATATCACGCCTAAAAAAGTAGGAAAAGAGAGAAAACTTTCGTGCATATGAACGAGGACATACGCAAAAAATCCTGGAATTTAATTTTAGAAAAGGGCCTTCATTGTCAATAACTAGACGCAAAACATTGCCAGTTTTTTGGCAAATCGGTAGGGTTTTTTTTGCTTGCAATTGCAAGTTCGGTAGTGCAGTTACTATTGCAACAATCAATCAATCAATCAAGACAATTTATAAAGCGCCAGTATCGAATAAAATTGTTCAAAGGCGCTGCACATAAAAAATCATTCTGTAAAAAGGGTATGTAAGCAAAAGGAAAAAGCTCAATAAAAATATGGTGAAATAAATAGATCAAAAAATACAAATAAATAAAATGATATAAAATCATTCTCTACTAAAATAAATTAATATCATTCTGTAAAAAGGGCATGTAAGCAAAAGGAAAAGCTCAATGAAAACATGGTGAAATAAAAAATAAATGAAAATTGCAAAAAAAAATCAAAAGGTAAACAATTAAAAAGTCAATCAATAAAACTGACTATCAATAAAACTGTCTATCAAATGATACAATTCAATGAATCAACGAAGTTGGACAACTGTGGCAATGTCAGAATGCTCTTGAGAAAAGACGTGTTTTCAACATGTTGACTGTAGGAAGTGTCCTTTTTTCAAATGGTAGTTCATTCCAGAGGAGTGGAGCAGCTCGTGAGAAAGCACATTCTCCATAGATTTGATGTCTGCAGTTAGGGACATGCAGGAGATGATGGCATAATACGTCCCTTGTTAAACAGAATAGGTCGTTATCATGGTAAAATTTGCCAATTTATGTCCAACATTTTACATATATAACAGGAAATCTATACCTGTAGGGACTGACATCGTGTATGTGTGTGAACTCTTTTCATCAGAGAGTAAACTGGGAATTACAGTTGTCGTACAAACGTATATTGAAAGTAACAATTAATTTTATTCTAGGTTTTACTATTAGTAATTATTTATCAAAACAAATGAAATTTCTAATCTTAAGTCGCTACAATTAGGCACGCTAGATATACAGAATTAACACTTCGACAAAATGACAAAATGCATACTTTAAACTGCTGAACTTTGGCAGGTGCCCAAACGGCACTCTGATAACAGCAGTAAATAAATTACCCTCGCCGATTCGAAATGCGTGGTGGCTGACAAACTGACACTTTCAATGGTATGCTCTTGTAGCGAAGTGTCCATGTCTTAGCACTCTGGCACAAGACCATTACTTAAAACTTACTTCAGATGTCAAAAATTAACACGCTAAGGGTACAAGTCTTCACAAGTTAATATAGCGAGATACCCCTAAAATATTGGCACTTGAAACACAAAGTGAAAAATGGAATACCACACAATTAAATTACCGGGTACACAACAGTATCCTCCATAGCCAGATGCCCACAAATTGGAACTCTGACACTACAAATCTACATTCGCTACCAAGTCCACATTACCAGGAGCTCACAAATTGGCCGTCATGATATCCTCCATAGGCAGGTGCCAACAAATGGGCACTCTGACACAGCAATTGTACAGTACTACCAAGTGGACAATACCAGGTTCCCACAATTGGTACTTACGGTAGCCTTCATTGTCAGGTGCCAACATATTGGCACTCTGACACAGAAAATATACATTAACATCCTTACTGGGTGCCGACAATTGGTACTCCAACAGTATACTACTCGTTCGTCTCAGTAAGCAGGTACTGACCTATTGCACTCCGACACATAAGCAATAAACTTACCGGCTAGGAAATATTATACTTCCAACATTTTACACAAGTTAATGTGTCTCGTGAATCTTTAAGGCATGGTGTCTATGAAATTTCTCAAAGCCAAAGCAATAGCGTACATACAACGTGGTCCCCGAAATAATATGATATATGAGTCTTAGATTTTGCCATTTTTACAGGACCTCTGCATGACCAAATGGACTTACTGGACCGAGAGAGATAAGGGCTTAGTTATGTTCAGTATATGCTGAATCCACGAAGAGAACTTGTAAAACTCACCATGAGCATGTTTGTCTTTAATTACCTGTACCAGCAGAAACAATAACAATATGCAGCTATGCTATCATCCGTCGAGAACACTAAAACCCCAAAGATTTCAGGTTATTTGAATATTGTTCGTAAAATGCATGAGGAAATTCGGCCATCAAATCCGATTTGAAAATAAATAATTAGCTTCCGAACATTTATACAAATTTTGTAACGTGTAGAAAAAGAACAAAAGGGTGAACTCAGTAGTTTCCGTGTAAAACGAAATTGCAGTGGCCGACTGGTTTTGTGTGAGGCCTATCAGCTAGGCGATGTTGACGTGAGTGTGTGGGGGTTCAAATCCCGTTTGGGTTATAGTAAAATTTAGATTTCTTTAACCTGAGTGGACAGTATTGCTGGTGGATATTTACTGTCCCCGAGTCTGTCTGATAGCTCAGTAAAAAGCTTCGTGCTTTTCCGATTACTATATGTGTGTACTGTGTGTGTGTGTACTGTGTCTGTGTGTCGTCTGCTCCACGCACACCGTGTTGTTCGGTCGCGCACAGAATTGCAACATCTAAGTCGGTTACTGTGACCAACTCTTTTGGGTTGGAAGCAGTGGCCGACTGGTTTTGTGTGAGGCCTATCAGCTAGGCGATGTTGCCGTGAGTGTGTGGGGGTTCAAATCCCGTTTGCGTTATAGTAAAATTTAGATTTTATTACGAAAATAAAACTAATTGCTAAGTCAGGGATAGAATACAAACTGTAAAAGTGTACAGGCTACTTATCTCAGCTGGGACGGGAAAGCTCCAGTCTCAGAGTTGTAACAGTCTGTCGGTGAATGAACAGTCCTTTGGCTTGCAGGCTTGAAGTTGCACAAAGTCCATAGTATAAATCCAGAGTTGGCAGTGAAGGTGTTGAAAAGTCTTGGAAATAATACTGCTGGAGTTTCCAAAGTCTTGAAGTAACACGCAAGAGACTTGATCCCAAATGTCTGACTGCAAGCTGTGCACGTCCCTAATTATACCCATGTGCTTACATTAGAGCATATACGAACAATCTAGAACTTTTATTGACATGCTAATTACTGTTCTAAAATGTTCTCTCTTACACAACTAATTAAATTTCCAGAACATTCCAAACATGACTAATTGAATTCAAGGTTGTAAGGTCGTTAAGGGCAGTGACCTTTAGAATGTTCTAGACTAATTAGACTAAGGTCATGATGAGTGTGGGGGAAAATGACATACATAACAATGTATCGCCGAGATCGGAGCCTGGTTTCCCTTACAAAGGTACAATGTCTTCAAAACACCAGCATCGATGGCTTCCGCACTACATCTCTAAATTCACACCTGTTATCCTCTTTCTATAAAAATGGTTTTCTTTTGGGACACGATGTCTGAGGGACGCTTTATTAACTAGCAGGATCAATGGCTCAATCAGCATTTCTTGACAGTAGATGGCCAATCTTCTTTCAAACGTACAGCCGATGTTGTACGAAATGAAAAATTCTGTTTTTCAGTTTTCTACTTTAGTAATGCATACAACCGACCTCTCTGTGTAACAAATCCAGCAAGCAGATTTTGATGTTCCCTTTGGTCTCTTCCAGTTGGTTTATTTTTGGGGTATCAGCGGAGTTATATTTTGAATAAAGATTGACCATTTACCCAAATATGGTTTCTCTGTAGTGTGCCATCATAAAGGTTGCTATAGACCAAGTTTATTGGTATTTTTGTCTGGGCCGAGGCTGGGTGCTGAGATCGAGGCTTTCGAACAAACCAAAATAGCCCTTATTATCATTTAGTCAAAATTATTATTGATATGAGCAATTGCCGGATGTTAAAGCCAGTAAGGACACAAATCTTGAATAGTGATGTATTTTTCCTGTGACATTTGTAAACAGAGATTGACCAAATAAACAGCAATATTTTGTCCAATAGGAAAATTGTTGTCAAAATTATTCCTTAAGTTAAATTTCAAGAACCACGACAATAACAATGTCTTGAAAAATTTGAACTTTATTTCAAACAACAGCAGAACTTGTAATTGCTTGTCATCCTTCTTTTACTATTAGGGAGCCTTCAGTAATTACAGGGGGTGGGGCCGGGGGGAATTTCGCGAACACCTGTACCGTAAAATGTGACCCTCCCCTATCCTCCTGTCCAAAATGTGACCCTCCCCCTTGTCCGACATTCTAAAACTTGACCCTCCCCAACCACTGCGGTATTCTCCCCAGGAATAACTGAAACGGTATCAGCTAATTTACATAACAATTGGCTCAATTATTATGTTAGGGACAAATTACAGAGGGGAGGGCTGGTGTTTTAATCGCTGCACAAAGCAGGGATTAAAAATCTTCCAAGGCGTTTTAACAACACCGACAGATCTTGATGATCTGATAAGTCTAGAAAATGCAGACATATCAAATTACTCACATCGTATTTATCCTGTTGAATTGGAAATCAAAGAAACAACAGAAGGTAACAACTAACCTTCCTATCTCGATTTCTTCCTACCAGTGGGAACTAATGGGCTGCACACTGAGTTTTATGACATGGGGGACGATTAAGATTTTGAAATTATAAATTATCCCCATTTGTCAAGTAATATTCCATCTGCACCTGCTTATGGTGAATACGTTTCTCAACTTCTCAGATATTGTAGACCTTGTGATTCCGACGCTGATTTTCAACTGAGACACAGCTCATCGGCATCAAAACTAATGAGACAGGGATACACATCAAACAGACTAGTGAGGCCTTTCAAAAAGTTCTATGGTGGATATGACGACATTGTGGCTAAATACCACACCTCGGTCACTCAAATGATTAGACAACATTCCCGGCTTAGACTAACTACAGCAATTCATACAACGTATCACATCATACAATATTTAGACAATTTCGGGACCAATCCTGACAGCTGTAGCATACTTGCAGAGTAAGCGT
Source organism: Ptychodera flava (assembly GCA_001465055.1). Taxonomy (NCBI): domain Eukaryota; kingdom Metazoa; phylum Hemichordata; class Enteropneusta; family Ptychoderidae; genus Ptychodera; species Ptychodera flava. Next base: position 201,087 of record LD349063.1, on the reverse strand, counting down.
ACCTATTCCGGACACCTGGTACCACCACTTACTATTACTGGTTCAGGATGGTTCTGCTAAACTTTGTAAATTGTAAACGTCCCATTGACCTGGTAATGTTGTATTACCTTGAATGAAAATGATTATTGGACCAGTTGAAAGTTATATTTCCATGTGCAGAATTATAGCACCGCTGATCCTACACCTTTCCGACAGTGTTTTGTAAAAAAGTTTATACTCTTTTAAGTTTTCTTCCGTTCCTCTCACTTGGGGCGGAGTTATGTCGCCTATAGAGATTAACCAAAAGTTGTAGTGATCCTAAAAGCCAGATTTAAAAGATTATTTTACGTTCAGTACGATAATTGAATTGTTTCTTTCTGAAAATGAACTGGCTATAGTGATTTGTGTTTGTGGTCATATAAAGTCACTTACAAAGCACTCAGTGGCTGGATCCTTTCTCTCTCGGGATTTTCTCTCTAAGAATTTAATGTTCACCTCACTGCGCCGTGATCAGCTGTCTAAGATCCCATTGTTCGTATCGTTCAGTAGTGTTCTCAAGCTCTGCCTCGTAATGTAGTGCCCAATATTCTTGGAAACCTTCCTCACCATGAATAAAAATTCAACTAACTAATTAACTTACCAGAAAGTAAATCCTAGCACGATATTATGAGGCCTGTCGAACTTTTTGTACACATGTAGTAATATCTGTTTGCTTGAAAACGTGTATTTATATTGTGATGTATTTTATTGAATGGTATTTTATTGTATTGTATTAATTAAAACATTTTTCGTTAATCACAGTGTTAACTACATTGGGACTGGTGCTTTCATCAACAAAACTTGTTGTGAATCTCGAAGGTAATCAAATTCATTAATTCAAACTCAAGTCATCATATTGTACTGTTGTGCTATGTCCCTTCCTTGGGCCAGGTCTATTTTATTTGAAAGTAGCAAGTATTTTCACGAACTAATTGTACCATGATCACTGTGCACGGAATATGGCGTATAAAATTTGGGTTTCACTGCTTCAGTATTTGTTGAGTCACCTACTTTATTACTTCATAGAACGAGTTATCGAAGACTAAGTAGACTATCGTAAAACGTTATGTACATTAATTTCCTTTTTAAGTCAAGCTTTATCTTTGAACAACTCAGCAATCGGAAGGGAATGAAGTCCAATCCAGTGGAAAGGGTGTTACAATTTTGAAGTACTATTTCATCATGCATGATTTAAAATCTAGTTGCAACCAATTTTGTATATAAAAATATATTATAACAGTTTCATTATAAAATTGATAAGCGCAAGATATTTCCACATATGCCAGTGTTGATATCGAGTAATGGAAAAGTACCAAAACCTCAATTTTTTGGTAAGGCAATTGGCTCACTTTTTCGATGAAACATCCACTATGTTTATTATATTCATTTTTACTTCTAGTTCCGATCTGAAGTACATATACCCTCAAAACACCGTGTATACTTGTACTCAACTAGCTAATACAGCTTGCTTGTAGGCAATATCCGATCTCTTTAATGGGTTAAATAAATTTGACTTGGACAATCATAGGTTGTACTTGGAATACAGACCAAATAATGAAATATATTATTGAATTTTAGTCGAACTATTGTTTTACCGTCTAAAAACCAATGGACAAAAGTTTGGAATGAACGCAGTGTTCAGTTTGAGTGCAATAAATTAACTTAAATGTCCATCATTATCATCATAATTATTATTATGATATGTGATTCCAGAAAAATAGAAACACTTTAGACTTTTATTCCTCATAAAAGAACAGCAAATGTGTATTTTGATGACCAAACTATTCGGCTGTTTCCCAATTTCCAATACGATCAAAATTTGACAATACGGTACCTTTGATTAATATATACAGTGGATGACAATCGCAACCCCCCAAATTTTGATGAACAGCCGTATGAGGGCGATATACCAATAAACTCTCATCTCGGCGACCACGTTTTGACGGTAACAGCTAGAAACGATGGAGAGTTGGTGAGATTATTATTATTATTATTATTATTATTATTATTATTATTGTTGTTGTTGTTGTTGTTGTTGTTTTTGTTTATGAATTTGTAATGAATTGTTTGACATTACATTTTATTTAATTGAATAAGGGACTGGTCAGTTTCTTCAGCCTGGGGTCGTTGGATTCTTTGGGGTTTCACTGTTTAATGATGACTTTCTTTTTATTACTTAAATGATAGCAAAAGGCAGTATTGTCATTATTACCTGTGGTTTTGTGGTTTCAACGTTAAAATAAAAGATCCTACATCCATCTGAGTTGGTTACAACTTATAAAAATAGATCTCTATAGCCTCTATAGCTTCTCAGAGTCTGTACATCCATCAAACTTTACTGATGATCTCTTTTTGATATTAATGATTGGCATCAATTTATATACAACAGTTCTGGAAATCAGGTTATGCATAGTAAGTGTGGAATACATTAACAGCTGATTCAAAATACTGTTTTAAAACTTTAAAAGCAAATTTGAAATTCCTATCTTACAACTGACATGTCGACAATTTTATTGCAACACAGAATGACTAAATACTTAAAATAGACCAAAAATCATATCTATCTATGTATCTAATTATATATCTATCCATCTATCGATCGATCGCTCGATCTATCTGTCTATCTATCAGTCGATCGATAGATCGATATACACATGTATGTATATATATATATATATATATATATATATATATATATATATATATTTATGTATATATATATATCGAAGTATACAGATGTCCTCGTGGCAAATAACATTGCTCGATGCTAAAGGCGAGCGTTATAAATAATAACCGAGCATTTGTTTAACAGCGTAGATTTGTAAGCATTGATAATGTGTAGTTTTTCTGATATACAAAGATTACATCGCTTGCTTATGTCAGAGTAACTTATAATCTTTGTTAAACAAACGATCGGAGTTGGTTTCAAAATGTCGCCACCGAAATAAATATTATCTATCAAATTTTAACACCACCTATAAATATAATGGTACGTCCCGATCATACAAAAATAAGAGTGTTGAGCTAGTATTACTTTCACTTCATCTGTTTGATGATTGCAGGATGCATGAAACTAAGTAACAGATACCATTACTTTGTAATTTTGTGTTATTATATATATATATATATATATATATATATATATATATATATATATATATATATATATATATACATATATATATATATATATATATATATATATATATATATCACCTTTTGTTTAACTTTGTCGCAGGGTTCACCCTGTTTTCGGAAGTTTTCATGGGGGCGTCAGTCACTTTGTGACGTTGGCAAACATAATCCAGCCTCACCAGAGCAACTGACCAGTCCCTAAAGAAGAATTGAACATCGATTAGCAAATAACAATACTGTACTGCTTTACAATAAAGAAGTCAGATATTTTAATAATCAAAACAACGTATACTGTTTCTAAAATACTGTCATTGTACCTTCTATCATTTTTAGGGAACCTGTAATGCAAGCATAAGTTACGGCCTTCACGCTGACGACGATACATTGGCTCTCGCCCATTTTACAATTGATCCGTACAAGGGAGATGTATTGGTTGCCAGACGATTTGACGATGCAGAACACGGACAATGGCAAACTGACATCTACGAGGTGAGTGCGCATTCCCTTCTCAAAGCTATATCTTGTTCTGCAGCTCATTGTTGACATGCTTCTCGATTCTGGAACAAAACGCATGAAACTTGAAGAGGGTTCAATTTATGCCTACTGTATCTTTTCCAGGAGCGTAACACTCGGCAAAGTGAGAACTGCTATAACGGTTGATTGTTGTTATAAATGCAGTTGCTGTTTTTTATCACAGAAATATCATCTAAGGGTTTTATTGCAGGTAGCGAAATAACGATCTCCCGAAACGTTATCATGAGTCCAAATAACCTGTTTTTAAAGATGCTTTACAGTCAGATGATTACACAGTCAAACTTTCCTCTTTTAAAGTGCTTTACACGATGATGGACCTCACTGAAAGGCAGTCCACGGTCCCTTTAGACGGACCTTTGGCAGTCTATGCATAAAAGTTTTTTATAGTTTTTTTCATGATCTAAAAACATACAGAGATAGTCTTATGTTAGCATGAGCACTGAAATATCACAAATATTGACAATTGTTTATGTATCAATATTCAGAGGATAAAGTATCAAATCAGAGGTTTCACATCTTTTTACTTGATTGTCATAGGAATTAAATTCTGATATGCTTAGTAGACAAAGCTAGATTCCGATGTAGGCAAACCTAAATTTGATGTTCGAATATTTTACAATGTGTACATATGATTGAAGTTGACCATAAAGATTACGAAAAGATCGACTTACAAATGTGCTTTAGTTAAACAGAAAATAGCAAAAACTCTTGTCGTACACTTCCTCGTAGACTGTAAGCATCACAAAACAATCTGGCTAAATTGTAATTGTAACTAATATTCTCAGTTTTTCGTCAGAGCAAGCGATGACGGATGCTGGAGCAAGCACAGCGAGGCTCCCGTGAAAGTATTTGTTTGGGTTCAACCTATCTTTGATATACCTGGACAGTTGTACAAGTAAGATATAAATGTGTTTGTCTTCCTTGTGTTCTGATGCAAGTGTCAGCTGAATGCCAGCTGCCACATATTAAGAAGACATGCGCAGGCGGCGCCATTACTTGTAGCACAATGACTCCACAAAGTGACCGTGCTTGTAGGTCTTAATAAAGACATTATCTGCTCCTGTCTCGTACTCATCGCTCTGTTTTTCTTTTGCCAAATCGTCGAGCATTTGATGATATAAATATTCTATAAAATACATTTTTGTAGCATGAGTACAAGTCCTGTGGAAGGGGATCAAGCAAAGTCATGGTGTGAAAAGATACCAGAGGCGTTTTACAATGGACCAATCAACGGATCGATTAAATACAAAATAGCGGCAGGCAACGAGAACGGTGAATATACTGAAGCCATTTTCTTTCACGTTGATTTCGTTTCATTTCTGACAAAAGCCAAACTAGAAGTAATACCTTTGATAAACTCTGAACATGCAAAATAATCGCAATCATACCAATCCATAATCCAATGACAGTAGGTCGGAATTCGGAAGACAATAGTTGTAAACATAGACACAAAACAGCACAGAACAGACAGTAAATAGACGGTACACAAACAAAGTCACATTCATGAAAGAAAGATATATGGCATGATATATGATATATGTCATATATATGGCTATGGCAACACGATCGCAATCATTTCGAACTTATATCAACGATATTCCGGATAATGATTGAAGTTGGGACAGACGATTTGTGCGTACAATATATTTGCATACATTTCAATCAGAACTGGTCATATAACTTGGATTGAACGATGTAATTTCTTTACATGATATTGTATATATCAGATCACTTCACAATTGATGAAGACACCGGAGAGATTTGTAACAAAGTGGAACTCGACAGAGAAGACATTGCTGAGTATAATTTACTGATTAGTACCATTATAAAGAATGGTTCCGATGAATCAGATATTTCAGAGAATAGAGAGTCAAGTGCTGCATCCTCTGGTAAGTACTTGCGTTAAATAATTCAGAAAAAATGAAATCCATCTAATAAATATTTTCTAAGCCGAACACAGGCACAAAAATCAAGATGGAGACAGGAACAACTTATCTTCTCAGAAGTTTAAGTCGTAAACAAATTACATAATATTGCATAAATACGCTTTGTAATATTTGCGGCCCTCTGGTCAACAGATCATTGTCAAGACCTCCTGCTGAGTGAACTGTGTGTATTGATAAAGGTAGAAGACACCAATGACAATTTACCAAGATTCCAGAAAGATATCTACGCTATTGGTATTTACCATGACATTCCACTAGGAACCACAATCATTAAAATTACGGTAAAGGAGACCTCTCACATTTATTTTCCATAACATTCGTATTCGAGTGATGTGTCCGTATTTTGACGAGTTGCGCAGCAATGAGTCAAAATGCGGACACATTACGAGAATACAACGCGGTATCGCCTAAACGTCGTGTAATCACCCCATTACCATACATGAATGCTTTGGTTATGATTGTTTTCCCATGGATGTTCCGAAATTAGCGACGAGAGCAACTGAAATCGACCTTGCTTGCTCATCGCTGTACTCATAAAAGTTGGTTGATAAGGAGTGATGACAACCCTTTCACTTCTTGATATTATTCCGCTGTTGGGCCATTCCATTTCAAGGGAGGGTTTATGGTACACTTTTAATGTGAACAATTAAAATATTAAGATGTCAACAAAGTTTTCACGCATTGAAGAAGATTTATTTCGAGTTTAAAATGGCGGTGGATGTAACGAATAGCCTTGAGTGTGTAAAATGAGTGTGTTTTCGTGTTTTGAAACATATTCTCATTCCTTCGTGAAAGTTATGAAGCCCGCTAAAATCGGCCAAAATACTCGCGCCGCGCCAGCGTTTTCTCGAGCAGCTGAGCAAGCACTATGCGACATCTATGAATTCCGTACCAGTCAGTTTATCTCCAAGAAGTATACATGTCCTCAGTCGTTAAATACGCCGAATTTCGCATCTTATTTGTGAGTGGATCAGGGAAAACGTGAAGTGAGTACACTGTATTAAAGCTGTAGCGTCGTAACTCGCTCGTGGTTTTGCTGCTGTACGAATAAAACATTTCAAAGGTGTTTACATCGTCTGCTCGTACATCTTCGTTACTGGCTTGCCTAAGTAGAACTAAACGTCTTTCAAAACAACCTAAACGAAAGTTTGACTAAATTTCCCTGGTATCTTACATCGTATGCGAAACCCGCACCGGTGCCACCGGACACGATCATGACCTGTTGATCTCAGTGAGAGGTACAAATCGGAAATATAATATGTGCACCTTGTCTGTCGCGAGTATTTTCAGTGTGGTTGGATTTTTGCGGCTCATTTATGGCTGTAAATGTAATTCACCACCTAATCATCATCTCTCATGATGTACTTTTTTTCAAGTCAACTTTCCAATTTAAAATGATTGTGAATAATTTCACATTAACCGTAAAATCGTTAACCTGATTGTTTAAAACGTGTATTATTTATTTTTAATATCTGAATTAATTTCTAGGCTGATGATGATGATATCGGAAACAACAGTGCATTACTGTACGACCTAGAAGGCAACCCGAGTCAGTTTACAGTCCATCAATGGTCTGGAATGATCTATTTAACTGAAAAGTTAAATGCCGATGAAAGATCAACCTATGAATTCTTTGTGAAAGCTACTGACAACTTCGGATATGGACTTTCCTCTCTCACCTATACCAAGGTTAAGGTATAAAGTAACTAAGTGATTTATATTTCAAAGACATTTCAGCGTTTTTCCTTTGAAGAAGGTGAAGCGTACTGGGAGAACTTCGTTGTCGGTATACTTCATCATATATCAATTGTCAATATCAGTGGGAGAAATGAAGATGGTCATTTGCAGAAACAGCATCGTAATCACCATCATCGCAACGTAACAGTCAACAACCATTATGACTTTGCCTTAATCTGACTTCTTGAACTATTTTAAGCTAATATCACAACTGATTCACGGGCATATTGATTAAAACTGTACATTGTAATATATGTCGGGAATATTTAATTTGAACATTTTATGTATTTTAAATGTGAATTTTAAATTGATGCGTGATATGGAGGAGTTCAGAACAGTGAGCTCAAGTATTTCACGTGAAGAATTATCTTTCATAGAAAGGAAAGCGATAGTTTTATGAGATCATAGATCAGACCTTCAAGATATTTTCCCTTTTGTTATAACTGTCAAAAAAAATTTCATACGGTATGACAAATAGATACTATGCGATGATATTTTACAATCTTTCTTCACATACCATGGTTGCTACGTAAGGTTCCCGGAATGATCTATTGTTATGATCATACAGATATCAGAATAAATCTTAATTTTTTTCCTCGTAGCTGTGCTTATTTCTATTCTTTGTCGTCCTACAAAAGATAATGACCACTGGGATCAAGAACGCCGTCATTATGACATCATCTGCACCTGAGATGTACATCAAAATGAAGTCACAGGAATTAATAAGGTATATTTGGTCTATTTTCCTTGTGTTTCCGAGGAAATGTCTGAACGGTGGTTGGTTTTAAATTATGAGACATCTTTTGTACTTTACAGAGCATCAAAGATAATATGCAAGTGTGAAAAACGATTCATTTATTCTGAATTTACAGTGATTTGCAAGATTATCTAAGACTTGACGTTGCCATCTTGAAAATCGGCCCATCTCTATCCAAAGACCAAGTTATCAATGTTTACTTGTAAGTATTACCCATTTATGCGTGTTATTGTAAAAAAAATAACTTCATCATTAATATAAAATTTGGTAAACTTTGCATTACCTAGGAAGTTAGAGATGCTAGTATAAAAATAAGATGAAACTCTTATTTGGAGTAAACTGCCGTCAAGTTTGTCCCTTTTGTTATCGAGTCTTCCTTACTTCATCAAACGTCACACCTTGGTAAGGTAGTTCTTATTAATCTCTTCATGTACATTTCTCGAAGCGTGTGTGCTTATTTGGTACTGTTAGTCCTTGCCCATCCGATCAAGAAATTTTGATTGGTCACACAACCTGGCGACCATTTCGAATTGTGACTCAAGCCATAAACGTAAATTTCTCAATGGCTTTTTCAAGCAGTTTCTTCGGTATAACAATCCAGACTTCCTGGAAGCTGCATATGCATTCCAATCGGTCACGTGGTTTTGTAGCAATTATGAATTTTGAAATTACTCTGGAATAAACGTTCATAAATGCTCCTTTCATAAAGAACATATCATGTAAATATGTGCACATCCACGAGCTATCATTTGTGGACATACATGAGCTATCATAAGTTTGACTGTTTTGAAGTTTGCCCTCACATCAGACTTTGAAAAACATGACTTAGAAAAAATAGCCAAAGTGTGCTCCTCGACAATACTCTATACATGTCCCTTTCCGGTCAATAGATCATTACAGTCGGCAAAAAATGTGGGCGCTGTATTTTAAGAGGCAGCTACTTCACTGTGTCCATATTTATTTGTATGCCACCTAAAAATACTATAGTCGAATTTGATAAAAAGTTACCATGTATGAACTATCAAATTTTGTTACCAACAGTACAAGCAGTGAACAAGGGCGATGATGTATTTTAAGATTAATCTAACTAATTATTAACATATTAATAATTTGCTATTTTAAACTACAAGGTCGTTGGAATATCATTGAAAAGGATAACTTATGGACTGAAACTAAGTTAGCAACATTACCATCAGTAATAAATGATGGCTAATGGATCGTACAATGCACCACATTTTTTATACACTTGCCAATATGTAGGATACAGAAACCTATGAGACAGTCAGTATACGATCGATCAGCGACACATACACATATATCGATACATAATTTAATCAATGTGTACGTATGTAGAGTGCCTAAATTATTTACATACCTAATCAAAGGCTTCCTAAAAGGCCTAGAAAATTGGTATTCGGTGGATGTGAGTATGAGTCCTAAATGTATCCGCACCTTTTTTTGTGTGCCCTTTGACCTATTTTTTCTTATTAGCGACCAAGCCCACAGGGGCTTCGGCCCCTATTGTATCTACTGGGATTCAACTTTCTTCTTCTTCTTTTTCTTCTTCTTCCGTCGCTTTTTTGCCAAGTTAGATCTCCAAAACCGTTGCTCCGCAGCCCGTTCAAACTTGCGGGGCTTATTTATCCTACTGAGTTCTTGTGCACCTGGCCCTCTAAATTTGGGCGGGTCATAAGACCTGGCTGCCATCTTGAATTCAAATTTTGTGTACTGCCTAATTTGCATCAACTTTTGTAGGGCATAGTACTAAGATGCCGTATGCCAAATTTCAAGGTCATTGACCGTGTTGTTTTTAGAAGATGTTTGAAGTGATTAGGTTGATATTTTCCACAACTAATTAAGCAAGCAAAATCAATGTATCTCAGCAACTACTGGGGCAACAGGTATAGTTCCTGGTTTATTAATTGAAACAGTATAGGACAACTATTTTGACAATTTTTGGATGACCTAGAATGGTCCTTCACCTATTTTCATTTATAATGGCTGGAATTCAAAGACCGTTGCACCAAATGACTTGTAATTTGGGAAATTTGTTAAACTCAAAAACCACATTTTTACATTTAGTTACCATGCCGACTGATCAAATGACCCAATGGCCATCTTCGAATAAAAGTTTAAAATCCATCTCATTTGCACAAAAAATAATCGATAAAAATAGCGTCAAAGACACTGAAGCTCCTCAAGTGTGAGGCCAGTTGAAGTAGTTGGTTGTTGGTAAGCAGTAATTGACTTGGAGGCATAGGGTTGGGATACGGGATACACAAGATTTGTGTTAGATACATTTAATTGTATATACGGCATGATTTGGCGCATTAATATAAAAATAAGTTGCATGCATTAACACCAATCTATCCTGATGGAGTATGTGGCGGTTTACTATTAGGCGACTAGTAAAGTGAGTAAGTGCCATTTACTGCATTGGAATGCAGGTGAGCCACCGTAATTTCTCTGTCAGCACTCTAGTGAAAATTGCTTCATTGTGTTTTTCAACATTTAAATTTGTAGTATACAAGTGAATTGCATTTTCACATTGATGTGCTTGACCAGAAAATTAATCAGCCTTTTGCTGAAGTAGGTTTATATCTTCTTGTGTATATTGGCAAACTCTGAGACGATTAAGTAATTCTGCAAAATGTTTACCATCTTTCTGTCTGCACAGGCACAATAGAGAGAAATAAATATGCAAAAAAGATGAAAGGCTACAGTAGTATTTGTGAAATCGAGCTCAAAGGTCATCGAAGTCAAGTGACATTTTGTCAAAAAAAATTGTATCCCATAGTTATCCCTTAGTGTACCAAAAATCAGACCTCTAGCTCTATTGGCTTGCCCAGAATTAGATATGTGCATAATTGATAAGGTACAGGATATGGCACCATACGGTCTCCCATCATACCAAATGTGAAGGGTGCAGCACTTGTGGTTATTGAGTTATGGCCATAAATGTATATTTGGGTTCAAAGGTCAGCCAGGTCACATAATATTTTGTCAAAAAAAATTGTATCTCATAGTAATCCCTATATACCGAAAATCAGACTTCAAGCTCTATTGACTGGCCCAAAATTAGATACATGCATAATTAATGAGGAACAGGATGCATCATCATTAGGTGTCCCATCATACCAAATATGAAGAGTGTAGCCCTTGTGATTACTGAGTTATGAAGAAATATCTATATTTGATTTCAAAGGTAATTGAGGTCACGTGACATTTTGTCAAAAAAATTGTATCCCATAGTTATCCCTACAAACCAAAAATCAGACCTCCAGCTCTATTGGCTTGCCCAAAATTAGATATGTGAATAATTAATGAGGTACAGGTTGTGGCGTCATAAGGTTTCCCATCATACAAAATATGAAGGGTGTAGCCCTTGTGGTTACTGAGTTATGGACATATATGTATATTT
>LD349063.1:154518-166051 GCA_001465055.1 Ptychodera flava | reverse complement strand
CTACAAAGTTGCTGCATGGTAAGATCACGACCTGGTCGCATAACCTAATTTTTAGAAGGTCATATTTACGTGTGACTGGCTATAGCGCTAATACAATATTGCAAAAGATCGTTGACCTCAACCCAGTGGACTGATCACGCATCGAGTGACGGGTTAATGGCACTATGGCTGATGACAAGATCGACAGAGTGCAATGCACGCACCGTATACACCGTCACGCGGTTGTTTACATGCACTGATTTTGATCACGCACGGCACGGCGGCATCGAGCTTGAAATGAAAATTCTATCCAACTTCAACTATTTTGCCTATGGTTCTTTTTACAGCGAGGAAAGCGTTTCCGTGTAGGGGTAGGGGTAATCAGACAACACACGACAGAGTGCAATGCACGCACCGTATATACACCGTTACGCAGTGTTTACAGCATGATTTTGATCACGCACGGCACGACGGCATCGAATTTGAAATGAAAATTCTATCCAACTTCAACCATTTTTGCCTTTGGTTCTCTTTACAGCGAGGAAAAACGTTTCCATGTAGGGGTAGGGGTAATCAGACAACACAATATAAATGTATTTGTAAATGTTACTTACATCATGATCATGATTGTTCGGCGATCCCAATACTCGTTGCTGAACGGAGTGGTGGGACTCCGACAAAGGCGACTTGTTCTGTAGAAATGAAAAATGAAAAAAATTACATGAAATATTTTCCTTCAAAGGAATCCCTTCTCAATTTTAAAAAAAAAGTTTATATTCAAATATGTTGGGGAAAAAAACGGACGTGAAATTAAATTATGTCAATTTGATTACAGCACGGATTTGTCACTTCTAACACAACAGTACGGAACCCCGACCCCTGAAAAGAAATCACCACAAAAAAATTAAAAAGAAAATAGATTACATAAATAGAAAAATAAATAAACAAATAAATACTTACAGCATTTTCATAGTGTTGGTCTGCAGCAGCGTCGGCGGCGGCAAACACGGTATCCAATTGGGAATCTGTCAGCGACAGGTCATCCCACTCGGCGTCCATGGTTAGATTCTGTACAAATAAAATAAAAAAAAAATACACATAAGACAGACTTTCCTTGAAAGGAAGGAGTTTACGTCAATTTTATCACATGCAGGCAGCATTATGAGCATAAAACAATGTCACTTCAATGCATCAGACAACCCCCACGCGACACACACACGTACACACACACACAAAAAAAACCCCACAAATATCAACACACAAAAAATCAACTACAAGCGAATATACATAGTGTACCGGTCACTCCTTGTGTTCGCTGTCTGCGCTGGAAAACTTAATGATTACTGCGAGGAAGCGACCTGCAAATTAATATGTACACGAAGCACGTCTTTTCGATGAACATTTTGACTTATTCTATTACTAATGAAGCTAAGCTAACAAAGACACAAGCTACAATTTACCTTAAAAAGGGGCTGGGTTAACCTCCGTGTCAAAGGTCTTGAGTGCACCCAGAGTTCATAATTTGACCTCTATTTATAAACTTTGGGCGGATCATGTCCATATGTTTGCCAAGATTAAACCCTAAACGGAAACACTCATTGTCAAAGTCAACCCTAAAAGGAAACACTCTTTGATACAAAGTATCTAGATTTTGGAACTCTGTCAGTGAACGATAAAATCTGTCAAATCTGGCCGCGCGCGCGTGGGACTAAAGGCTAAGGCAATGACGTAATGTTGTAAGCCTCACGCATGCTCAGACTGATCTACCGTCGCGTAATAAATCGATAACATACTTACAGTGTTGGTATGCCCGGGCAAATTACGCGGCAGCCAACTGAGACTTTGTTAGATTATCCAACTCGTCATCCATTGTTATCGTGGTCGGCACTGTTGCACTGAAACCATCTGACTTCAGACAGACACTCGATGCACACCACACTTGAACACAGCCGAATGCCATGGCCGTGAAGGTACTCCATGTTTATATGTGGTATACAAATGAGGCCTCCTAGCATGTGAAATAAAGTATGTCTCCTAGGTGATGGAAAAAGACCCCCTAACTTACTCGAGTGTTCTATATCTTCTCGTAAAGACCCCCCTAACTTACCCAAGTGTTCTATATCTTCTCCCTGCCCCCCCCCCAAAAAAAAAGGCAAATCGGGAAAACTCGCTCGTATCCAATGTGACTGCTGTACATACGGTGTACATCACTCCCCTGCTGTGAATAAGCTCCAAAACCAGCCATAGGATTTATCTTCATTAAGTCAGGGGCAGGTAGTGTGCCACCGTCCCAAGTTTTTTCAACTTCTGAAGCAAATAACCTATGTGCCACATTCCTACATTTCTTGTTCGGCACGAAGTTGTGCTGCTCCGCGAAAAAAAAAAAAACCCACTCGTATACAGCAGGCTCCTTCACAGAGTGATCGAGCCCATCTATTTTCACTAGGTTAGGGGGTCTTTTCATCACCTAGGAGACGTACGTTTCTACCAGGCGGCCATGACAGTGATCTATATCTTTTAAAAAGTGATCTATATCTTTTTAAAAGTGATCTCTAAGCCCAGCAAAAAGTGATCTATATCTTTTTAAAAGTGATCTATATCTTTTTAAAAGTGATCTATATCTTTTTAAAAGTGATCTATATCTTTTTAAAAGTGATCTCTAAGCCAAGGCAAAAAAGTGGTCTATATCTTTCCAAAGTGGTCTATATCTTTTCAAAGTGGTCTATATCTATTTTCACTAGGCTAAGGGGTCTTTCCATCTCCTAGGAAACGTGGGCCTTTCCATCACCAAGGAGACGTACGTTTGTACCAGCCAACCATGACAGTGGTCTATATCTTTCCGAAGTGGTCTATATCTTTCCAAAGTGGTCTATATCTATTTTCACTAGGCTAGGGGGTCCTTCCATCACCTTGGAGACTTGGGTCTTTCCATCACCTAGGAGACAAAGGTCACGACCTCGATGTCTATTTTCACTAAGCTAGGGGGTCCTCTAGGGGTCATGACCCCAAAGTGGTCTATACCGTCCCCTTTACTACTGATGTAGCAATATGGGCATGGGTATATGATAATTGTGCATATCGGCCCTTGGGCCATTAACCTTGAACATTTGTACAAAGCCTCAGGTGCCAATTTCTGATACTACAAAGAACGTTGACCAATTTATTGGCAGTAATAAGCAAGTTTTTACTGGGTGCAACACTGGAGCTTGCAGTTTTAATGTTTGTTGTATGTTGAATGTTACTGGCTACTGTGTTTGTGTTACTGCATTCTCTAAAACTTGTGTCTTATCATTCACTGCAGGACTGATATTTGGTTCACCTGCACCTATCCACAAACACACAACGTTGTACCGGGAGATTCCATTAACGACAAGTGAGTTATTTTTTATGTAAGAGAAAATGATGTTAAAAGCAATGTGTCACTCAAATATGTGAAAAGAAGAGTTTTGCTAATGCTAAATGTTTTCCATATTCTTATAGAAAATAGGGTAATTAACTTGCATGTTTATTATGAATATTACAGCAGTTTGGCATTTACGCCGATATGTAATGTCCATTGCTTGTATTGCTGGGTCTCTTGTTATAAATATTCCTTGTAATAAGATTTACTTAGTTCTACACCTTGCAAGTATACTTCTACTGAAATGTAACCTTCTGAGAAAATTCTTTAAAAGGCCAGAAATGAATGTGTCGCAATAATACATTGACTATTCAATTGTGAATTGAATGGGTATGCCATATACGTTGCCTCCGGAGAGGTTTATAATTTAATATAAATGTTCTATTTATAATTCCTTTGGACCAACAGTCCAATGGACTTATGTGATGGCCCCGGCATATGCCGTATACAGTGTGCCGTTTGCCATGGTCAGAGATATCTTAAAAAACCTTCAGCAATTTTTCCTGAAATTTGATTTGATAATCACTCTGGCAAATATCTCAAACTGTCCTTTAGATTTTTATGATTGTATCATTTTAAAGATAAATTTTCTAGCTTTTGTGTGAAAATCAGTATTTTCAATTTGTTTGCAACACCTCTGATTTGATCATTTTGATATTTTGCATGGATGTTCGTTTAGTCGAAGTGTTGTCAGAAATGTTCATATTGTGGTGATGCATGCCTTACATTATTTTAAGATAATATTTTTATCCGTTTTCTATTTGATTTTTAATCTATTTTTAGTTGATTTTGCTACACATGCGCAAAATGCAAGGACAAAATGTGAGTTGAAGAATCAAAACCGACACCATCTTTTTTCCCGGTCGTCTCCTATTTTTTACCTTTTAAACTTAGCTGGGCCAGAACGAGGGCAGGCTTAGTTTGCGCAAGCGCATATAACTAGTTGGCCGTGTTTTGCTATCGAGGACATGCCTACTTCGACACAGTAATAACTGTTGAATTTTCCATCGCTTATTTTGGGTAATTTTATCAGATGTGTGTTGATTTTGACAGCATTGTTGACTTCAATCACTGAGGAGAGAGTATGCTTATATTTTGATCGATTTATGTAGGAAGTACGTTCATTTCAGACCTTGAGACAACGATTCGTTAAATCACGGCATTATCCGACGTCACATGGCATGATCATACACGATAAGAGTATGCATTTTAGCAGGGTCACGATAAGTAATGTTGTTTCACTGTTTACCCAGATGTCCGCCAAAATCATCAGAAATAAAATCTTTAAATCATGCACGGCATGTATGTAATTGCCAAAATCACAATACTTGAATGTGTTAGACCCTTATACTATGAATACATCGACTGCACATGTGCATGGACGTTACGTCCATGATATGTGCCAGTCACTCCGTATCATATCAAAATATTTTAGTATCGCGACGTTTGTGCTGCCCGGAGGCAGAAGTTACAGTTTACGCGAAAGTTATCTTAGAATTTATACAGTGGACAAGATTGCAAGTTATGTTGTAGGACGCTCGTGAATATCGGCATATTACAAATAGTCTGTACGTATCACTGTATCAGAAAATCAGAAAGAAACGAATAAGTCAGAGTAACTGTCAGACTGATGTTATTATTTGTTACCAATGTTGGTATTTGTCTCTTGGCACACACCGGATACTTATGACTCTAAGACAACATTTCTGTGTCATTTTATTCATTGTTTATGATATTTAGTTTCTTTCTTACCATATTGTATGTCGTATCTTGCATTACGTCAATCAAAATTAAATTTGGTTTTTGCCAATTCATACTTGAAGAGAGGTAAACTTAATTATATTTACCCCATAAATTAAGATGCGCTGTTGATTTACGGTTTCTCCACACAATTGAATAAACTTCTTTCATTGAACATGCATTGTAGATTAATTTACACTCCAGATAATGACAAAGTACATGTATATGTTTAGGAACCAAGCAAATGTTTTTAATCAATGGCCCAATTTTTTTTTCTACGTGGACAATTGATACATTTGTAATAATGCCAATAATCAAATGTAATACCAATTTTTATTATGTAAACATCTACCTTCAGCATAGGTAGGACAAGTAATTTGGTTAAGATTAGCCATTTTCCATTATGGTAAAATAGTTATTGCTTAATTTTTCGCCCCTTCTGCGTTACAAAAATTCACCGTTTCTGTTTTAGATATTTTAATACAATTTAATCCCATGTCTTAATTCACTTTCTCGCATATCAAAGGCTGTTGATAGTTAGATTCCACACTTAAATTTACTTATTTCGGCTCCTGACAATCATATTCAGTGTTTCTTGTGCTGGAGCAGTAACCAACCAGTTCAAATAACTTTCATTTATATTCAAACGATTTGACTTTTTGACAAACTTTACATTCATGTCATGTCAAATGATAAACATCGAGGAGATAAAAGGACGTCGGTGTCTCCGGGGCCCATGTTATGTTAAGTGATTAAAAAACTATATCAGACAACTCATTAAAACATATTATGTGTTAAGCAGAGGCAAATACTCAGATTGATGTGTAATAACATTCCTTAAAAGATATTGTAGTCAACGTTTTTCTCTTGTTTTCCATGTATATTCCAGCCCATTGACAGAATACTTAATGTTGAAGTGGTCTATAAACACCACAAATCTTGGAAGCGCAGAGCAATGGAACAGTGTTGAGCCTGTTGAAGCTTCGACAATTACGTCTATTGGTCTTCTGGTGACTTTACTAGTTTTACTCGGTTTGGCGATAATCTTTATAATAGTGCTGATTCTCATAAATAGGTTTGTTATTTTACATTTCGGAAATTTTTGCTAACTTAAGGTTCTTTTAGAA
Source organism: Ptychodera flava (assembly GCA_001465055.1). Classification (NCBI taxonomy): domain Eukaryota; kingdom Metazoa; phylum Hemichordata; class Enteropneusta; family Ptychoderidae; genus Ptychodera; species Ptychodera flava. Next base: position 159,805 of record LD349063.1, on the reverse strand, counting down.
TGTGTCTTACCAATTTATCTCTATCTGAACTCACGAGGAAAGATGATTATAAATGTATCGCCTTTGACGTAATATTTCCACAATGAAGAAATTGATATAACGAGGATAGTATATGCCTAAAAACACTAAGTGTTTGTGCCTGGCTTCTACTGCCACAACGTTCCACAAACGTAACGTAGGCTTTCAAAATGCCGTAATCCACATAATATGAAACTATTCACAAAATGACACAAGATGATGCACATTTTAAGCTAAGGCCAAAGCTTTTTCTTCATTGATAAAATATCACTGTCCTATCATAAATGAATTTCTTTAGGAATGAGATACAAACAACAAAATGAGTGACATCATTTGATATCTGATCACTTGACACATTCTCTCATGCCATGATGGCAATTGCTGTGGGGGTTTTAATTCGAAGTGCTTAGAATGAGGCACCATGAAAATGGAAGAAACACATTAAGTAAAGATTCAACAATGCGAATTATATTTTCGTAAAGACATGGAACTTGAAATCTGGTAATCAGAGATTTGTAAAGTCAAAAATTCCATTAAGTTTTCGAGGTGTGATTGGCTCTTACATAAATTAGACTACAGTGCTCATGCAATGGATGAAACTCACCAACCTGGTGGTAATCTTTGGCATTAATATAGGCTCTTCCGAGTATCGTAGACAGTCAGACAGACAGACAGAGTCATACTATGTCAATGCCCCAAGCAAAGTCATGTGGAGGGATAGCGCTGCAGCTCTCCTCTGTGGACGCTCAATATTCTCCATACATGTGATGTTATAATGGTTTCGCTGTTTTCTCCTAGAGAAATAATAAATCCACCCCTCTTGAAGTATTTGGCCGGCCCTAGATCTAAGTCCAGAGACAATGAATATGAAATGCCGGTAATCTCTAAGGTTAGTGGGGTAACTGTCGAACACTTTATTATTTCATCTTGCAAGTATTATATTTTATTTACATTTTACTTCAGAAGGAACGAGAAATATTTCCTTTCAGTTTCGAGATTAAACTATAAGAAATACATACATACAATGATAGAATTATTTTTTTTTCCTGACACACATGTCAGTAATTATTGACTATTTAACGACAGATTGTTGTATTTTAAAGTTGCTGGTAAAGCTATATCCTTAACTTTACATTTTTTAATTTTTTGTATACAGCCGTTCAATTTTCCTCCTGCCCATGAACTCAAAAGGTCAGACATAAAAACAATTAAAATTCTAGGAGAGGGAAATTTTGGCTTGGTAGAAAAAGCAGCATTGAAAAATCTCGGTGGGCAAGCGGGTGCCGTTGAAGTTGCCGTCAAACACCTAAAACTCGAAGGAGGTAAGATTGTAGTGCTGTACATGTAATAAGCGATACACCACTACCATTGTCAAGAATATTAAATAATTTTCAGTTTCAATACCTTGTATAACGTCTTTCCGTCTGTTTGTTATGGATATAGTGTGTGAAAGTGCTAGATAACCTCATAAACTCACAAATGCTTTCCATGTGACACTGTGTAATGTATAGTTTTTGGTCGGAATCTACGGCTACTGAATGAAAAAATGTAAAGAAAGCATATAACATATATCTTAGAATAAAAATAGATATAAATTCGAAGCCATGCGTTCGTCAAATGAATTGAAATGCAATTTGAAGACACAAATCAAGATCAGTTTGGCTGAAATAAGACTCTATTCAGTATGCTTTTTGGACAAATTGAAATTGACGCATTAGATTCCGAATTTTATCAGTGAGTCTTTTGTTTTACTCAATTAAACTAGGGTGCATGTGGAAAACAGAAAGAAACTGAAGAATACCACTCGTTATATTGTGATTAATCGCTTTCATTGTCTACATTTTTCTACTCAATAGAGGCGGAGGAAGCAAAAGCGATCTTTGACAAAGAACTAAGGGTGGCATCTTCACTTGAGTACCATCCGAATGTTATCACGTTCATCGGGTTTGTAACAATGAAAGGTAGGAAATAAGCTTAAGGTGGTTGGAAAGGCTATTTTTGCACCAATTCTTTTTTCAAAGTTAATGTCAAGTTTCAAGTGTTAGAATCAAGATATTTAGTTCAAATTTTCAGGATAACTCCCTTAGTTAATATTTTCTCCAAAGAACATAAAAATTGTATATTTGCAGCCATGATTTTGAAATATGACACCAGTAAATATTAAAATGTAATTTTTTATATTTTTTTTTCATATTTGAATTTCATAATAATTGGATAGTATTATTATTACCAAATTAGTTATAAATATGTTGACACTATTTATTGTAAGATTTGTACGGCAGGATTTGTAAATAAAATTTGTTTTTATGATTTTACATGGGTTTATATATCAAAAAATTGTTAAAAATTCTTTCAAATTTCAAAATGTTATTTTTCAAAAAGTACTTCAAATACAGGAAAATTGTGCCGTACAAATCTTATCTGTAACCTTGTTAATAGGCTGTAAAAATTCCATGTCCATATCTCATTTCAAAGTTGGATTAAATTGGTATACAATTATGTAGGAAAACTGTTATTCTGTCAAAAATGTTGAAAACAAGCCATATTTGAACCCCTCTTTTGAAGTCATAGAGCAGTTTTTTTTTGGTTAATCTCACTTTTGACACCTCTTTGACACTCAAAGAATCTAAAAATGCATTTACAATAGCAGTTACTCACTCTGAATGCCAGCACCACCTTGTCAAACTTTCCTGAAAAACAGCAAATAATGACTTTCCCTTTTCAAACATTTTATTATAAGCTAGGGGACCTCTACCATTGTTAATACACTAAGGACTCCCCAACTTCTTCTTATTTGGTCAGTTTTTTAGAAGTTTTAACAGGCTATAACTCTGCAATGCCTTTGTGCCCAAATGTCTAGTTTTTTTTATTCCACAGAGAATGTTGACCACTTTTATATTTTAATAGTTTTATTGAAGTTTATAACTGACGCTCTAGCCTTTCCAACCACCTTAAATACATGGAAGGACATTGTTGATGAATCAAACAGGCCTTTTTCTCTTTTTATCGCTTGAATTCATTTTTCCAATAAGTTTTTAACCAAGAAATCATTTGGTCACACTTAATACTTCCTTTTTACAGTGTGGCGCGAGGCCGACATTCACTTACACCACGCATCTGACGTGTTGATAACTTTACACTAGGCAAAAAGTATGTAGCGTTGCTCTATCGATGATTTTCGTTTTGTTTTATAAAAACAAAATCACAAACGGTGTACAAGGTTTAAAATGTAGATACCATGGATAACTATATTGTGCGCATTTCTTATGACCTATTTTAAACGTCTTAACATAAGCAAAGCGGCTTCTTGGTTTCTTCCAGATCCTAGATTATTAGTGTTCGAGTTTGCCCAACAAGAAGACTTGTTGAAATATCTGAAACAACGTAAAGCGATTGGTATAAGCCCGGATAAGCTTGTCAAATTTACACTCGATGTGGCAAATGGAATGTCTTACCTCTCGTCCAAAGCGGTAAGTTGTTGCTTACAAAGTCTGTATTTTCTACATTTCAATCTCTCTTTTGATGCAATGTTATGTTCTCTGCACTGTTTATACCACAAGATTGATGCTTTCAGGAGACAAAGATAAATTAATTATAGTTTATCATTTCCGTATTCTGACAAAGTTTTATATAGCACGTTTAGTCAGCCGTTGCCGCAAATTTGATCATATTACACCTGTACTAGTTGATTTACATTGGTTGCCTGTTGAAGCACGTATTAAGTTCAATATGTTAATTACTTTTAAATTGATCAGAGGCTTTGCACCTGTGTATTTGGCAGAGCTGATAGAGCAATATGTTCCTACCAGAGATCTCCGTTCTGCAGACAAGTTACGTCTGATTCCACCTCGCGGAAAATTCAGTAAAGCATACGGCCAGAGAGCCTTTTCAGTGTGTGCGCCATCGTTGTGGAATATGTTGCCTGTAGAGATTCGTACTGCAAGAAATGTTGAGTCTTTTAAACGCGGTTTGAAAACCTATCTTTTTAATCTGTAATTATCAATGATTTGTTTATGCTTTGCGGTACATTTTCTTCACTGCATGACTGCTCGTGTGGTGCGTTTTATCCCTGACACTTGTATTTTGTAAAATTGCATATTCTTCTGTGTGTTCTGTACAGGGCACTGTGACGTATGTGTATTGCGTTTTCAAGAATTTTTAATAATAGTAATAATAATAATAATAATATATAATTTCATTACAGATTATCCACCGTGATTTGGCGGCTCGTAACATATTGGTCAGCGACGACACGTGCAAAATCTCTGATTTTGGTTTCTCGCGTTTAGGAGAGATTTACGTGAAAATGTCTAAGGTATTTTGTGTCCCCGTACAGCGCGTTATCTCTGACTTTTTCTTCATGTCATGAATATCTGTAAACTGAAAATTGTTCACTTCAACTTACTTTACGTTGAAATCTTGAAATATTTCACCTAACATTATGAATCAAATAGAGGTAAATATGTAAAAATGTTAATTACCAATACAATGATAAATTTCGTCACATCAACAATTCAAAACATGACTATAATATATATTTTTATCTGCAAAAACAATTTGTTACTCGGGCTGGAGATTAATTCTTCTTTCTTTGTTGTTGCAATATCTGTACTATGTGTGTACATAAATGTCAAAATCGGTTAAGAAATAGGGAATTCTAGCTCGACGATTTACTTTTTTGTTTTAATGTTACCTGCAAAGTTTATATGCAGCACAGATATATATCATACGATATCTATGTTGCACATCATCGTCGTTACAATTTGCAAAATGACAAGTCAAAAGACGTTGTGTTTGCTACACTAATATATTAAAAGACGTATTTCGTCAAAATATGATTGAAACATTCCAGCTTTTGGCCATACAAATTTTGACGTGGGCACTATCCGGTTCAGGCCCCGAGAACCGGATAGTGCCCACGTCTATGAATATTCAGCGTGAACGAGGGCGATAAAACTACAAAGAATGCTTCGGATAAGGCTGGCAGGAACGCAAACAAATTATACCCTCGAAGTTCCAAATTCTACACTTGGCTCTTCTAAGTATTTCTCTGCACTCCCACCTGGTCAGTCCACAAGGATTGGATTTTTCGATTGTTGAGAACGGCGACACCAAACGATGAGTCCATTGTCCGTTTAGTTGAAACGAATACTAGCATAAAGTGCATGTTGTGTTGTAAAATACCAAAGTCACCATGTTTGGTCGAAAATGAAAAGAAATGCGTTGCGACACACGATAATTTCACAGTCCCTAAAACCACGGCCATACA
>LD349063.1:110211-126425 GCA_001465055.1 Ptychodera flava | reverse complement strand
GAGTTTTTTCAATTTTGACTGTTTTTACATTTTTTCACTTAATTTGCATATTTTTGGCAATGACAACTTCATTTGAACAAAATCTCATCTACAGCCCATCATCCATCTACACACCAAATATCAAGATGAAATGTACAGCGGTTTTAGAGTTTTTGATGTTGACGGACAGACATACAGACATACAGACATACAGACACACAGACATACAGACATACAGACATACATACATACAGACATTTCCCTAGCCTATAAGAATAGCTTCCATTGCCATATATACATATGGCTATGGGAGCTAAAAAAAGGGGAGCCCAAAGCCTGTATGACATCCCTAAAGTTCTTTGTCTTGGCCATTTTAGCAAAAACAACACAAGTAAGCCCCCGTGCTTTATCAAACCAGCGAAAAAAAGCTTTTTTCAATGCAAATGACCTGTCAATAATGTCAACTGCCCCTAAATAATTTATCCCATTTCTATAGAATTTAATAGCAAAACAAGATTCTTTAGAAATTTGTAGAATTCTACAAAATATTTTTTGCCAAAGATGAGTCCATGACTGAGAAAGGAAGTGCATTTGTATTGTGCTGTATGCACATGAATTGGCAAAGGTATGCCCAATTGTGGAATTTCTTGAAACAAATATGTTGATTTGAAAATTTAGTAAAAAGGTTTGAAGTAATATAATATGTTATTAATACCACTATTTATTAACCCTTATTAAATGACCTTTTTGTGTAATGACATTCTATTGCTGTTAATGACACATACACAGTGTATGAGGGGAACAAGCACAGCAGACGGCTGGCCTGCATCGTGGTACCTCCAGTCACTTAGCCATCTGACATCAGGCAGACTCAAAGACCAGAGCCAAACATACTTCATTGAAAATCACAAGCTGATATGGTTTCTGCAGACAAAAGTGAATGACTAAATTTACAAAATAATGCACACAGCAAAAATTACTTTATGCCAAGAAAGTCCATTGCCCTGCCATCCATAATGTAGAAATTTTGTCCAGATAAAGTAATGCAGTTTATAATGTTCATTTGATACAAAGTATTTTTGTATAATTCCATAGACTGTTGAATCTGAGGGAAATTATTTTCATATTCTTGCTACAAAAGAAGGGGCAAATACTGCAGAACAAACATCTAACTCAACTGCTGAAAGCCAAACAAAAAAGATGGAGTGGAATTGAGGTTTCATGGTTTGTGTTTGTTTTTAGTTGTTAGTTTCAGAGGATAGTGGCTTTAATCAGCTATACCAGTATATGAAGCACAGTATTTAACTTAGGGGAAGCAGTAGCAACGCATTTGAGTATGCACCTAGTTGGAAAAACTGAGTCCAGTTATGACTAAAAATGAAATGGAACCAAATTTCAAGCATGCAGAGGTGTGTGGGGGTAGTTTTATCTCATAGCTTAATCCTCTTTCTACCAGGCTCCATATACCAACCATAGAAATAAATATTACTTGCGAGGATTAAGCATTATTTACAGAAACTAAAATTGTATGGGATTTTTCTATTTTTATTACATAACACTGTGCCTTAGACACTTCAAATATGTGTCTAACAGAGTCAAAGAATCCAAAGGAAGCAGGAATTGACAAAAGTGACCGAAAGCTGAAAGAAGTAAACCAACATGATTTTGAGACCGTACAGTTTCTTCCTGGGAAACCCAAAGACTACCATATGCATTATAACTGGGCTTGTCCCACGGAAAAAGGCTGCAAAAATACTGCAATAATATATACTTTCCTGCTCAGAGAGCATGTCCCGAAGGTACGCAAAGGTAAAAATGCCCTGAGACTTCAATTTCTCTGCCTGGAGAACATTTGGCAGAGATTTACCGGAGAATAAATTCCTTGAGGCTAAAACTGTGGTAAACTTCGTTGGCCATTACTCTGGCTAAACTAAGAGACTTGTCTGAAACTGATGAATAAACACATCCGATAGTATTAACAATCCACCAAGAAATAGTTGCTTGAGAGATTGAAACATCAGACAAAGACCAGAGCACAGAACCTCTGACGGGAAATACTTTTTTTGTGAACATCATGCAAATTTCATGACCTCACAAACCTTAAAGGGACAAAGTCGGCCATATTTCATGAATTTTGTTTGATATGAGATACTACTTATATTGTTTGACATGTTGAAAGATACTGTAAGAATGGTAACCATGCATATATTGACCCCAGGTTTTAGACAAATTAAATGAAACCATGGTGAAAATGAATTAATGGTCATGACCATTAATTCTTTTTTGCCATGATTTCATGTATTGTGTCTAAATTGGGTCAAATATATGCATGCTCACTCATTCATTGAGCATCTTTCAACACGTAAAACAATATAAGTATGTAGTATCTGGTATCAAACAAAATTCATGAAAAATGGCCGACTTTGTCCCTTTAATGATGTCATTCTGTGGAAACTACACCTTAAGAATAAGCCACTAAATTACCACCCTATAGAAAATATTTCAAGAAAAGTGAAATTTTTCACAAATACAAATAATTGTTACCATCTAATGGTACAATACAGTACAGTACTGTTTCATATAAACAGTATCACAAAAGTAAGTGTACCGGTATTCATTGTAACATACTTGATGGACTGAAGCATTCTCTTCCAACCTCATCTGTTTGAACGCATGACTCAAGAGAGATGTTTCTAAAGATCTTCCTTATTCCAAGCAGGTGAAGAATCTCTAATCGTAATGTTGGCATATTCCTATGTGCTTTTTTAAGCAGGACCAGGGCATTCCCAGCTGATTTCTCTGATGTTTCCATTGGGATCTGTGTGAAATCTCCAACAAATTTTGATAAGACTCCTCTGTGAACATCACCAAGATAAGCTTTTGGTTCAATTTCCATGGCAAGGAGTGCAGTGCCTGCAAAATATTAATGATGCAATTGCATGGTAAAACATCAACATCATCCAAAATAATATTGGGAGGATATATATTTTCACTGGTGTTGTAAAAATCTTTTTATATTAAAAATAATGCATGGGTATTTGAGGAAGTCATTAAGATTCAAATATCAAAACTTTTGAGATTGCGTCTAACAGAATTTGCTTCTACTGCCTAAAATGTTGGTATCATTACTTCATCTTGATTGCTTAACAGAGCCTCTTGATATAAAATAGTAAATTATTTTACAATTTGATGGAACACATAATAAAGATCTCTCTGAATCAAGCTTGTCCACTTGCCATTGAGCAAAGACTTTTAATCAGTTTCTTCTAAGGGACTTGAGGACTATGGGTAAGTTTGTTTGACTAATTAACAGTTTCACATGACAATTGGTTGTGTACATTACTAACCAGGAAACGTTATACTATTACTGTTTCCCAGTAAACGTAGTCTTCCCTCCTCATGATGAAAGAACATGTACTTGTGCAGCAACTGGCTGCTTTGTAATACCAATACTCTACCAGGTAGGATACTTTTATATCAAACATAGCCCACTGTAAAAATACCTTGAGTTTGATCTGATGCCAAGTGTTTTCCTTGAGAAGTTCTTTCCTTTACAACTTTGCTTGTGTCACCAATACTGTGATCATAAACATGTTCTTCAGAGATATCTGGTCCTTGTGAGCTCTATATCGTAGAAATATGTCTATATGAGTAAATGTATTTTATTTATCATCAAGAACTGTATATTAGTAGACTTGAATCATTACAGTATTCATTCGCAGAGAGGATATCAATCCTCTATAAATACTGTTAAAGTTCAAATGTTTATCATTTGGGGGAAATGCTGCAAGACAGACACATTAATTATGATGCCAAAACCATACTTTCTTGAAAAATTATACCTATGTCTATCTTTTTACAATGCTAAGCCAATAACTTTAACTTACTATCTCAGATAATAATCTGAGATGATAATATCATGTAGTCTTTCTGGGTATATTTCTAGGAATATGTAAAGTAAAATAAACAGAAACTGCTTTTGTAAAAGTTTTATGTCACTTTCCTACAAACTGATTTTAATGTAGCTGCAGATGTATTTGAAACCCTTTGTTCCACTCTACCGGTATTATATTAATAAATGTAATTGAGTTTGAAATTCTACCATTTCTATGCTTGGTTTGAACTTGTGAAAACAGATTGTACCGTAGGTTGAAGAGTATGTGTAAGTTGTTGAGCGCAATGACTTGACATTTTGACAAACCAAATACACAAAAACAGGGTAAAATATTAGACTGTAATATGTTCGAGACATCTGTGCTCTCGCTGTCACTCATAACATTCATAAATTATGAACAAAACTAAAAGTTTACGAAAAAAAAAAATAAATGCATGATCAGCTATTCATGAACAATTTTGTTGTTTTTGAAGCCTGATTTTTGGTTAAGATTACGAATTCTGGGGAAATACTGTCATATCTTGTCTTTCAAAAACTACCTCTATCATGGCTAATGATAATCTGCAAAATGGCGAAATGGCAAAATGACGAAATCGCGAAATCACGATTTTTGATTTTTTCCAAATAGCAAAACCAAGAAATAAAGAAACTACAAACAGAGAAATTACCTGCAACCTAGAGTATGCTTTATAATCGTCTCCTACTCTTAGAAGTACAACATTACCTTTAAAACGCTATGTTGAACATTGCTAAAATTGGCCTTGGAATCAGATTCAGTTTCGAGTAACTGAACAAACAGCTGGCATTTGTTTTTCTCCAAACTGACCAAAGTCATTTTCTGTCACATGAAAAATATTTCGACCATAACAAGTTTATTGTCTCTACATTCAAACGCTTTTTTGGCAGGTATCGCAAGCTGGTAGATAAATACAACATCTCTCTTCGACAAATGATTGCTGACGGCATCGGTGACATTGGGCCTTAGTTAGAGACCACTACCTATCTGACTTACAGATTGATATATGGCGGGTGCCACATGTGGGGCAGGATGCGCTTACTATTTTGGAAACACCTGACATCACTTCTTGGTCTTCTGGCCATAGGTCCATATATCTTTATTTCATGAATACGACTTTGTTTGTGTACCGTCTATTTACTGTCTGTTCTGTGCTGTTTTGTGTCTATGTTTACAACTATTGTCTTACGAATTCTGACCTAATGTCATTTGATTATGGATTGCTATGATTGCGATTATTTTATTACTGCAATGTGTTTTGCAGTATAAAAGAAAAGGCACTGATTAGCAATGATACCATTGTCAGTTTAGTTTATTTGTTTGGCCGCCGTTTTATCGCATATTCCTGCCTGTACACTTACGCAAAACATTTTTATCTTGGTACAAGAGATCTAAGGGAAAACCTTTAGATATTAGGAGGAAGTGGTCAGAAACGGAAAAAAAAATCAGAACAGAAAGTTCGCGTGAAAAAATCTTCACACTATATTGGAAAATAAACAAAATATTTAGAACATAATTGAGTAAATTAAATTTGCAATACAAAAATAATTTCTACATCTATTCTCATTTGAAAAAAAAAACAAAATTTTAAATTTTCAGTTGTACAATTTTGTTTTCACAATCCGATCGTGACCACCCTCTCCCAAAATCTAATGGTCTGTCCCGAAAGCCTATAGGTATATGTGGTTCCGTGCGCTGTCAACTTCTGGGTTCGCGATGGTGCGATTTTGCCGAATTTATTGTACGTTCAGTGCTAAACTTCAATGTTTAGTATCAAAACATGTGCATATTAACTAAATTTGACTTTATTCAGATGAAACTGAGCAGATTTTCTCATAAATTTCCAACCTGCACGGCATACACATGGGTTTTGGAATCCATTATGCAGTCTGCGGTGTGCACCCGGGTATTTTGGCTTAACATCGATTATAAAGCATACTCTAGGTGGCAGGTAATTTCTCTATGTGTAGTAACTTTATTTCTTCATTTTGCGATTTGAAAAAATCATGATTTCGTCATTTTGCTATTTCGCTATTTCACAGAGTATCATTAGCCCTCTATCATTAGCCGTTGATCGACACATGGTAATAGCTAGCTTTAGACTTTGACCTGTGCCAACATGAGCATGCGCAAAAAGATTTCAAGATCCCCGGGTGATGTACTCTGATACTGGTACGCAATGCATTATGGTAGCTTTGAGTGGAACAGCTGTGTGTTACAGGCATTATACGGCCTCTAAATATGCCAGTAACACACAGCCCTGCCACACAGAGCAAGCATTACGGTAGTTTTGAGACACCCAAACACTCGCATGCTGTCAACTTCCTGAATGGAAAGTTGAACTGTTTTGCTGTAACATTAGCTTTCCAAGACAACAGTCTCCTTTATCAGATGTACTTGTAGATTGGACAAAGAAGCACAGGGCCAAATGCATTGTGGGTAATGGACAATGCCAAAGGAAGATGTCAAAGTGATACAAAGGGTTTGAGCAAAGGCGTGAAAACACTTATGAGTGAGGAGATGAAAGACTTAGGTCATCTTTCATAGTTTCATGAACATAAATGTTTAAAATTACCTCAATGTCATCAGCCTGGCCTAGTATTTCCTCCTCAGACCTGGCCTTTGGTACAACAGCTGATGAATCAACGTCAATTTTCTCCTGCTGAATTTTCCTTTCAGCATCTGCAACACTGTCACTCACAGCACCTGAAATTATTGCAATAAAGACTTTAGGTGGGGATTTTTATTAATATTCTGATACATTTGAACTTGATATGCCTGTTTCAGTATCAAACTTTCTTACCTTCTGAACCTAAAGTGCATGTAGCAGTTGCGGCAGATGCCATAAGTTCAATGTAAGATGGAAAACATTTCCCTGGCCTTGCCCCCACAAGAATTCCACAAAAACCCAAGATTATAATTTATAATTATAATTTACTATTATATAATATAACTCCTCACGTATCATTTAATTATCATAATATAGTTTAGAAGAGTTTTGCCTGCTCTTTGAGATGAACTGGTGCAGACGCATCTGAGTTTGTGCAAATCATTTCTGCAACCAGTAAGGTGACCTTGACCAGATATATAACCGACTTCAATTCACAATTTCTGTTTATATGTAAAACTAACTACAAAAAACTGCATCAGGATTATTTGAAAGCAATTTTAGCTATGTGTAATTGGGAGATGGAGACATTCACAGTGCTGACTCTAATATGTGCTTTGGTTACTATTTCTATACACAGGTTCTGAATCAGAAGTCATTTATGGGTCTGATAAAATTAACAAAACATGATAGCACAGGAAAGATCACAATTTGTTGCCTGCCTCTAAGCAAACCAAAAGATAAGTGACAAAGAGCCAGTGAGTATTTGCCTGATGTCAGGAGGGCAAAGATACACAGATGCAGAGCTTCATTAAATTACATTTAAGTTTGTTTTGTAGTCATTCTCAAAGTAGAGCCAATTTACCAAAAACATTGTTAACACAAATACAAAAATGTTATGACATCTAAATCCTCCTGTGATTATTTTTTTTAAAATTTGCATGGAATTCTGACGAGCGACTTCTTGTCATGTTAGTTCTTCAAACGAACAAAATAATTAATTATGCAAGTGACCATTATTTTTGCATATATTTACACTGAAAAAAGACAATGAGATTTTGATCTTCCAATGATTATGATATGTCCTGATTTATCGCATTTTGTGACCATTACTTACCCTTCTGATAGTATTTAATTTCAAGAGCACATTTCTGATATTGCCATGTTTCTACTGTTGTCTTCAGAGAAATAGAAGTGGCCTTACATCCCTTGAGAGTTTCCTCTGTCACAATATCTTTCTCAAATATTTCCCTCAGTTTGCCACTCCTTTCATCTGTTTGTAGAATTTCCACAGCATCTTGTGTCATACATTCAAACACCACCAGCAAACTGCCGCGATGAATGTCCTTAAGTATTGCATCAATCCGTTCTGCGTACTTCATCACAGCAGGAAGGTCATCCTTTGATTGTACTGTGCTGAATAGCTTTCTTAAAATGTAGTCTGCTGTGTCCAACCTGTCTGCTTCATTGGATTGGTTTACTGCAGACTCAAACTCGGAAAGCTGTGTGTGAACACCTACTTCATCTATGTAATAAATTAATACAAAAGAAACTGTAACATGGTACAAATGGTGACTTATTACAGTTTGTGAACTACATATTCCAATATGAGAAGGAAAATGCACCATATGTTGTTTTCTCTTTCTAGTTTTTACTTTAAGAATTGTGCCAAAATTTTTTCTCAATTTATTGATCTCTTAAACAGGCAGGATGAACTGATTGTAGACAAATAGCTTGAAAACATGTCAATATTACATACAAAAATTTTGTCAAATGATTTTATAAACAAGGATTCTATGACATATCTGTCAAATATAGATCCATTAGACCTGTTTTACTCACATAGTTGCCGAGTCCAAGCTATTGAGTGAGATGGAATCTCCTGTCTTCGATACTCATCATGTCTTTCTGCAGAAAAAGGCAGGTTAACTATTTAAACATGGCACTTAAATGTGAAGCCAATCATCAATGGAGTAAACAAATGTTAGGCTGTAGGTGTTTTACGTCCTGTTAACACAAACTCATCAGACAGAGACTATGCTCACAACAAACAGACTGCATAAACCCATTAAAGTACAAACTTCACTTATTTTTGAACCATGGCAGTTGTTGCACTGATCAAACCATGGACATGAAAAAGACATCCTTAATTAGAGGTACATAACGTAGCACCGTTTAATTTACGATAATGGTATGATCATCCAAAGTCTCTCCTTGCACACTAGCCTGCCCATGGTTACACTACTTAAAACACTGAATGAAGCTATTTCGTTGAGTGAGCGCGTCAATGCACTGGTACAGTATCTGATTTCAGTATGTAGGTACAGCATAGCACTGAAGATGGTGCATGTACATTATACACAGAATAATTGACAAAAAATAATAACACTATGGCAATTCGAAGGATTTTTCACAAAATAACTAAAATAGCCTCAAAACACTCAGTTGCATACTTCATCAAAGTTTGGCAGAATACGATATAAGTAATCTGTAAGAACTGTTTAACTAAATAGCTAAAAGACTGGTGATATAAAAAGAAGCTTGATATGGAAAAACAATGATTGATTATGATAAACAACGGACAATGAAGGACTACTGCATGTTGATAACCTGCCTGTTGCCCACAGTTATACTAAAAAGTACTACTCACGAGACTTGGAAGGTGATTCAAGGTCATCTGATATGGTCACTCTCAGCGGAGACGCTGTCAGGGATGGCCCTTCTTTATCTCCATCTGCAAGAACATACTTATATGTGAGAGAATTCAGGAATAATTCCATTGACAACAAACTCAAAACTCTTAGCCAAGATAAAATTATCCTCACCTCACAGTAGCAATGCAGTTACTTTGCAAAGTTGATTTAAGATTAAATATAAGATTTGATGTTCTCACGGGATATATTTAACTTAACATGGAAATGTATTTCCTGCAAGCGTCTGGGTAGAATTTAAAAGGGAAGGCATTACCTTCGGTCAAGTCCTTCAAGCTTTATATGCCAAACTGTGAAAGCTCATTAAATATGCAAATTATAAAATAGCTGACATGAAAATGCGAAATGACTTTCAATATTGTTATAACCTGGTATAATCACCAATTTACATAGCAAGTTTTGTCAACTTTGGTCGAGTCAATTCAGATAAATATCCCTAATTAGGAAAGTTCATTTAATATGCAAATTAGGAATTGAAGTAAAAATGCTTAATGCCTTTCAATAATGTTGTATCATAGTATCTTCAATATATGTAGCAAGATTAGTCAACTTTTGTCAAGTCAACTTAGATATATATCCCCAATTAGGAAAGTTCATTAAAAATTGGAATTGGCAAAAGCAAAAATACTATCAATGACACTGTGTTCCAATTTTACAGAGATACTCAGTACTAGTACACACAGGACATTGCATTCTTACAGGTTGATTACGAAGAAAATTCCATTGCAAGTCCAAATTAATCTTACACCCAAGCAATATGAAATGCTCCAACTCATAATGACTTTTTCACATCTGACAGAAAACAACCCTAGGATCAAGACTATCATTTTTACAGCAATCCAACAAATACTTTGGGAGAAATGATTTTTTGACAAAAAATGGGAAAAATTGCCCTAAAAATACAAATATGAAAATTTCACCACAATTTGAACAAATCTGACAAAGACCAACCCTAGGATCATACACTCAAGTTTTAAAGCAATGAAAAGAAGATTTTTTGACCCAAAAAACCCCCAAAAAAACGGGAAAATCACCCAAAAAATACAACTTTCAAAATTTCACCACAATTTGAAGAAATGTCACTATAAAGAGACTGCATTCCAAGTTTCAACCAAATCTGGCCAATGGTTACAGAGTTTTAGCAATTTGCAGGATTTTTTCCTTTTTTCCCCTTCATTTGCATATTTTTGACTTTGACACATTTATTACAACAAAGTCACATCTCCAACCCCGGGTGCACCTGTCCACCAAATACTAAGATGGTAGGTGCTGCGATTTAGGAGTTTTTAATGTGGACGAACGTACATCTACACATACTAACATACATACATACATACATACATACATACATACATACTTACATACATACAGACAGACAGAGAGACAAACAGTTAGACATGCATACATGGCATGCATACATTTATTTTTACAGCTTTTAACCTCCAATAGCCGATCAACTTGTCAATATTTTTTTTTTTTTGAATTTATTGTAATCTGGAGATTTATTGTGCGTTAATGCAAAGAGAATATCCACAGTCAATCACTGATATTAAAGGGATACAGTCATTGGAACTGCGCTCAAAGGTCGTATGGGAGCCATACCACCAATTTAAACACTGTATACAAGGTACGATGGTGATTGATGAAAGTTAAAACATGTCTGTCATAATCTACATCGTATAATTTATTTATTTTTTTTATGTGTATTTTATTTCATTGTATAAAGTTTTCCATTTCTCTTTAGCTCTTTTACGATCTAGAAAAGATTCACAGAATATGGTAGTCTCCATATCGTGTTGAAACACAGCTTTACATGGCTTTTGTAAACACCACGCCTTAAATATCGAATACATTGCAATAGTGATCAAATGTGTCACCGCCTTGTTTGGCATGCCGACAATCAATGATCGCATATTGATTATGGGATCAATGTCAAAATGTCTGCTGATAAGAAGTCTAACCTCATTCCAAAAGGACTGAACTTAAATACAGTGAAAGAAAATATGTACTTGGTTCTCTGTCACGTGGCAAAAAGCACAAAATGGAGAAGTGCGTATTTTCCATTTGAATAGTTTTAGACCACAAGGCAAAATACAATGTATAAATTTAAAAACAAAATTACACAGTTTTCTATCAAAGGAACATCTACTGCACCTTGTTTCCAATATATTATTCCATTTTACATTCTGCAAATTGCATGTCTTGGACCACATAGCCTCCACATACGATTTCTCTATTTTGTATTGAAGCAAGTCAAGATAGAAAGACTTAGTTGTAAAATTAACAAAAATATTTCCATTGAGTGTAAAATTTCGAGAAGGTTCAGTATTTTCACTTAGCAGTGTAATCCAGGGTTTCATTGCATTTTTAAACGAAAAAAGCTCATTTACATAATTACGTTAGTTAACAATTATATTGGATGGTTATGGCTTGCTATAATCATGGTTAACGCGGGGAAGGGCACGGAGACGCAGGCCATTCTACCTTTGCCTCACAACCACGCCTCGCACTTTTGCTTAACACACAATGAACCCTTGCCTCTCGAATCACAGCTGCTTCTTGTCCACCCTCACTATCAAATATGAATGCCATGCATGCCTTGCATGACGTCCAACCCGTTATCTGCTCGCATCACTGACCATCAGCTATCCAGGCATACCCCCCTTGGCCAAAGCCATTTGCCGCCACTTCAGCTCCTGCAACGATAACGTACACATCACAAATCCTTCACGCATCCCGACCATGGGTAAAACAAAGAAAAAGACCAGGCAAGCTGCCCGCCGATCGTCATCGCGACCGAAGAGGACTCCGAAGCACCTTGATCCCTACTTGGTACAGAGACAGGCTCAACCCGATGACCCGCGCCCTACCACTTCGAACCCCGATACAGTACCAATGCAGGGAGCGACAGACCACATCTCCAAACTCATTGAGGCCGGAATCGCCACAGCCGTCGAATCGATCCGACGTGACCTGCAAGTCCAAACGACCGATGCTGCTGGCCTGACGGCGCATCACCCATCAAGCCACCCTATCACTTCCGCTCACGCAGATACTGGACCTCTGTCGCCTGTTTCGATCATCGAGACCAGTGTGGCCCGACCGGCCCACTCGCAGACTCACCAACAGCAGGCGTACGCTGTAACACAACAACAACCAGCCATTACAGCGACCCACACAACTGACCTGGTCACCGCTGATGGCGTACATCACTTCCTGGATCAACCCAACGTAGGAGGCGCGCCTCATAACAACATAACAGCCAACATGGCTGCGCCCATATTGCAGCGGACCCAGCTTCCCAGTTCCACAGAAACACCGCGGCGTCCACCCCCTCGTTCAGGAACACCGGCTAACGCACCAGCAGCTACGCCGCCAGCCAACCTCCTTCTACTGTACGTTGAGCAAACGACTCTGAACAATCTGGCGAACATCGGTAAGTTCATCGACCTCAGTGAGCTACACCCCGATGCCCTTGCCCCAAGCGCATCAAGGGCCACAAAAACACAAATAGCCTTTGATCCCGACAACCCGGGTATAGCTACGTTCACCACCGAAGTCAAACGAAAGAACATTGACAACTTTGAGATCTGGTCTCAGTGTTACAGTACCTTCTTGATGCATAGATCATTCTACCATCCGCACCTAGCTATCCCCCTGGCTAACTACCACCGTTTCATAGCAGCACAGGTAGCTGCCTATAAACCTGAGGCCTGGCTACGACAAAGCTTTCCGCCTGAATGCGGCACGCTACCCTGACCAGGTGAACTGGGCCAAGCCGGATCCGGAGCTGCACTTCTTCCACTTCCAACAACACCCACACCTACTGATCCCCACATGCTTCGGATGTGGGCAACGAGGTCACGTCAAGACCGAGTGCAACAGACGTCCGAACAGCACCACTAACCCTTACTACTGGGAAAATACCAATGCCAAGAAACAGCCTGAATCCACTCAACAACAACAGCAACAGGTATGTCGTTCCTTCAACCGTGGGACTTGCAAGACCCCCTGTCCCTATGGGAGAATACACAAATGCACAGTGTGCGCCTCACCTGACCACAACGCTCAACAACACCACCTGGTCACAGGTCAGCAGCCACCCCAGCCCTTTCGAGGGAATGATCGCCAGTCCGGCGATACTCGAAACGTTGCAGCCAACAACACCAATCAACCTCGCTAAACTAGCCACAGCCCTTGAAGGCCACCCGAACTCTGCCACCCTACTCCATGACCTCACCTACGGCGCCAACATCGGCTTCACCGGGACCAATGGCCCACGCTACACCCGCAACGCAAACTCGGCCATGAGAGACCCTGAGGTTGTTACCAAAGCCATACAAAAGGAAATTCAATCAGGCCACACAATTGGCCCATTCCGCACACCACCACTACCGAACTTCATCATCAACTCCCTCGGTTTGCGCCCCAAAAAGTCTGGGGGCCATCGAATCATCATGGACCTATCACGGCCGAGAAATGACTCTGTCAACCACAACATAAACAAGGATGACTACACCCTCACATACTCCCGTGTCGACGACGCAGTCGCCATGGTGCACAGACATGGCAAGGGCACTTTGCTCACCAAGGTAGACATTAAAAATGCATTCCGCCTATGCCCCGTTCGAAAGGCAGACTGGCACCTCCTTGGTTTAAAATGGCAAGGACTATACTTCTTTGATCGCGTGTTACCCTTCGGCTTACGCTCTGCTCCATTCCTCTTCAACCGCTTTGCCGAAGCCCTGCTTTGGATCATTCAATCTAGGGCAGGGACGAAGGACTTGTTGCACTACCTGGATGACTACCTAGGGGCCGGCCCACCACACTCTGGACAATGCCAGCATCTACTGGACACAATGCTCAATACCTGTGATGACCTAGCCATCCCCATCGCACCAGAGAAGATTGAAGGGCCATCCCCGGTAATAACATTCCTCGGTATCATCATCGACACCATCTCCATGACATTGCGGCTTCCCAATGACAAATTACAAGATCTCCTCGATATTCTCCCGACCTGGCTTCAGCGGCAAACATGCACAAAACGAGAGCTACTCTCCCTCATTGGCACCCTCAGCTTCGCGTGCAAATGCATTCCAGCTGGCCGCATATTCCTCCGTCGTATGTTAGACCTCAGTGTGACAGTTCAAGCACTGAATTCCACCATCACCTTGTCCAGTGAATTCCGCCTCGACGCGAAGTGGTGGTGCGACTTCTTGCCAACGTGGAATGGTACTGCCTCATTCCTGGAGCCAAACTGGACCTTATCCCCCGACCTGGATCTATTCATCGACGCCTCCGGTACCATTGGCTGTGGTGGCTACCATAAGGGCCACTGGTTTACCGTCACCTGGCCCACCTCACTCACTGCCTCAATCGCCTGGAAAGAGATGTACCCAATACTAGTGGCCTGTTCAATTTGGGGGCATTCGTGGCACGGCCGCCGTATCCTCTTTCACTGTGACAACCAAACGGTAGTGCATATTTGGAAAAAGGGCTCAGCCAGATGCCCGAAGATCATGCACCTGGTCAGAGGCATCTTTTATCAGGCAGCCAAAGGTAACTTCCATGTCTTGATAGCCCACATTAACGGAACTGATAACTCAATTGCTGACTCACTTTCTCGTTCACAGATGCCGAGATTCAGAACGCTGGCACCCGAGGCACAAGCACAACCCACGCCAGTACCGCAGCACCTGCGACCATCGCACCTGATATGCGGCAACTGATGACGCTGGCCATGGCTTACATTCACAACAGTGTTGCTGAAAACACGCGACGCACATACCAGGTAGGCCAGACATGCTACGCCAACTTCTGCTCATCATACGGACTACGCGCAACGCCTATCACGGTTAGGGCGGCAATCCTATTTGTCACCAATCTTGCAGACCGGGGCCTCGCATATAAGACTATCAAGGTGTACCTTGCGGGGGCAATGCACAAGCACGTCGAGCTAGGCTATGAAGACGATGTCACCACCCATGCATTGCTGCAGCGCACGCTACAAGGGAATCGGAGGAGTATCGGTGATGTGCGCCGGCCGCGTCTGCCAATCACAATCAACGTACTTCGCCACCTAAAGGAGAGCCTAAGATCGTGGGAAGGCCTGTGTGGTCACGACAAGGTCATGCTGTGGGCAAGCTTCACCCTCGCCTTCTTTGGATTCTTGAGAGTGAGTGAATTCACTGCTGCTGGGCCACTGCAGTTCGACCCAGCCACAACGCTGCTTGTTCAAGACATAGTGTTGAACAATGTACTAGAAGTGAGACTGAAATACTCTAAGACTGACCCGTATCGACGTGGGTACGTACTCCGCATTGCGCCAACCGGGACATCTGTTTGTGCGGTCAACGCCTTTGCAAAATATCGACGATCACATTGCCTTACGAATACAGCAGTGCCGGTCTTCCAATTTGCCGATGGCACGTGGCTCACACGTCAAAGGCTGACGCACTACCTGAGAAAGCTGCTCGTGCATTCAGGGATTAAAAGTGCGGAGCTATATACCACGCATAGCTTTAGAAGTGGTGCTGCCACAACCGCCGCTGAGGCTGGCCTACCAGATTGGCTAATAAAGACCCTAGGACGATGGCAGAGTGACGCGTACCAGGTCTACATAAAGACAGCGAAAGAGACCCTGGACTCTGTGCCTCGCATGCTTGCTACAAGGAAGTAGTCTCTAGGACATGAGGTGTTAGAAACACCTACTAGTTATTGGGACTTTAACGATGCTCGATCTACAGTACAAACTCTGCATGACTATATTAACAAAGTTGGGCATACAATATGTGGAACTGTACGCGTGACTTGATTAAAACATCGAACTGTGGACTATGAACTATGAACTATTCGCAATTAAACGGTGGTTTATTCTGTAGTACACGTAGTGGCGGTCGCCTAAGGATGTTCCTTAATCAGTTGTACGACTGCCAGGTCTGAGGGCTGGCTTTAATTTGGGGGCTGCTGTCGCGGATCCGGAGGGACCATGGTACCACGTTG
>LD349063.1:93794-106482 GCA_001465055.1 Ptychodera flava | reverse complement strand
TAACATATGAAAGAATGCTATATATCATAGCTATGCATGCTGCCAATTATCATTTTAAGTTTTGGGATTCACTGTGGAAGATTATCAAGCAATAATTGAAATGTGTTCATTGTTCTTTCAAAAATAAAGTGTTTCCTTTGTTTTGGTATGAAGGACAACATTGTATACACGCGGTGGAATTCAAAGATTCTCTACAAAAGTCATTTTATGATGTAAGGCTAACTGTATTGATTTGCATTTGGTAAAAGTATTGTATATTCTCCCCTAAATTTTGCAATGGTGCAAAATCTTTTCTTAATTTTCTAAATTGTGTAGTGTCCGTACCCCATGTAAGGGTACGATAAAGAAGGCCTGTTTATTATGGAACTAAGACAGTTTGTGCGAAACCATTTCTGCACTATACATGTGGCATATGTACCTAGGTCCTGGTAAGGTTTTCACAGTAAAACAATGAGGTTGAAATTTGGCCATTTTTGACCCCTACTTTGTACACTCAATTGTGAAAATGCCGTTATAAGCGTCCAGAAACTCCGGTCGATGCTGGGTCAGGTTAATTATAATATGACACCTGCACACACCGGATCGCTCACTATACAGTCAGTCAATAGTGGCTAACTCTCTCAATAATGAATCTGGCTTCTCCTCGTCGAGGACGAAGATGACTTCATCACACAACCAAGCAGAGGGAATACAAAACAAGAGAGCGACTGATATGAAGGGACCCCATTTTTAGTTCCGAAACACCGTTAAGACGAATCACTCAATCAACAAACCAGTTTACCGTGGACCCAGATCACATGACTAGGGTCAAAGCACTATCGATTCATCGGTGTCTCGCCATGTTTTCCTCACAAAATAAAGGCAATGATCGTTTTATTCACCATATCGTAATATTAAACAAACTTGCCGATGTGTGGAGTTTCCCTCATTTTCCTTTATATTAAACTGACGTCGTCGATTGGCAGTAGGTTCACGATGTTTTAAAATTTTATTTCATTAAAGCAAAGTACACGCAAGCAAACATGAATTTACTCCATACTGTCACACACGCATCGCAAAAAAAAAATAATAGAAACAAAATTCCATTTTGTATGGCCTTCCGTTCCATTCTGTTCTGTTCCGTTTCTTTGATTAGGGTAAGCCTTTGACCCCTATTATGGCTGATGAGCCCAAGATTCATGAGTGCTACACACTGATTGCTGGACAGAAAAAAATTTGAAATGATCTCTGTTGTGACAGGCCTTGTCTGCGGCCTTGTGGTGTTTCTCTTTTGACTGGCACCAGTCACTTGCTGGCTTGTTGTCTTTTAAGACATTCGCAGGCCATATCGCCATATTTGGAAAGGCTGTCTTCAGATCATTTGCTGCAAACTTTCTGCCAACTTGCTGCCACACTTACTGTACTTCTCTCTATGTCTTTCAAGGGCAAGATACTTAGGTCAATTGTTTGAGGTGGTAATAGCAGCCAGGCTGTCAGGCAGGAACGAAAGGCGAAGCTCACTTGGCTTTTCCAACCGTCCCCCGGGCCCCCTCAGGTTTAGCAAATACAGCTTTATAGAACTGACCCTACATCAAAAAGGATCACAGATATTTACAGGTTATTACCCAATATCGCCTGTTCCTGTGTCGTATCAGCATGAGTGTCATTTGTGCTGCGTCAGTCACGAGACGAAGTCAAGTGTCTGACGCAGCACAAATGACAATCATGCTGATACGACACAAGGAGCAGGCGATATTGGGTAAAAACCGATTTATCATATACCCATGCCCATAATTTTAGGGAATTTTTACTAATAGAACGAAAACCTTAAATTTTAAGGCTTTTGCATAAATATCAGAATGTTTATGTTAACAGGCTTCATTCATAAAGTATACGACGAAGATGTCAACATCACGCGCGACATCGCGTCCATATCTCAATGAAACCCAAGAAGAAAGACACCGGGATACAAAACTCGTCATACAGAAGGAACATTTTAAGGTCTAATATGCTTTTACAACTGTAACCGATCAAAAACTGCTCGGCTTTAAATCTATCCTGATATTGATCGTCGTATGGCACAGACCTCGCGCGGAGCGGACGCCATTTTGTTAGTTTACCCTTGGAGTTGCCATGTCAACAGTCGTCAACGGTTGACATCGCTGTCACGCCACACGCTCACTACCTGTTCGGTGGAGACCGTGCACAGTGCCGGTGCCGTGCGAGCGGCAGAATATTTGCTAGACCTTGACCAAAAAAAATACCATGGGAAAAAATTTCAAGACTCAATGTGATATTTCCGTATTTTGCAACCAGAAAAACCCGTGTTCCTCGAAGCCCTTCAAGTTTTTACGTCGGCGACATCGCTTCGCAGGCGGGGAGCGGCAGCCATTTTGTTGTTTACCAACAAACTGCTAAAATGTAGTTCGGGAAAACTCTAAAACTGATGACGTTCAACGTGCATATCTCGACGTTTAGCGTGAAATATCACGGCTGATATTTTACGGTGAACGTCACTAGGATGTAGCAATATGGGCATGGGTATATGATAAAGGTAGAATATATTCTTTTGATAACTGTCGGTTATTTATTAAGGGAGATGTCATTGTCATAACAGCATAATTGTAACAGAGGTTTAAATCGAAATTGTAGCCAAAAAAAGACTTTCACTTATAGCCAAAACTGTATTTGCAATTTTTGTATTAAGCTATTTTAAACTTGCCACAGTGCACTTTTACAATCGGCAATCTTAAAATTAAATGTGAAAATCTGCCGTCGCATTCACACCTAAGACAAGTTTCAGTTTTTTACTGATTTACAGCTGCATGTATATATCATGTGGAACACTTACCTAATTTTCGTTTTCTTGGTGATACTTTTGGTACACTTGTATCCATAGGGTTTCTACGTGCATTATTGTCACCTGTGTGTCAAGAAAGAATCATTATGCTACATTAACTTTTCACTTTGTTCAACCTGTTACAGGAGGGTCTATAACTCATCAATCTCCAATAGTAAGACAGCTAACCACTGCCAAACGGTGCCTTCTTTTTGAGAACAAATGTCTATTTATGAAGAAAAGTTACTCAATACCTTTGTGTTTTGTGGTATTAACAACATTTGCTTGAAAATGATACATAAATTAAGTCATTGTCAATGACAAGGTCCCAACTGTATCAACTATTTGAAACTCTTTACCGGTGTTTTGATGGCAATAGTTCCTGTCTGTGGACAGTCTCAGTTGGTAAGAATATGCATATATATTTATACAAAAGCCAAGTGATTCTGTAAATTGTCCAGATAATACCTTTACATGTATATTAAAACAGCGTTCTCACAGGCCGCGATTCCGCGACATTCTCGCGTATATTTTGATTTTGTCTCGGATTTCCGAATCTTGTGCGCCAATGTGGGCGCGCCCTTGAAATAAGAAACCCTTCGGAGCGAGCTGTCAGCCGTAATGTATTTTTCACAAATACAAAATAATTTCCACCATCGCCAAATGATGGCGCACTGATCTACCTCAATTGTCGCTAGAGGGTGGGTCCCGAAATCACCAATTGTCCCAGTATGAGGACCGTGTAGCACGTGTTGACTAGTGGCGTGGTCATGTGAATCACGGTCGATATGGCCGCACCAGAGCGTGCGGCCAAACGTCAAAGGACTCTTCTTAGTTTTGGAGTCTGTCCAAAGAGTCACCCGAGAGTGGCTGTATCAACAGAGCAAGGTTGTTCTGAAGCTGCAGCAACGGGTGGACTCACTGATTCTACACAAGTTCAACCAGCATCAAGTACGACTAGTACCGCCAGTGCACATGCAGCGGATTTGACGCCAGTGCAACACGATCCGAAGGTAGGGCAAGCCAGACTCCCGGCAAAGCGCCGTTTTCAAACTTCTTGGACTTCGACATATCCATGGCTTGAGTACGACAGTAATGAGGGACTCATGTACTGTAAACTGTGTAGAGAAGCTAGAAAAGCAAACAAGCTGGCGATCGTAACGAACAACTTCAAAACAACTACCATGGTGAGACATTTAGAACATAAAGACCATAGGAACGTACAAGCAGCCCAGATTATGCAGTCAAACACTGTTACGGTTGCGGTGCAACGTGAGATGACAAAGCGAGAAAAAAGTGTAATTACAGCGATGAAAAGAGTGTACTGGATGTCCAAGGAAGGACTTCCCACAAAAAAGTACGGGAGTCTGTTGAGGTTCCTTGAGGATGTGAACTGCCCAAACATTTCTGATTTACGATGTGGTGAGAATGCCATGTACCACACTGATGTTATCGCATGTGAATTCCAGGACTCGATCGCCCATGTAATTAAAACCAAACTGCACAAGGCCGTTTGCAATTCTATCACATACAGTCTCATTACAGACGAAAGTACTGACATCACAGTCTCAAAGAAACTTGTCATCTACTGCAGGCTGCTGAATTCAGCCTTTCTTCCTGAAACACATTTCCTCAGCAACGTTAAGGTTGAGGACGGCACAGCTGCTGTTATCACCCAGGAACTTATCAAAGTTTTAGAAGGTATTGGTGCTCAACCAAGTCGACTGACAGGATTCGGAAGTGATGGTGCATCCGTGATGACAGGCTGGAAGTCCGGTGTTGCTGCTAGACTTAAGTCATCGGTAAATGAAAAACTGATAAGCATTCACTGTCTTGCTCACAAGTTAGCACTGTGTTCATCCCAAGCAGCCAAGCAAGTTGAATACATAAACAACTATCAGGAAACCATAACTGGGATTTTTTATTTTTTCAAAAGGTCAGCTGTACGAGTTTCCAAAATTGAAAAAATCCAGGAGTTATTAGATGAGCCATCACTGCGTTACAAAGAGGTGCATGCAGTTTGCTGGCTGTCTTTCTACAAAGCCCTGGAGACTGTTTATCGCACATGGGATTCCCTTGTAACATTCTTTGGCCAGGACAAAGATCCAAAGTCAAAGGGGTTTGCCAAGAAACTCACTGAGTACGAGTTTGTTGCCACAACCCACCTAATGATGGATGCTATGGCTGCTGTGACAGAGGTGTCTCTGGTTTTCCAGAAAAAAGACTTGGACCTGTGCATCATAGGCCCAACCATTGATAACTTAGTACAGCGATTGCAGGGGTTACAGCAGTCAGACCAGTGTCCACCATCAGAGCATATTTACCTTGGAAGTCTGCAGAAAGAACTTCAAGAAAAAGATGGTAGAGTGTTGTACAAGGGCCATGCTCTCACAGCTGGGAGTCAGAAGCTGAAACACTTTGCCAATGTGAAGAAACAGTTTCTGGAAGTCTTGGTGGACAATATTTGTGCCAGATTTCCTCAGGTACCAAGTTTATGACTTTTCATTTTCAAATAAATTTTTATGTGACGTCTTGTATTGAAGTGTATTATGAAAATATAAAATTCTACAAGTTGGACATTTTTAAAAACATGGTATAGTTGTAGGCAATCAGTCAACAACTTTCTTTCAAATCTTGAATTGTTTTGCTACATGTGTAATAATTTGAAATGTTATTGAATATCACAAATTTCTGAAAGTCAGAATTTTTCACATAATCTTAGCAAATCAGTCAACAGCTTGCTTCCAAATCTTGAGTTGTCTTGCTATAAATTAAATATTATAATAAGGAATATTTTATAAAAATATTGAAATATTGGAAATGTTAATACTGTAAACATTTTGTTAAATCAGCTTTCTGATCAGGTTATCTTCATGTGCATTTTTTCTCTAGGAAAGTAAAGACCTGGTGCATGCTTTCAGTGTCCTTGGAATGAGGCCACTGTCTTTCCTGAACTCAGAGGAGCTTTCATGTTTGGGCAATGAGCAGATAGATCAGCTGGTAGACCACTATGGATGTACCAAACATGATGATCCATCTTGTGGTGATTGTGAGGACCAGTGCAATGATGATGTCAACATTGTGAATGCCATAAACATTAGATCAGAGTGGAACCAGATTAAGCAGCTAGTGTTGAGTCAGCAATATCCAAGAGACAGTTTTGCTAAATTGTGGTCTATTATTTACACATACCATAGGGATATGTTCCCAAAACTTATTAAGATAGCTGCCATCGCACTAACTTTGCCAGTCCATTCTGCTGACTGCGAAAGGGGGTTTAGTGTGCAAAACAACATAAAAACTTATGACAGAAATCGGCTTGGTGCCGAACGGCTGAACACTCTAGCAACAATTATGGTAGAGGGCCCTGATATGGAAAAGTTTGACTTTGTCAGCGCACTATCGTTCTGGAAAACACAAAATCCCATAGAATTTTTAAAAAACCTGACTATTATGCAACATCAGTACATGCAAGTGGATGTGTTTACCATGTGAAAATAAAACACTTGTTATAAATGCATGGTTCTTGTCCTTTCTTTTTACTATGTATAGAATAGTTCCATCCATAAAATATTTTTGTCCCGCAAAAATTATCTGTTGTCCCACATTTTTTTGGTCAGCGGGACAGTATGTCTCGGAATAATTTTTTTCTGGTGAGAACACTGTTAAAATGGAGTTAAACTGAATTTTATCATCAAGTGTATATTTCAATGAATATTCTCCCCCTTGTTTTGGTTGGGACATTGATAAATATTTGCAAATGATCTTCAAAGGCAATTTGCTACTTTTACACTAAGATACTGTACATTTGGTAATTTCTTCTTGATAATACATCAAATACTAATTGTGGAATAAATAAATCCTGAAACCTTGCTTGATTATACACAATGATCTATTTTTTGTAATGATAGTCTGTATTTGACCTGCCAATTATTCCATGTTTCCATCAGCTCACATGAATATCGGCCATAAATATAGCTATTGTAATTCGAGTAAAATGCTGATAAATGTCCAATGATCTCACTTTCTGGTGATTAATGATTACCTTTATCTGGATACGTAATAACAAGTAGACAGTTATTGATACTTGCCTTTCTTACAACATGGCATTCATTTACTAACTTTTAAAAAAATATCTAAAAGTTCAATTTACTTTCAAGATTTCTGATCCTCACAAGATTTTATGGTGGTCATTTACTAATGTTTGATGTATCTAAAAATTCAAATTACCGTCAGGATTTATGACATCTCCTCCCTGTATGATAGCATCACATGCTGCAGAACAATATTCAGCAAATATCTTATGACACTCCGAAATTTGGCCATTCTTTGCACTTTCAATGAGAGACTTTTTCAATTTCCGAGCAGCTTCCTGGCGATGGGGATATTTCTTGATAATATTCACTACGGCTTTTCTCCACTCCTCTGTGTCTGCATCTGATTGATAAAGTCCAACACGGACAATGACATGTTCAGCAAGTAAAGGAAAATGTTCCTGCAGGAATTCAGCAAATCCACAGTTGCTTGTAATGATTGAAGGAATGCCAACAGTACAAGCAATAAGAGGAGTTATGCCAACAGGGTCAGTATTCGGACCATGTATGAAGATGTGGCTTTGCTGCATAAGGTTACTTAAGTCACTTATTGACCCTGTATGGATCTTGTTTATCTCCAAGCTTTGGGCATTGTTTGTAAGTTTATGAAAGTTGCTCCTGAAATCTTCAAACTGGTTAACTGGATGTCCAGCAGCAAACTTCCATTTGGAAGTTAAGTCCAAGGTGTCATAGAAGGAAGTGGAAACCCTCCCTACAGCACCTGCTACAGCCTTATATTCATCACAACACTTTGTTAGTGATTCACGAACATGGGACAAAAGTTCCACATTATTTTCAATATGTCGGTCTTCAAAATGTAAACTGCATATGCTTTCATCAACAAAAGGTAAGTAACGCATATGTAGATCTCTATTGGCAACTTTGTTGCTAAAGAACTTCCACACTTTTGGCCCTACAGATACAACAAGGTTTGCACCTTCAGTAAGTTCCAGCATATTTTTTTCAAGTTTATGAGCTGTTTCTGCATTTGATATTACATCTGGCGGGATGGTATGGAAAACTGGAATAAACTCGGCTACTTTGAAGATTTCTCTCTGTATGCTCTTTGCTGCATTTGCAGTAGTATGATAGGGATCTGCAGTTACATGGCCTATAATTACTCCAATATTTAACCCTGTAATGTGAGGGTAAATTGATTGGTGCAGCATTAACCAGTCTATTGATGGATCCTTGTTAACAAACAGATCAATTTGCTTTGGAGTTACCAATGTTATTCCATGTTTCTCAGCATCAGCTTTGTCTTCCTCAGTGGCTTGCAGCACCATGTAGAACACATCCAGGCCATGTTTCCTGAGGATACAGGCATTTTCCCTTTGAATGAGTGTAACCTGTAAATCCCCATGCCTTGGTAACCATTCGGTTGCTACCACTAATGCTGCCATTTCACTCAACTGAAAACCTGCAATCAAAGAAGAGAGAATGTATTTGGCTGTAAACATCAAGTTATACATATATGACATAAAAATATTGTCAATGACACTGGTTAACCACATTATAAATCAAACTTAGTCTTAAACTGGTAATTATTTTTAACAGAAACACTTACAGTGAAAATGAATCACTGTCGACTCTCTGTTGTGCCACGCAACAAAATAAACACAGCAATTGACTTTTTTTCACAGAGAATACCCAAACTAAATGTTATCAAAGGCACACCGCCTATTCAATCAATCCCAAAAATCAAACAAAAGATTCATTTTGTATTCTTATTCTGTGCTCTCGCTGTCGCTCGTAACGCTCGTAAATTACGAACAAAAATGAAAATTTACGAAAAAAAATAAATGTGTGATCGGCCATTTACTAACAATTTTGTTATTTTGAAGCCTGATTTTCGTTTGAAAATATCAATCACATCTTGATTCTAGGCCGATGGTCGAATGCAAAATTTATCCTGTCATTTTTGAAGCCGGATTTTCAGTTGAAAATAAAAATCGAGTCTCGATTGTCGGCCGATAATCGAATGCAAAAGTTATCTGGTTTAACCTGCATCGCGCATGTACATGTAGTACACAAGTCACGTGGTTATTACCCTTAGACCGTCCTCCGGCTACATGAGCATGCATTGCGCTAATGTTTCAAGATCCCTGTTCTGTACGCGAGATGGTAGTATGCTTTCATAGATCACGTGTATCAAGGCAGTTTCGAGATACCCTACATTGTCACGTGCTGTAAACTTTTTCATTAGCATCATTGAAAATGGCAGGCAGGGTCAGCGGGTCTCGGGGATCGAAGCGGACATCGACAGCGGTAAATACGCTAGATACATACTTCCCTGAGCTAAACAATAAAAATGATAAGGAAAAACAAGCAAATCAGGAAACTACAGAGAAAAGAAGGAAGGTGGATCGAAGTAGCGCAAAGTTCTTGCCTGAGTGGAAGGTGAGTTGGTCGGTCATTTGGCGTACTATTTGAGCTGAGTCACATGTTTTTTTCCTTGCTCGGTGGTCGAGTTTGCAAACTTTGAACGCATTAATCAAATTGGTAACATTTTTTTAAAACTATTTCTATCGAAACCCACGGCAAATTTAATTACCTAGTTTAGTTTTCCATTGATGATTATACTGTTTATAATTTTCATTTTTGTTCGTAATTTGTGAGCGACAGCGAGAGTACAGTAATGGAAAGTACTACTGTAAAAAAAATACTACCGGCAGCTTTTTGTGGGGGAAACTGGTTTCTCAAAAGAAAACTAATGAGGAACCAAGATTCAGTCATGGGTCAGTCAAAAGTATTTCAAATGCTTTGATGAGCATCAGTCTAGTCGGGAGTCGGACACGGCCATTTATTCACATGTCAATGTGATAACACTCATCCCCTGAACTATACACTAGATGATGAACAATTTCACTTTCCCTCTCAAGGCATGTTTTCCGTGGCTAGAGTATGACCAAGACTCAAAACTTATGAGATGTAAATGGTGAAAAAAGGCTGGGAATAGAAATTCGTTTAGAAGTCCTGGGTGCCCATATCTCCTGAAAGATTACTGCACAAAGCATGCCAGGATTGGTGACCATAAAGCTGCTGCTGATGCTCGAGTATAGGCGCCTGCCTTTCAAGATGTGGTGTCAAATGCTTACTGCAAGGAAGAAGCCACTGTGAAGGCTGCCATGACCAATATTTACTACATGGCAAAGAAGAACTGTCCAAATGATCATTTCAGTGACCTGAACTGGCTGACCATAATGCAGGTAGGGTTTCAGCTGAAATTTTTCGGATTTTATGCATAGATTCAAAATTAAAATTAAGATAAAAATTCTCTTAAAATTTGTGTTTATGCAAACAATGCTGATGTAAATAAAGTCAATTTTTCTCGCCTTTATAAAGTATACCCCAGTCATTTTTTTCAGATTTTTGCCAAAATTTTGATAAAAAATTGTAGCCAATGAAATGTGATTTCCATTTGATCAAAAATTATCAATAAAATTACAGAAATATCATAAAATTAGTAAAATAAACTACTAAATTTTGAAAAATCACAGCATTGTTAACCTGTCTTTGTATAACATGTCTTTGAAACATATAAAAAAATCAGTCAGAAACATGGTACAATTTTCATGTTTTCATTTTCTTATCCATAGGGTTGTGATGAGCTGAAGGGACTAAAGGTTGATGCACATACTAATTATGAGCACCCTAATTCCATCCACAGCTTCCAAGAAGCCATGAAACTGGTCATAGATGAGAAGATGGTATTGGAGCTTCAGCAGTCTGAATTCTTTGCTTTACTGACTGATGAGATGGCAGATAGACATGGATAAAACTGTTATCATTTATTTAAGATCCCTTGTACAAGGCAAAATCAAAGTTAGATTTTTTGAGGTTGTAGGTTTAGATGGAACTTCAGCTGATGACATTTATAACACAATTGTCAGTGTTTTGGAGGGCAATGGTTTGGAACTGAATAAAATGTGTGCTGTTGCCACAGATGGTGCCAGTGTTATGACAGGGAAGCACAAAGGTGTCACAACTTTACTGAAACAGGACAACCCATTTATTATCAGAACACACTGCATTGCTCATAGGCTTGCCCTTGCAGCTGCTCAAGCTTCACATACTATACCATACCTTGACAAATTTGGAGAGAAACTCAACCAAATTTACAATTACTTTCACTACTCAACCAAACACAAATCAAAACTGACCAAGATCTTCTCTGTGTTGAATATGGAATTAAGGAGACAATTTGTGCGTCCCTGTGATACCAGGTGGTTATCTGTTGGTGGAGCAGTTGATGCTGTTTTAGCTAATCTCAATCCTCTCATCATGTGTCTATCAGATGATGCCTACCCTAACACTGGGACTGGTGATGCCACTGCTGTTGGATTGTTTAAATATGTGACAACATACCAGTTTCTTGCAACTTTACATTTCATGTCAGATGTTCTAAAACAACTAAATTTCCTGAGTAAGACATTCCAAAAGTCTGACAGTGATTGTTCAATTGTATACTCACATGTTACAGCTAAAAGTGACACTTTCAAAAATATGAAAGTAAATGCTGGTCAAAGATTACTTGAGTTTCTGAATATGGTACCCAATGAACCAGATGAATCTGGTAAATTTTACCTGAAGATGTTTGAGGTAGGCAAACCTGTTCAGCCATCATTTGTTCTCACTTTCCCAGAAGGGGCAGAGGGTATTGCTATCAGTGACAATCAAAACTACAGGAAGTGGTTTCAGAGTAGCAGGGAAAAGTACATAGATAAATTAGTATCAAACCTCAGTGACAGATTTGATGATCTTGGTCTGCTTGGTGCATTCAAAATTTTTGTACCAAGTAATTATCCACCAACTTCTAGTGAGGAGTACAAAACATATGGTGAACAGGAGATAGATGCATTGTGTGAGCACTATGGTTGTGAAGAAATGGCAAAGATGGTAGAATTTGTAAACCAGTGATTGATTCTTCTGCCTTGAGGGATGAATGGCCTGATGTTAAAGGTATATTGTCTTGCAACTATAGAAGCATGCCCTATCAGGCAACTTGGCAGCAGATACTGAACATGAATGTTTTGAGCTCTTATCCCAATGTGTCCATACTAGCAAAAATTAGTCTTATCATACCAGTCAGTACAGCAGACTGTGAGAGGGGGTTTTCCCGTTATAATTTGATGAAAACAAAACTCAGGGCATCCCTAAAAGTATCATCTGTCAGTTGCCTGATGACTCTGGCTATAGAGGCTCCCCCTTTGAGAGACATGAATACTTTCAACTTTCACAGGGCTTTCCAAATATGGGGTATGAAAAACAGGAGACTGATGTACAATGTTCAGTCTAGAGGTACAACTGCTGATGATGTTGGTGATCATGACCTGATGTGTAGATTACTCAATAATATTCAAAGGTTGGCCAAAATGGCACACTGTTTGGGTGAGGATATCCCTGAGGATGACACTTAGAACAGTTGAATTGTATCATGACTAATGTACTCTCTAGTTTTATTGAGTTTTGCAAATGTGTTCAGCATTAATAACACAATAAATGTGTGAAAAAGCATGAAGTGTTTGTCAATTTTTGTATGTCTGTTTGATTAGGTCACTGAAAGGATCATTTGGGCAGTTCTTCTTTGCCATGTAGTAAATGTTGTTGGTCATGGCAGCCTTCACAGTGGCTCCTTCCTTGCAGTAAACATCTTGAGAAGTAGGAGTATATACTTGGGCACCAGCAGCATGCTTTGTACAAATATTTTAGTATTTGTGTCTTGATCATACTAAAGCCACAGGAAGCACACCTTGAAAGGGAAAGTGTGAAATTG
>LD349063.1:78550-93701 GCA_001465055.1 Ptychodera flava | reverse complement strand
TTATTGTAACAAAAAGTTCCTCTTGATGAGTGGAGAATAAAACCAAAAATATAGTAAATCCTGTACAGAAGGAGCTTGGACGGCACGGTATTAAGTCCCCTGTGCCTACATCTACACAAACTTCCTCGGTCAATCGAAGTGCTAGCTTCAGTGAAACTAAGACTTGGACAGCATCAACTGAACAAACACCACAGCAAGCAGCTCAATATAGATTCTTGCCAGTATTGCCAGTATTATACACCTTATCCATATTATTCGATGCCACCTTCATCACGCAACAGGGTAGGGTAGGGTAAGTCTATTACAGTATTAATCCAGATAAAATTCTGACGATAGACAGCACATCGTCATCAACTGTGTGACCGACTCCTCTGCCTTTCCTCCTAATTACAAACCAGTGACTATCCCTTGTGTGTTTGCATTAACACTATTTGTGTTTAGCATCAGTTGTTTTCCCAAAGACAGAAAACCCTCGCTTCAGCTTCCAAGTTGGACAAAATCATTGATAATATTGAAACTTAAGTTTTCAGGTTTTTTTGTTATTCAAAACATGGATATATTTCTCTAACACATCCATGATAAAATCAACTAGTTAAAACAAGTCATTGACAATGACATAGTCCCCAATTGTAATAGGAGTATTAGTCTTGATGGGGCGGGGCAATGTAGTCATTAAGAAGTATCACTGGAGTGTAATTGTTCAGATCTATGGGCACATAGGTCTATGTCGTTGTTCCCAATTTGAAACATATGAGGCATGTCTTAGTTATGGTTCTAAATCGGGAAAAAAAATCAGACCTCTAGCTGTATTGGCCAGCCAAGAAATACACATGCGCATAATAAATGAGGTACAAGTTGTGACATCTTAAGGTCTAATATCCTATCAAAATTGGAGGGTATAGAACTTGTGGTTACTGAGATATATATATATATATATATATATATATATATATATATATATATATATATATATATATATATATTATAAAGGTCTAAGGTCACGTGACATTTTGAAAAAAAAATTGTATTGCTAATTAATCCCTATATATGCCAAAAATCAGAACTCTAGCTCTATTCGCTTGCCCAGAATTAGATGTGTGCATAATTAATGAGGTAAAGTGTGTGTTGTCATAAGGTCTCCCATCCTACTAAATACAAAGGACATAGCACTTGTGGTTACTTATTTATTGACATAAACGTATATTTCAGGTCAAATGTCGAGGTCACATGACATTTGGTCAAAAAATTTCTATCCTATAGTTATCCCTATATACCAAAAATAAGACATCCAGCTCTTTTTGCTTGCTCAGAATTAGATATGCACATAATTAATGAGGTACAGTATGTAGCGTCATAAGGTCTCCCAATATACGAAGGGTGTACCACTTGTGGTTACTGAGTTATGGACAAATATGTATATTTGAAGTCAAAGGTCACCGGGGTCACATGACATTTTGTCAAAAAAATTGTATTGCTAAGTTATCCCTATACACCAAAAATCAGACCTCTAGTTCTATTGGCTCGCTCAAAATTAGATACGCACATAATTAATGAGGTACAATATGTGGCGTCATAAGTTGTCCCATCATACAATATATGAAGGGTGTAGCACTTGTGGTTACTGAGTTATGGACAAATATGTATATTTGAGGTCAAAGGTCACCTAGGTCACGTGACATTTTAGTCAAAAAAATTGTATTGCTAAGTTATCCCTATATACCTAAAATCAGACCTCTAGCTCTATTGGCTAACTCAAAATTAGATATGTACATAATTAATGAGGTACAATATGTGGCGTCATCAGGTGTCCCATCATACCATACATGAAGGGTGTAGCACTTGTGGTTACTGAGTTATGGATAAATATGTATATTTGAGGTCAAAGGTCACTGAGGTCATATGACATTTTGTAAAAAAAAATTGTAGTACTAAGTTATCCCTATATACCAAAAATCAGACCTTCAGCTCTATTGGCTCGCTTAAAATTAGATATGCACATAATTAATGAAGTACAATATGTGGCACATTAGCTGTCCTATCATACCATATATGGTATAGCACTTGTGGTTACTGATTTATGGACAAATATGTATATTTGAGGTCAAAGGTCACCAAGGTCACATGACATTTTGTCAAAAAAATACGGCTGACTGGCAGCGTGTTTGCAAGGTTATATCTGATTGGTTGATTGTCACTATTCACAGCAACTTAGGGAGTTTATTTGTATTGTTGTAATTATATTGGTAAGATTCAGCCAACCAATACGATAACAGCTTCGAAATCGCTGGTCGCCCCAAAAAATTGTATTGCTAAGTTATCCCTGTATACCAAAAATCAGACCTCTAGCTCTATTGGTTCACTCAAAATTAGATATGCACATAATAAATGAGGTACAATATGTGGCGTCATAAAGTGTCCCATCATACCATACATGAAGGGTGTAGCACTTGTGTTGACTGAGTTATGGACAAATATGTATATTTGAAGTCAAAAGTCACCATGGTCACGTGACATTTTGTCAAAAAAATTTGTGTTGCTAAGTTATCCCTATACACCAAAAATCAGACCTCCAGCTCTATTGGCTCGCTCAAAATTAGATATGCGCATAATTAATGTCGTACAATATGTGGCTTCATAAAGTGTCCAATCATACCATACATGAAGGGTGTAGCACTTGTGGTTACTGAGTTATGGACAAATATGTATATTTGAGGTCAAAGGTCACCGAGGTCACGTGACATTTTGTCAAAAAAATTGTTTTGCTAAGTTATCCCTTTATACCAAAAATCAGACCTCTAGCTCTATTGGTTCGCTCAAAATTAGATATGCACATAATTAATGAGGTACATTAATGAGGTACAAGGATCTGACCCGCCGTCATGCTATTCACGTTTGAACGAGCGACGTCCTTATTAGCATATCAATAGAAGTCAAACTTTGCAGCTGGAGTGAAAATCTTGAGTACTCCTTGGAAAATCAGCCGAATTACGTAAACGAACCAGAAATTTTGTTCACAAAAGGAGTTAGGGAATGAGCAATAATCAGAGTTAAGGCAGGTATAGGTCATTTTATTGAATTACGCTCACTTTGGTTTATTTTGCCATTCAAAGTTCCGATACATGTTGTGTCGTCGTAATAGATCCACTTTTGCTCGCAGTTGGCCCGCAGCTATCCGTGGCGGGGTTGACCTTTGACCCGCATAGCGATGCCCGCTATCCCGCCAACAGATAGCTGCGTTTCCACAGCTACGTCATAAGGTGTCCCATTATACCAAATATGAAGGGTGTACCACTTGCGGTTACTAGGTTATGGACAAATATGTATATTTGAGGTCAAAAGTCATTGAGGTCAAGTGATATTTTGTCAAAAAAATTGTATTGCTAAGTTATCCCTACATACCAAAATTCAGACCTCTAGCTCTATTGGCTCACTCAAAATTAGATATGTGCATAATTAATAAGGTACAATATGTGGCATCATAAGGTGTCCCATCATACCATATATGAAGGGTGTAGCACTTATTGTTACTGAGTTATGGACAAATATGTATATTTGAGGTCAAAGGTCACTGAGGTCACATGACATTTTGTCAAAATATCTGAGATATCTGCGTGAACTGATGGACCAACGGATTGACGAACGGACAGACATGACCCAATCTATAGCCACCCTGGACTTCATCCGTGGGGACTAAAAACTGTGTCACTGCATCCTTTTTGCAATATGAATACGATGAGAAACCAAATTTTTAGTTTGCTTGGCCTTATACATGGGAGTCTATGGAGAACTGCCTTATACATGGGAGTCTATGGAGGTGTAAACTAAAAAGTCCTCTAACACGGCCAAATTTGATTGCATTGTGAAACATATCAACGTGCATCTGTATGGGGTAGGGTACTATCCTTGTGCAAAGTTTGAAAGAAATTGACCAGGGCATGTCTGAGATATCTGCGTGAACGGACCCAGGCACGCACACACGCACGCACGGACACACGCACGCACGGACATGGCCAAACCTATAAGTCCCCCCGGACGGTGTCCATGGGGACTAACAAAGGTCTGTTGAATCTGCCAGTGCAGTGTCACTAATGTTAGCATGGCTTGTTTGCTACCCCAGCCAATTCCCCTTATCTCAGTGTCGGTCTGTCGAAACTCCCGTTCAAATTGCTGCTCTTTCACACCAGACATACCATTACGTCGCAACTCAGCTAGACTGGCAATCGTAGCACTGACCACGGGTTTCACCACCGACAAATTCACGTCCTCGCGTTGAAACACCAAATTCAATCGCTCCATTACAGGAAGTACGTCGGACAAAGTATGGGTTAAAGCTACGACAGAAAACTGCTTTATCTGTCGTAGAATTCCATCGGCAGTTGGGTTATTGCGAGGGTCTTCGTCTAGCTCCATTATCAATGCTGGCCAGTTGCATTTGATGGCTTTTACTGCCCTTGACAGTGACAACCAACGTACGGAGCAAGGTTGTTTTAGACTTAGAAAGTCTGCGTTGTCCAAGGCCCTGTTCAGTTCCCGCAGACGCTCATATCGGGAGGCCGAATATTCAAAGTAGTTGTAGATGGAGTTGACAATACGCCTGTAGTTAGCTACTGGTTCAATCCCCTTGGTTGCGTCTGAAGATGCCAATGCGACTCTGTGTGCAGCGCAATGGATTTGCGTCAAAAACAGGTTCCCTCGCTGCATACGAACACCAACACCATTGTGCTGGCCAGTCATAACAGATGCTCCGTCAGAGTCAAGGCCGATGACGTTGGCAGTATCGATATTCATTTTCTCAAGCTGAGAAAATATCGCGGCTGTCACAGTCTCTGCGTTGCCAGCGGTGATTTTGATGTTGGCAAATATATTCTTTGGTTTGCCATTTTTTATGATTCTTAGAAACATGATCAGTTTCTTGTCAACGGTGATGTTCACTGTCTCATCAACTATAACAGATAGTAGAGGACTGGCTTCAATTTCCTGATACAGATCTTCATTGATAACTTGGGCGATTGCCTGCTGCATTTCTTCTATGCTGCTATGATGTTTGTAGGTCGGGGCATCACAAAGGGCTTTACATTCATTTTGTTGATGAAGTTCGATCAGCGACAAAAAAACGGAGTCTGGCATTTCATTTTTCGCCATGGTATACATGATACGCATCATTGCAGTGTGAGAGTCCACTTTCTTGGCAGAGTTTTCTGATAAGACGTTCTGCATGCGTGATTTCAGAGGTTTGTTTTTGACAGCAGTTCTGTGTTCTTCCGTATCTCGGTGTCACTTCAAAGCCGATATCTGGAGATCGCCGCATCCGTAAAGACTGGTGAATGTGTTTTTCATTCCACCACTGCGACATACTGTACAAAACATTCTGTCGACTTCGCGACCACTGAATGACAACCTTTGCTTTTCCAACCACTGAAACTCATTTTCCCATTCAGGGCGGTATTTTCTTACCGTTACGATCTTGGCTCTTTTCTTGGGGGAGTCGTTTGTTGTCAAACCCTCTCGACTTTCGGCAAGCTTATCTACGGCCGTTTCATCAGCAGTGGCACTGGCAGTATCTGGGCTCGTAAACTCACCATTTTTGACTTGCCTTGTTACTTCACTCCTACCTACTGCAGTAGCTAGCGTATCACTATTTGCATTCGTTCCAGTGGCGGGTGTTCGAGTGAAGTGATAAGACAGTAAACTTGGTTGTATTTTTTTCGGCATCGTGCAATTACCATCTCAACAAACATCGAAAATATTATGAGGTAATTTGTGTACGGCTAACGGAAATTTTGAAATGTTTCAATTTTTACCTCTTATCGAATCGTTCTTCAATATCACAAAATTGATACATTTTGACTCAGCTTAGAAGATCAAGCACGCTGGGCCCTCATGATTAATCTCTATGCACCCTTTCAACGGGCGCGGTGCATTGATATGCTAATTTGTGAAAGAAAGAAGCAACTAGCTCGACTGTGCATTGTGGGTTTTTTAGGTCGCTGCTCTGGTGCGTGAGCTGACGACGCAGGTTGTGGAAGCACTGAACGATATTTCCTAAGCGTCAGTATTTGCGCACGACATTTCATTTTTGCGTAAAAAAAATTATTTTTGCGTCAAATACCCATGTTTTTTGCGTAAACGCGACCTCTGATTATGATAGCCTTCAAATCAAAATTTGGGATGTTTTTACCAAGGAGACATGGCTTAGCCTATACTTCATACATTGGTAGTCATACCGGTATAACACAAGTCATATCATACCAGTATATTGATGGCACAACTACAGTGATCTGACCGTAAAGACGCGACAAGAACCATGGTATATTCGCCATATACCACGGTTGTCATGGGGGTGCGCTCTCAGCTCTCAATATATCATAGAAATATTTCACACCAAGTGACGGTATACCGGTACCACTCGATTTTGACCAGTTCATTTCAAAAAGGCATCGCTAGATATTGTTCATGCATATACCGGTATGTTGTGAACTGGTCATCATTGTATTTGTATACCATCGCTGGGTGTGCTTTATTGCTTAAATATACCAGTACAATTAGTGAACCCAAATAATACTTACTCAATGATGGTATCAAAGTAACATCCATTTTGGATAATTTAAATGAACATGAATGGCCTTCTCATAAATATTTTGGAAGTGTTTACCCATATGGCATGGCCCATATAACAGAAAAACATCTCATACTTGATATGAATTATTTTAACTCAATAGTGCATCATGACATTTCAGGTATTTTTGCATACTATCCTAACACTAACAGATTATCACCAGTACCATATTTACAACACTATGAGATCAGCATCTGTATCAAGTTTCATCAAAGTTGACATTGTATTTGTGGATATATCACTCTAATTAGGAAATTCATTACATATGCAATAACAAATTAATTAAAATGACACTGATATATGTCTTTTTCACTGTTAAAGCAATTGAGCTTAACATCTGTACAAAGATTCATGAAATTTGATGCAGTATTTCTTGGCATATCAGCCTAATTACAAAATTTCAATAATTGACATGATACTGAGCTACATGACGTGAAACAAATTGACGAGCATATGTATGAAATAGGTCAATGTCCTTGTACCAACTTTGAATGATACTGGTGGAAATATGTCTGAGTTATGGCTCTGTACATGAGAAAATCGTGACAAAATTGCCGCAACACAGCGATATTTGATCTTACTGTTAAAAAAATTAACACTTACAGGGCTTGACAATTCCTATCGCCCGACGTCCGGGACAAGCAAATTTACGTTCGGGCAAGTCAAAAATAAAATCTGGTTGCCCACCGACAACTTCTGGCGCAATCAACGCGAACCTAAGTTGCGGTTTGTGCACGTGTTGCCTGATTTGCGTTGTCGTTCTCACAAAATAAATGTCAATCACTGACTTTTTTATACAATTGTGACGTTCTTCTGCGATTCACTTGCTGACTCACACAATGTTGCAATTTTTCGATGATCAACATGAAATTGTTTCATCGTCCAATTAAAAAAGTCGCTTAAAATTTATGTAAATATGAGTATTTTACAGTAATTTCCACTAATCGGCTGTTGCAAGCTAAACCCCCTCAAACATGACAACAAAAAATAAATTCTTTCTGTGAAAATATTCAGTGGTCATTTTTCCCCTTTAATATTCAGTAGTGCTGTACATACATGGCTTTAGTTGCAAATGGTTCATTAAATAGTAGTAATGGTGTATTTTTATCCAAAAATATGCTGTTTTTATATGTAACAGGTGTTTCAACTGAAATGGTATTGGACTCAGTGCTGCAAGTGAAAGAGCTTGAGATACAAATTAGCTAAACTTGTATCTCAAAGTGGAATCCCCTGAACACATACAATGTTTCAAAATTTTGTTGCTGTTCCTATGGCAACCAATTGTTTGTTGCCACCAGGCTAAAAATAACTGCAGACCTGTAACAGTTTGCATTTGAAATTCAGACTTCAGAGTGGGAGCACCCTGGCAAGATTGTATGTGAGTATTTAGTAAATTTTATGACAGAAATTTGACACAATATAACTAAAATTTTACACCTGAGTGCCATTGGTTTCATTCTAGTTCATTTTATTGTATCTGTCATGGAATTTTGTGGATGATCTTGGTGTCCGAAACGTTATGTCCCCTCCGAAGAGTGGGCTGTTATCAGTGTATGATGGAAAGATCAGAATTTTACAAAGTACTATGTGATGAATAATGGCAAGCTTTATACAATAATATTATAATGTGATACCTGTCAGTATCTAGGAAAGACTAAATCATGTTTGTTCTTGTCCGAAACCTGATTTGTCCCCTCCGAAGAGCTCTTTGGAGGGGACAAATCTTGCATATTACTAATACAGTCTCAATGCCATAGTTGATATTTTCTTTCTTCTATCATTTTAAATGAGCATTGTGTGCTAATAAGGTAATAACTGGCTATTGTTTTGCATTACAAAGTAATGATATTCTAAAATAAGATTACTTTATTCTCAAGAAAAATAAACTCGCAGTTTATTTTTTGAAGAAATGATTTCACAAATTTTCCCCTATGTACTGATATAAATACTTGTAAAAGATGAATCACTGGCTGATAGACAGCTTGATACCATCATACTGATTCATAGCATCATTTCTGAATATTGCACAAACATGTTGTTCAGTGAA
This sequence comes from Ptychodera flava, assembly GCA_001465055.1. Lineage (NCBI taxonomy): Eukaryota > Metazoa > Hemichordata > Enteropneusta > Ptychoderidae > Ptychodera > Ptychodera flava. The sequence continues at coordinate 85,038 of LD349063.1, read as the reverse complement.
AAGGAATTAGGTGTATGTTTTGGTTTTTTCCATATTTGATAGTATCCCATCAATAATGAAAACAAGAAAGGAAACAAATTTAGACCGATTGAGAGAAAAACGTCGTCAACAACAGATACGCTATAGAGCCAAATTACAGTCAGAAAGAAGAGAGAAATATGAGGAATTGAAAAAAAGGGAAGCTGAAAGAAAACGAAGGGATGCTGCCATCTTACGCAAAAAATGTTTGCAAAAGCCTGAGCTACTAGCCAAAGAGAGAATGAAACAGAAATTAAAGAAAAGGGCCCAGCGAGTGAAGATAAAAGTCAGACATACACATAATAAAGGTGCTAACATACCATCCACCCAAATTGATGAGTCTCTTTTGACCAAAATATCAAAATCTATTCTCTGGCGCATGAGTTAAAGTAGTAAAAAAAAAAGACGTCTTCGGGAACAAGATACAAAACGGAAATTTATAACAAGACACCAAGAAAGCAAGAAGAGAAATGATGTAAATAGAGAAAAGACAAGATTAAGAGTTGCACTGTTCAGACAGAAAAAGAAAACCGAGCAAAAAAGATGCATATCATCAAGTCCCACCAGAAACAAACCTGGTAACATGTCTCGAACGACAGAATGGAGAGCTCTCAAAAGAGCAAAGAAAAGTTTACCAAACACTCCTGAAAAACGAGCAAAAATCATAGCCAGACTGACATCATCCCCAATCACTAACAACCTTCTCTCAGAAGCAGGCCTGCTGAACACGACAGAAAAACAGAAAAAATTAAAAGTGCTCCAAGTACTAACAGAGAGTATAGCTGATGGTGTGAAGGATGCTAAGCCAGGGAGGAAAGGTTCCTGTAATACAAGAAATAAAGCATATGAAACATTAACAAAAGTTGCAGCAACCAAAGTTGTCAAAAAATACAGGATGCAGAATCAAATTAAGAAAACCTTCGGTCTCACAAAATATACCAAAATAAAGAAGACAGAAAGACAAGAATGGTGGAAGATGCAATCTCGTAAAAGAAGGAAAGATGCGATATCCAATGAAAAGCGAAGATTGGTTGAAGACTTTTACCTCAGTCAAGAAGTGTCCAGAGTGATGCCGTGTAAGAGGGATGTAATGAGTGTCAGGCTGGAGAGTGGAGAGAAACAAGTAATCCAAAAATACATCATGATAGTAACACAAAGAGAGGCCTACAGCATGTTTAAGGTGAAGTATCCTGATGAGAAGATTGGTCAAATGACAAGATGAAACCACCAAATGTGAAAAAAGTAGATGAGGCATCAAGGATCAGTTGCTTGTTATGGTCTGTCAAAACATTGCTCTGAAAGTTGCTGGATGGAACAAATCTACTGGAAAAAAGATGCAGAAGACAGAAATAACCACTGAGGTTATATGTGATTATGATGGTGAATATCCAAAGGCAGACTGCATCTTTGAAGTATGTCAACTGTGTGGGCCCAAAAAGTTTCTGGAGAAATATGAAGGCACTACATCTTGTCAGTCAGAAGAAATAAAATGGGATCGCTGGCAGTCATTGACTTTTGAAGAGGATGGACAGCAAAAGAGAAAACTTAAACTGGTACAGAAGAGTGGGAGTGAAAAGGAATTCTTTGATGAGTTTGAGGAAGATCTCGGCAAACCTGGCCAGGCTGATGGAGGATACGCAGCCCACAAATTTCGAGCAGAATGGCAGCAAACCCAGTTTCAACGAATATACAAAAATCTGATGCCTGGTGAAGTTCTTGTTTGCATGGATTTTGCAGAAGATTTTATAATTCAGCAACAAGATGAAATTCAGAGTGCTCACTGGGATCAGCAGCATGTCACAATTCACCCCATATTCACAGCATACGTATCACAAAAGGAAAATGAAGCTAATGATCAGAATACAGTGATCAAACATTCCTTTATTTGTGTGTCTGATGATAAGAGCCATGATGCACATGCAGTACACAGTTTTAAAGAGAAAGTATTTACTGAACTGCGGAAAGAAAATATAAGTCTCGGAGAAGTATTTGAATTCACAGATGGAGCAGCATGTCAGTATAAGGGTAAACTTTTGTTTGCCGATATATCGTTCTCTGAAGATGATTTCCAATGCAAGGTGATGAGATCATTCTATGAAACAAGCCATGGTAAAAGCATTTGCGATGGTTTAGGTGCTGTTGTGAAGTACAATACTGCAAAAGCAATACTTCATCGGCAAACCAAAATCTCATCACCATATGATCTGTATCAGTTTGGGAAGGACAGACTTGAAGAGGTTGGAAATTCATCCTATGACAGCCGTCAAAAGAAATATGAAAACTCAAAGCGTACATTCTTATGGATACCCAAGGAATACATCTGTCGTACTCGAGAAGATAGATGCTTGAAGACCATCAAAGGCACAAGGAAACTACACTGCGCTCAAAGTACAGGTGTGAAGGGTTGCATCAAAACCAGGTCTCTGACATGTTTCTGTGAGAGCTGCAGAAGTGATAACTACCAGCAATGCAAGTGGATTGCCTATGCTGGAAATTGGAAAGATGTCTATCCACAGGATGTCCCTCATCAGCTTACTTGCCATCAAGAGCCAGACCCGTCTACTATCAAAGTTCAAGACTTTGTCGCAGTCAAAATACTATCAAGAGCAAAGGTGGATCATATTTTCATTGCAAAGGTAATTGCGCATTTCTAATTAGACGGAACAGCTGGTCCCAGTAAACACCTAAACTATCTCGTGACAGTTTTCAATATACCAGTCATAAATACTCATTAAACTTTTAAACATCCATTGATAGTATTTACAAATCTTATAAAAACCTGCATAGCATTGGTCAACAAACAAGGTCCAAGTGTCCAGTAGCCATAATTAACATCAATTTGACTGCTAAGCAAATTTTGCAGTGATAAGCAGGTTTTACATATTTTTGTCAAAATACTCCCCTGTTCAGAGTGGTTACTGTAAAGTACTTTTATTTGAGGTATTATGAGATAAACCTTTCTCCATTCTTGTTTTTTGAACATGCGTATCATAAAACCCTTGTACAAAAATAACACCACTGCAAGTGTTCTTTTAGGAGTTATACTGAAGACAGCAACATTTGTTTTGCAGGTTGACTCCTTTCAATGTGATGGTTTGGTGGTTTTGAGTTACATACGTGAAATATCTCAAGACCCAGAGTGCAACATTTTTGAATGGCCTCAAGAAGCAGATTTATCTACAGAACCGCTGACAAGCATATGCAAAGTACACCCACCAGAACTTGATGTAAAACACACCACATCAGATCGGTTAAGATTCAGATTTTGCAAAGAGTCTCTTGACAGTGCAAAGAGTTTGTTGCTGACAAAACATAATCTGTAATGTAAAAGGAAGGTCATGTACTAGTATGCAGTACAGGTTTATGCCATGAACAGCATTTAAAATGTTACAGTTTATACACCAGAAGTTTAAATTGTAAGACTTTACAATTACATGACGTTTTACAATGGCTTTCCATGAATTACGGGGCATTGATTTAATGCATGGAGTGTGAAATTTAAATGTTTAATGTTAAAAGTTGTTCAAATAATTTGGTACTTATTGTGCATGATTGTAATTGTATTTGGAAAAAAATAATTTTTACAGGATATTTTACAGAATACTGTGACAATTGTTCTACCCCAATCAAAAGTGTGTGCATTACAGCACATTTCAGAATATGACAGTTATTCTATCCTCTCAAACAGTGTGTGCATTACCAGGGAAAGACACTAACGGTTTTCCGATTACCCGGGGCAAGTGAAAGTCGCATTCGGACAAGTGAAACGTCGATGCCACTTGCCCGATGGGACAATAATTACCTCGAAATCAAATCCATGAGATCGATTTTCTGATGTGGGAACACTGACTTAAACAACAAATAATAATCATTTTATGTCATTGTGCAAACTAGCATAAAGTTTTTCATAAAATTGCATGATCGTTTTCAATAAACAATACCATTGGTTAATTACAGTATGCTGGTTGAGCGTACGTCCACAAAGTTCCTTGCCCTCACAAGACAAGATTACGGTGTCACATGTCGGTACGATCAAAAAGGAGACACACACGAAGTTTTTGTGGTTGGTATGAATGTTTACAACACTATAAAAATAACATTAGGTAGCGAAAATTAGCACAATAAATAGGACTTTACTAAAACATACTCATCATTGCAATGTTCAGTTCAGTGACTGGCATTCATTGGGGGTTCATTATGGAAAGACTGCATGCAAAGATAACAGCATGCATGGTCACGAGCAAGCTTTGGTGTCAACGGGTCCAGTCTTTGAATTTTCAATGGACACTGACTTATTTCTCATGTCAATATGCCAAAAGTTACTTGTCCGTGGCAACCAACCTCTCTGTTTGTGAATTTTCCCATTCTAAAATGACTGCAAAGAAGAAATCGGACCGAATTTCAAATCGAGAAATTCAGCTTTCAAAACAGATCGCAAACTCGCCGACACCCTTAAATTGTTGATTTAAAGTTACTGAATCTGCGCAGGAGCATTAAAAAGACCACCTAAGTCATCAGAAAAAACAGGATACTGGTATAGTGTAATGTAATGATAACTTCATAGTGGTGAGGGATGATATACGCAGTGTAAAAACATGACAAAGAAGTACATTATTTCCAGAACCTTCAAAACTTCCTTTATAACTTCTAAAGATTTTTTTTTCTGTATAGTTCAGTTAAAACTGAAAAGATTCCTTGAAGGTACAGTGGAAGTGGCTGTTATTATTTGTACATTATTACAGCCCTAAGAAAGTAAACATACAAGCATATTAAATATTATAATTTTTCATGAATATTAATTAATGATCATGAATATTAATGAGCTGCTCAGCACTCTTGGAAGTCTGGGGAGAATACTGAGAGAGTGACTGACATTTTTCACTACATCATGAAGTTTGATGAATAACATGATAAAGTGTGAAATAAAAAATCACTGCTTTTGCTTTTTTCAAAACACATAATATTAATGAGCAAGTGGTTTTCCAATTCGGGCAAGTGAACTTTCCCACTTGCCCAAAGGGCAAGTGGGTAAAAAAATAAGTGTCTTTCCCTGATTACAGGATATTTTACAGAATATTGTGACAATAATTATATCCCTATCAAACAGTGTGTGCATTACAGCACATTTCACAGAATATGACAGTTATTTTATCCCTATCAAACAGTGTGTGCATTACAGGATGTTTTACAGAATATTCTGACAATTATTCTATCCCTATCATACAGTGTGTGCATTACAGCACACTTTACAGAATTGATGTTTAAACTTAAACTAATTTCTGTCATATAATTACCTACCTGTTTGTACTTATAGGACTTCTTCTCTGACTGCTCTCTAACCACAGATAAGATCTTTAAATCTCGCCTCAAACCCCCCTTGGTCTATGAATAATTACCCACGATACACCAGCTTTAATCTGCAGCATATTGTGAACTCACTAGCACACTGCATGTATCAGCCTTTCCTGAAGGTGAAAGCCACCCAGAAAATAGGGGTAATAAATCAAATATTACCATGAGAAAATAATAACCAGTGGAAATTACACTCACGGCAAATAAATACAAACAAAACCGTGGGGAGGAAGGGCGGTAGGTAATTATATGACAGAAATTAGTTTAAGTTTAAACATCAATTCTGTCACCAATTACCTACCTTTTTGTACTTATAGGACAAACAACAGAATACCACAGACCTTAGGAGGCTGGGACAAATTATTTGCCTGAAACTACCTGTTGACTGACGGACAGCGGGCCAAGAGAATATAAACCCTCTAATTCTGAGGCCATGTCACGTAAATAAAAACTGATGAATGAATTAGCTGACCGCCAAGTTCCTGCACGAATGACTTCGTCTGCAGGCACTCCAGCTGATAAAGCCCATGATGTTGACAGGGCTCTAACCTCATGAGCGGTCACATTTGAAAGTCGTAAATTAGTAGAAGAACTTTCCGAATATGCCCAGCGTACAGCCGCAACTATCCACTTCGATATGTCGGCAGCTGAGCAATCTGTTCTAGGAGACGGAGGGATAGGTCGAAACAGTCTAGTTCTACCTGCTCGAAAATGCTCAGTCCGTTTAAAACTCTCTCCTGTGGTTCAGGGCCTGTGAGTGTGTCAAGTGCTTTGATGATAACAGGCTGTGCTACTGAATCCAGTGCTTGGTTCTTGGCCAAGAAACCTGGTCTAGTGCGCAAAACAGCTTCCGTTTTGCTAATAGCCAGCAAGCCCTCATCTACACCAAAAGCGTGAATTTCACTTCTGCGTCTACCAGACGCCAGGGCTATAAGAAACACAGTCTTATACGTTAGAGCCTTAAGGCTAGTAGTATGTAGCGGTTCAAACGGGGGCTCCTGTAGAGCCCGCAACACCAGTGACAAACTCCACTGAGGGACCAATTTTCTTCTCGCTGGTCTCTCAATTATGAAGTTTCTGATCATAGCGGAGAGGGAACTATTATGACCAAAGTCCTC
>LD349063.1:55161-78436 GCA_001465055.1 Ptychodera flava | reverse complement strand
ATAACAAATCTTCTCTTTGAGGCAGTTTCAAAGGGAAATCTATTATCAGGTCTAATAGCATCAGAAACCAAGGCCTTTTCTGCCACAGTGGGGCTATTAGAGTTATAATTGTCCTCTCCTCTGCTAACTTCTTGAGTACTAGTGGTAGCAGTGGTAGAGGGGGAAACGCGTATGCTGTTATGTTCTCCCAAGACATTGATAGGGCGTCTACTCCTACTGCTCTGTGATCCGGTATCGGTGACACAAAGAGCGGGAGCTTGCGATTTCTGAATGTCGCAAATAGGTCTAACATTGGAGTTCCTCAAATTGCAAATATTTGGTTCACAATGGTCTGAGGTAGTGCCCACTCTGTCGGTTGCACTAAGCGGTTCTGCGATAGGGCATCTGCTATGTGGTTTCGTTTTCCCGGCAGATGCCGAGCTTGGAGACGAACATTGTGGTCTTTGCACCACATCAATAGATTCCACACCAGGAAACAAAGAGTGGGAGATCTCGTCCCCCACCATTTTGTTTATATAGGCAACTACCGTGGAATTGTCTGTATTGACGAGGACACTCTGGTTGGTCACTGAAACTTTGAAACGCTGAAGAGCTAAGAAAACGGCTTGCAGCTCAAACCAGTTTATGTGCCTCCCGCCCTCAGCCACTGTCCACTGACCTGCTGCATACAGGTTGTCCAGATGCGCACCCCATCCTGTGGTAGACGCATCTGTAAAAAGGAACTTGTCCGGCCTGACAGTTTTCAGTGAAACACCCCGCTGTAAATTTTCCGTGTCCTCCCACCATAATAGGTGGTAGTGCAGGGCAGGTCTGATAGGGATCGGGTATGTTATGGCATGTCGATTTGGCCGCCACACTGACAGGAGGTACAGCTGAATCGGGCGTAAACGAAGGCGAGCCCATGGGACGATGTCTATCATGGACACCATCGTCCCGATTATGCCTAATAATATTCTGGCAGGGACTGACGACTGTGGGAGAATACCGTGTATTAGAGACAGGAGTCTGTCTATGCGATCTCGAGTCAGTGATACTATGCCTCTGTCTGAGTGCAGTCTCATCCCCACAAAAACCATGTCCTGCAATGGTGTCAGAGACGATTTCTCCACACTTGGTATGAAACCGAGGCGGAGAAGAGTGTTCCAGGTCAACAAGAGATGCTCCAAGACAATTTCCTTGGCCTTGTTGCGAAGAAGCCAGTCGTCTAAGTAAGGGTGTACTTTGACTGACTGCCTGTGTAGGAAAGCAACAACCGCGAGTACTACTCTGGTGAAAACGCGTGGTGCCGTTGCCAACCCGAAGGGTAGAGCCGTGTACTCGTAAACTAGTCCGTTTACTCTAAAACGGAAGTACCGGCGAAAGTCCTCGTGGATTGCAATATGAAAATATGCATCCTTCAGATCGATCGAAATTAGCCAATCGTCTGGTTCTATAGCAGCTAGGATCGACCAATTTGTCTCCATCCGAAAGGAATCTACCTTTAAGAAACGATTGAGGTATATAAGGTTTAGGATTGGCCTCCACCCTCCTGTCTTTTTTGGCACCAGAAACAGGTGGTTGTAAAACCCTGGACCCTCCAGAGATGGGTTTACACGTCTTACCACATTTTTGGACACCAACCCCTGAACTGCTTCGGTGAGCTGAGGGGTCTGTGTTGTGTTGAGGGGGCGAAACTGTACTGGAGTACAAGCCAGGGGGGGCGGATGAGTGAACTCTGGCTTGTAACCCTCCTTTACTATATTCAATACCCAAAGGTCGTCTGTTATGGCATCCCACTTGGGGCCAAATTGACAGAGCCGCCCTCCCACTGGAATGTCCGGTGATGGTAAGGACGGGAGGGGAGGGAGCCCGTCAGGACTGCTGGCTGGGGTGACCCATTCCCCCAGGGGTAGAAGAGGGGAAGGGTTTCTTAGCCTTACCCCGATTTGATTTGTTAAAAGGCCGAGCACGCGATTTCTGTGACTGAGGGCATGCTTTGGCCCCTGTGGTTCCACCTTTAAATTTGTTAGTGGGTTTCGACACGTTAGTAGCTTTTGAACCACTCACTCTCTGTTTATTCCTTTCGAATAACCAAGCATTATTTTGGCACTCCTGGGTAGCCTGCTTGGCCAGGTCTGGTAAAGTGCCAGCAAACACGTTCTTAGGGGAAAAAGGTGCTAATCAAGCCTTCCCCTTTAACTCATCAGACAATTGAACGAAGTGGCGACTCAAAAATGCATCGCGTTCGATAAGATGTATAAGCCACATGATTTCGGACAGCAAACTCAGAGAGATGATTCACTGAATTAGCGAGCGCCCTAAGAGACTGCTTAGCTTTATCAGGGAGTTGCAAAGTTTGCAATTCACGCACAGTTAACCCCAAAAGCCAGTCAATATATGATGCTGCACGGATGGTCATATTAACTGTGTCACCCAGCTGGCGAAACGTAGGCATATCAATCGAAATGGTCTTAAAAGACGATGATTGAGTATCCACAGTAGAGGCGTCTTTATCCAAATGCGGGAGTCCCCCTGAAAATAGAGAGGCATGAGTCTTATAATATTTATTTTTTAAACTAGACCTTGCCCATGGATACTTGCCAATTGGCAAAGGGTTAGAATCTTGCACTTTCCCTGCTACTTCTCTCCGAACTTTTTCGAGGTTTGAAGTGATAACTCGAGAAATGGGTAACGACCTGTGAGCAACCTGCTTCTCTGGGCCATTAGACAGTTCCGAAGCAGTGACTGACTCAATCTGGACAGGTGCCTGAGGTTTAGGACAGTCACTACCAAAAGCTTCATATACCCAGGAAATGCACTGTGCAAAATTTGATTCCCTAGGTTTAGCTTGTGATTCTGCCACGCTAACCTGGTCCTCTGGCATATCGGAATCATTTTCCGGTGCCTTAGCTATAGTTTCGCTAATGACTGATTGCGTGGTAATATTATCCGACTGATAACCCTCCAACTTGACATCCACTGAAGGGGCATGTAGCTGGATTATCTCTGGATTGTGATCTCCCTCCCCTTTTGAAAGTGAATGGACTGGCCCTGAAGACTCACCCTCACTTTCAACCTGGGAAACATATCTCTTATGAGGGTCCCTTGAGAGCGAATTCTCAGAATTAGCATGGGGACGAGACAAGGAAGGGCGCGGCTGTAACTGATCGACGCGTTTTTACTGCCGGATGCCGCGAAGTGCTGAGTCATCGTCCGGGCGCCATCTTGTTTTTTCCCCTTCCTCATGTCGCGCGAGAGGGAAAAATCACTAGCGCTACAAGTCTCTTGCCCCCGACGCAGAGTGGTACGTGCATCACAAGACGCTCCCACTCGGCCAGAATCCTGGGGGCTATGCCGAGAAGGCATTCTCTCACCAAAATGAGGCTGCGTAGCAGTACCGCCCAATCCAGCATTAATCAGCATTTGCTGCTGAACTGATAGTGACTCCGCTGTGGCGTGCAACGCCCCGCTCAAGCCGTGGTCCCGTTCAAAACGCCTAGACGTTGAATATCGACGTCTGGACCTCGGGAAATCATCATCAGAATCAGAATAGTCAGAATGATATAACCCTGATCGATGATAGTAACGGGCCTCTCTCTCTGGTGAACGGAAATCGTGTCTAAAACGCTTAGGTTCGCGTCTAGATCTCCGCTGCTCGACCTTTGGGTCGAAGGTCGGACGGTCAGGAGAGCTCAATCGAGCCCCATAATCGTCATACCGATAGGGCGATTGATCACGCTCCCTGTAAGTTCTGCAAGGGGAGCGATGACGTCTACCCTCAAAACGCTGAGGCGGAAAATCATTACGACGTAAGCCTCGGCTGGAGCGAGAGATATAATTCGGACTAGAACGTCGCTTCGGAGATCTTTCGCAGCATAAGTCCTGCCTAACTTCAACCTTAGGTTTGCCCACACTAGGTACCGTGACCTCTCGGGTTTCCTTGGTACTACTGTCGGACATATCGATCGTTCTCCCTAAGGGAAGAGGTCATTTTCAAATAGGCGGTAAAGCCGGATACCTCCCGCGGTATACCTCTACTTCGCTTACCGCCAGGATTACCGCCGCTCAGGACCGTGAATATTCATGAAGACTCATTACCGCGGACTGGAGGTGAAACATTAACACCTCTATTACACTAGCGATCGCGGTAATACCGCGGGCACAGCGGTAAATGGCCTGAACGGCTGTACTAAACCATAGACAGTAGAGGGGGCCTCTACTGTCTATAACTAAACGCAAGTTGCAGAATGAGAGAGAGAGAGAGAGAGAGAGAGAGAGAGCGTACATCTTGGTCATATAAACAGAGTGACTTGTAACTGTTGCATATGTTCACTTCCGAATTCCGCCTGTAAAATATTGCAAACTGAAGGCCAAACTATCTAGAAAAAAAGGTGCAATTCAGAACACCCTATCACAAAACATTAGTTCACGACTGTAATATTATATGTAAAGTTCAAGCACGGTCCCTCATAGAGAAACCGTGGTTCAAGTTACGACACCCAAAATTTGCTCGATTTGTGCGAGATCGGGAAGTAAAACTCGGGTCGCACATCGGCAGAGTGGGACCATTCCGTGATAGGAAATAACGACATTGCCTTGGGGACAGTTTGTCGTCAAATTTTCATCCGCATTTGATAGCAGCATTAATGCCCCTGTACTTGATAAAGAAGGCAGTGAAAATACCAGCAAACTACCACCGACATATTTCCGTGTAGTTTAAAAAAATAACTTTCTGAATACGGGGTTGACATATGGCGTTCGTCGTGATGCTATGGCCTGGTGGAGCACAGCTGTAATAGACAGAGTGTACGCTATGCGATTTCCTCGACCAGTTACATCTCGATTATTAGATTGTGTTGTAATTATCATTTGCGCCGACAAATTTTAGCAAATACGGATAGTTTTAAAATAATAATTCAACTCAAAAGATTCATCGACTGATAATTGGACACTTTCGAAGTAAACTGAACTCGCATATTTTGGCAGGTCTTGCCTGTGCTGATATAACGTCGAAAACACGTAAACATGGTCGTACTTTGAGATGAAATTCATTAAAGGGTCTGGTCACTGAGTTAGAAGTAAAAATGAGAAGTAAAATCGTCTTTTCAAGGGCATAAAGAATGAATTCCTTTGATTAATTTCTTTATCACATGAATCGGCCCGAATTCCTACCTGTGTGACGTAGAACAGGACGGATAAGAAATCCGAATTACCCCTGTTGTACGTTATCAACCGGAACTTTTTTCTTTCATGGTACCGTTCATACATGCAGGCGTCGCAATATGAACAGATTTGTTGTGATCGATGCCGTGCTAGCTCGCACGTTATTTTTACAAAAAGGTGACCCGATAAATCCAGAAATGGAAACATAGAAAGCATATTTGTCCAACGAAATTTCAAGTCGCTAAAGCAATAGCTTTTCCCGAGAATCGAATGAAGATACCGACGATCGTTATTTTAATGGCTCAGTAACGTCTCGGCTCCAGTCGAGTCGTGTGGACGTCGTACCTGGCGATCCCGGTTGGCTATAAAACCGAAACCTACACCACTAACTGAATAAATGAGTATAGTTTAATCTTCGGGAAAGCGACATAGGAGGCACAAGCCTAAAGTCATTCTACTAACAACGATCAATTTCCTTAATCACACAAAAACTCCATAAAGTCTCGCTCGGAATCAAACTTGCTGCGCGGCATAATGCTGTAACGAAGACAAGCTGTCAAGCTGTGTGCAGCGCTGTGGAATCCCATGTACTTCGAAAGTTGACTCAGACAACACTCAAAACAGAGTTTCCGTCCACAAAATTAGGATGTATACATGGACGAGATATGTGTCAATGCAAACATCAAAGTTTGCAAGACGAAAAATTGATGACCGAGATCGGGATTGACGAGTTGACACCGGCGCGGCAGAGACCGGTGACGGCAACGTTGTGGGCACAGACATATGAGTGTGTAATCGAACGGAATCTTTCGCGCTCGCAAAGGTCGTAAACTTGTGTGATATTTTGAAAGCCACGGCATCTCTGAGAATGAGAATTACTGTTTCGATCGTGTCGTCTCATTTACTTCATAAATATAATTGTAAATATTCTAAGTAACTCAAAATACTATGGTTATCCGTCGCTAGCAATGTGAAAGCTATGTCCGCCGATGGCCAACTTGCCTTGGCATCGGTACAGCGCGAGACAATGATTGACACGTTCACGTGACCGAATCCGTACGTCTGGTTGATGGAGATACCCTTTAATGTAGCAAATTTCAGCTTGATGGGATGGGATTCTGATACTGACATTACAAGTCAGACACTGCCAGGTGGCCATGCATGACGCCCACTCTCTGATCTGGCTCTGCGCAAAATCAAAAGACTTGAACACAATAGTTTACTAATGACGTACTAAGTAGCGCGGTTTTCCGCGGTCTCATTATGCATGCAAGCTCATTAAAAGCTGCTAACTGCCTTACCGCCGGTCCCTCCAGGGTTAGAGGTATACCGCGGAAGGTATTGGCGGTACCGCCTATTTGAAAATGACCTCTTCCCTAAACCTGAACCACTTACCTTATCCGCCTGACCAATCGTCGAGTCTTCCCAATTCCGCGAAGCCGACTGCCGGTCAGAGGGATCAATATTTTCGTTGGTCAAGAGTCAAAGGAACTTCACCGTCATCTGAACCAACGATTCTGCATTCTGAACTTGCTAGCGTAGATGGAGAATTCACGACCGTTGGCTAGCAAACGCAGTGGGAGAAGAAATATTGTCCCAATCAAAATCAGACCAATTATGACAAATGTCACAAGTATTGGACCGATTACAAGCGCGGCAAAGATGGCACTTGTCGTGCCGATCGAGGTTCGACATTTCATGTCCGCAAACACCCTCACGTCGGACTTGCAAACTCATGACGTAAATAACGAGAAAGCTGGCCAACGAAACGAAAAGAAAAAACGAGAATGGCGATTGGGAAAAAACGATAAGCCATATAACCCAAAAGGCGGCAAAGGCACCAATCGCCGGAAACAACAATTAAGAACAAAGTCTTCAAAGAAGAACAAAGGCGATGTACAGAACACAAAAAACGGCACAACCATAGTGAAGATACACTTAGCTCTCTAGTGAGTTCCCGAAAAAAACACCGAAAAGCGATCTAGAGTGGATAAAATCCAAGCGGTAACGAGAGCTTCTTCAATACACGTCCAAGTGTAATGAGCGCAGAGAAAAAACTGGAGTATCGTGGGTAATTATTCATAGACCAAGGGGGGTTTGAGGCGAAATTTAAAGATCTTATCTGCGGTTAGAGAGCAGTCAGGGAAGAAGTCCTATAAGTACAAACAGGTAAGGTAATTGGTGACAGAATATGACAGTTATTCTATCCCTATCAAACAGTGTGTGCATTACAGCACATTTCACAGAATATGATAATTATTCTATACCTATCAAACAGTGTGTGCATTACAGGATGTTTTACAGAATATTGTGACAATTATTCTATACCTATCAAACAGTGTGTGCATTACAGCACACTTAACAGAATATGACAATTATTCTATCCCTATCAAACAGTGTATGCATTACAGGATGTTTTACAGAATATTCTGACAATTATTCTATCCCTATCAAACAGTGTGCATTACAGCACATTTCACAGAATATGACAATTATTCTATACCTATCAAACAGTGTGTGCATTACAGGATGTTTTACAGAATATTGTGACAATTATTCTATACCTATCAAACAGTGTGTGCATTACAGCACATTTAACAGAATATGACAGTTATTCTATCCCTATCAAACAGTGTGTGCATTACACGATGTTTTACAGAATATTGTGACAATTGTGTTACCCAAATCAAACGGTGTGTGCATTACAGGATATTTTACAGAATATTGTGACAATTATTCTATCCCTAACAAACAGTGTGTGCATGTTTTGCTACAGTTTGTACTGTTTAGAAGTTGAAAATTTGTTTAGTGTTTAGTTTTAAATTAATAGCAGGACTGCTATAATTATAAATGAATTGTGTATCTTGAATGCAAGTACCGGTATGTGTGCCGGGGACATTCACACTCTTCAGAGTAGACAACTAGAAAAAAATAATTCTAAGTATGATCTATTCAATTTTAAAACTTTTGCTGTAAAGTGACGTAAAGTGATACTCCTTCAGACTGTCCACACATACCGGTACGTACTATCAAATAACTTCAGATTACATGGTTTGTACATCTAGTTGGTTTGACATTATACTGTCCCCTCCGAAGAGACAAAATATGTCCCCTCCGAAGAGTTTTGATATCATCCTATGAGAATACAACTATTGTTCCCAAGAACTTAAAATCATTTTTTTCATGTTTGAAATTGCTTCTTGAGTAGCTCTGAATAAAATATCAAACGAGTGATTAAGAAACAAACACATTGATTGTGAAAAGTGAAAATGAAATGACCTGCCTGTTGAAGGCAACAATGAATAACTTTTAAAGCAAAATCAGATCTGTTGTCCAAGCTTAAAGGGGTTAGAATCCTTTTCACTTTCTTTTATCTTAACATAGGCTCTCATCATACTAGATATGAACATTGATGATAAGTTTCCCAGCCAAAACAGTACTGTTCTTTATGTGTCCTAATTAAATTGTCCCTTCCGAAGAGCATTTTCGCCTTCATAATTGCATCGTCTGGTACAAGCTACATAAATATATTCTTATCTTTTTATTACTTGCTGTTAAATCACCAATAGTTACAGCATTCAAAAAAACAGTTCGGGTTTGGTTTCTTTATACTTTGATTTTTAGCCTTCTTGAAACACATTTTGGGGGGTTTAGCTTGCAACAGCCGATTGAGCATTATCTTTTTTTGTGATGTGTGTATTCTCTGTCTGGTCTTTATTTCTTTTTTGTCTGGTTTTTTTTTCTTGTTTTAATTGATATGGGATGATGTTTTTTTATCCTGAAATAAAGCTAATAATAATTAACATGATACTGATAAATGTCCTTATAGACAGTTAAAGCAAGATGAGCTCAACATCTATACCAAGTTTCAAGAAATCTGAATAAGTATTTCATCCTAATTATGAAAATTGAGTAAATTAAATTTGCAAATATGCAATTAATTGACATGACATGTTTAAATGTCTTTGCATGCTCCTACAACACTTTAAGATCAACATCTGTACCGAGGTTCATCAAATTTGGTGCAATATTTCTGGACATAACTAAAGGAAAGTTCAGTAAATATGCAAATTAGCTATTAATTGACAAGAGACTGCTGAATGTGTTTGTTTGCTATTACAACACTTTGAGATCAACATCTATTCCAAGTTTCATCAAATTTGCTGTCGTATTTCTAGACATATTTCCTTAATTACAAAAACTCATAAAATATGCAAATTAGCAATTAAATGACATGATCCTGCAAACTGTCTTTGCATACTGATACAGCTCGGGTATATGAGCATCTTTACCATGTTTTGAACATCCAATTTGAGTGGGTATTTCTTGACTTAGCACCCGAATTATAAAAATTCATCAAATATGCATGCATCGACGACTGCGTTCAAAAAATTAAAATTCGCCCAAGAAAATATCCGCACTGGTTTACATCTGATATTATATGTCTGTTAAGAGAAAAAAATGCAGCACACAAACGATACAAAGCATCAAAAACAGAAGACGCGTACACAGCATTCAAAGAACTACGAAAGGAATTTTAAACAAGCCAAGAAGCTCGCATACAATGATTACCTCGATGACGTACAAGATCAAATAGTAACAAATAGTAAACGCTTTTGGTCTTTCATAAATAATAGACGCAATTTTCATTCTTTCCCAACGTCTCTTACACATGATGCGATCAGTGCTGTTACACCACCCGATATGGCTGAATTTTTTAATAGGTATTTTAAGTCTGTTTTTAGTACTGATAATTGTGATGTTGTCCGTGAATGCGAACCTGTTGTTAATGATTGTTTAAACAATGTCATTGTTACTGTTGATGAAATGACTAACATTTTGAACAACTTACACCCTAATACGGCTCTAGGTCCTGATGGGATACCCACCAGAGTCATTTGTACTTGTTCACAACCACTTGCTCTACCGCTTACGTTGATTTTTAACAAGTCACTTCAGACTGGTGTTTTTCCGTCTCATTTCAAAAGAGGTAATATTGTTCCGGTTTATAAATCTGGCCTTCGTAATGAGGCCTGTAATTACCGGCCAATCTCACTCCTCCCTATTTGTAGTAAAGTTTTTGAAAAAGCTGTCTTTCCCCACATTTATAATCACGTGCAGAATGCACTGGCCGACAATCAGCATGGATTTGTTAGGGGGCGCTCCACTGTCACCAACCTTATTTCTTACACAGACCATTTATCCAGAGTTATTAACCCTCAGAGCACTGAATACCTTATGTATTGATATACCTTGGTGCGCTGAATAATAATAGACTACATAGGACAAGTTACACCATCTCATTCACATTGTTTTTATTGCAATAAGATGATGTCAGAGTACCATGATGTATACATGAAATATTATCTACATTTCATGCCGCATTCATATGTGTCGTCCTTTTTATTAAAAATACATAATGACTAATTTTTGGGGTGAAAAATCAAGATTTTGGTCAAAATTTTCAAAATTCATGAAAAATTCAATTTTTTTTGGAAATATTTCATGAAAATTCATAAAAACGTCAAGATACTTAGCTTGACACTGCTTTTGACACATTTCAGCTTTAAAAAATTATAATGTACCCATTTAGTAAACAAAAACAACAACAAGTAAACAATCATTGCAGCCATTTTCAATGTAAATGTGACCTTACACGAGTTGATCATCGTTGGAAATTATCACTTGTGTACTGAGAATAGTTCTTCAAATATTGACAATCCATACATGAAACACTATCTACATTTCATGCACTATTGAACTATGATGTCATCAATGACGATAAATGCCAAATGAGATGCTTTTTTGGGTCAAAAACACAAGATTTTGGTCAAATTTTTAAAATTTTCCTTGAAAATGTCAATTACTTTCAAACTCTTCATCTATATTCGTCAAAAACTATTTATTTCAAGTTTTTTGGCACTTCTTTAGACAATTTTTATCTATGTATCATTGTCCCTTACAGACTGAGTAAACAAAAACAACAACAAGTAAACAACAATCATTGCAGCCATTTTCAATGTAAATGTGACCCTACATGAGTTGATCACCGTTGGAAATTATCATTTGTGTACTGAGAATAGTTCTTCAAATATTGACAATCCATACATGAAACACTATCTACATTTCTTGCACTATTGTAGTATTGATCTATGATGTCATCAATGATGATAAATGCCAAATGAGATGCTTATTGGGGTCAAAAAAACAAGATTTTGGTCAAATTTTTAAAATTTTCCTTAAAAATGTCAATTACTTTCAAACTCTTTTATCTATATTTGTCAAAAATACTATTTCAAGTTTTTTGGCACTTCTTTAGACAATTTTTATCTATGTATCATTGTCTCTTACAGACTGAGTAAACAAAAACAACAACAAGTAAACAACAATCATTGCAGCCATTTTCAATGTAAATGTGACCTTACATGAGTTGATCACCGTTGGAAATTATCACTTGTGTACTGAGAATAGTTGTTCAAATATTGTCAATCCATATATGAAACACCATCTACATTTCATGCACTATTGTAGTATTGATCTATGATGTCATCAATGATGATAAATGCCAAATGAGATGCTTATTTGGGTCAAAAACACAAGATTTTGGTCACATTTTAAAATCAACTTCTAAACTTGACATTTGAAATATTTACTCAAAGGTCATAAAGGCTGGGTTACTTAGCAGTAAACAAAAGTTCAGTAAACCTGCAACAACATATTTCAGTGAAAATCACAATAAAAACCCTACTGGAAACATATTCATTGTACAACTCAAATTGCACATACTGGGTAATAGAAACAAGTAAACCATTATAAATTTAGCATCGGCATTCTGAGGAAGTTTACAAATTTCTGCTGAAAATTCCTTATTACGGAGGTCAAACATCGAAGACAGAATGTTGCAAATCATATGATGTAAATGATTTTTTTCAAAGCAAATAACTTATAAAATAATAAATATATAAATATATAAATAATTTGAAAAGCTTGAAACAAAAGGAAAAGCTGATATGCCTTATACTTATGTATAATGAGTTGAAGATGAAGATGTATCACTGCCTAAAATTTGCAAAATGAAGAACTACACTGAAGACAGAGAAAAAATAATCCAAGGTAAGTTATCAATTATATATTTACATTTCTATCTTACTTCTGTTGTGATATTTTGAATGTTCCACAATACCAACGACCAAAACTTGTAAGGCAAGTTATCCATTATATTTTTACATTTCTATCTTACTTCTGTTGTGATATTTTGAATGTTCCACAATGCCAACAACCAAAACTTGTACCTAATGTCAATCAAAACAATATCAGCTCCATAAGACAAAATGCCATGACAAGCACAGGAATATACCTCAAATTTCAATTCAAATATTTTCATTTCAATAAATTTTTCATGCAGAATAACTGTATCAAATGTAATACATGTTGAACATGTAAAATCTCATAAAGACCGAGTTGCAAATGGTTAACTAAAAATAAGTTATAAAATACAGTAGAAAAGACTCATCCTAATTCTTGGAAAATTTCATTAGGTAAAATATGTAAATGTAAAGAAATCAATTGCTTGGTGTATTAGTGTCCAGAGCGTAATATCAGTGTCCTGAGTGTTTTTATCAGTGTCCTGAGTGTCTTTAATCAGTGTCCAGAGTGTTATATTGGCAATGACATGAGCACAACTCGTACACTCTATTCCTCTCGTCCCTGCTGATAGTTTACAACAGAGTGGTAATCAGCATAGCACGGCACAACGCACAGGGGTACTTGACATGTCGCACACTGATATGCGGTCTCTTTGCGGCGGCTTGAACTTGAAAATACTCTGCACACTCGCGTTATGTAGGTCTTCTTGGCTCCCTCTTTTGGCCGGATGCGATCAATGGGATGGTCCCTTATCGTTGCATTTACTCTATCAGGCCGGTCTTGAAGTGATCGCCTACCTCTGATGCCTGGTTTTTTGTAGCCCTGTGACTCTTCTATCAGCTGATGGACAACTGCAGACAGAAATTTGGAGTGGCTCATTTTCTTCACACCATCATGGGATTGATTGGCAGACTTCTTCCACAGCACATATGCATTGGTGATGGCACAGTTCAAAACATAGAAGAAAGCCTTCTTCCACCACTTCATGGTCTTGCGTGGACTGCTGAAGTACTGCATAAGCTGGTCGGATAAATCAACCCCTCCCATATTGATATTATAATCGAGGACACTCCGGTTTCACTGGGAAATTACCTTCTCTGTCTGCTTTGCTGATATCAACCTTCATGACAGCTTTGTGGAAGGTAGACAACAGAGTCACATCTTTCTTGTCATGCCACTTTATGGCAAGGAGGTTGCCACGGCGTCTGAAAATGCGATCTCCCCTCCCAAGCTTTGTTTTCATTGCATCGGACATCTCAGCTCTGTTGATCCTGGCTGTTCCACACAACATGGTTCCCTCTGCCAAAAGAGTATCCATGAGATCTGGACTGGTGTAAAAGTTGTCCATGTATAATTTGTAGCCCTTGTTCAGCAGATTGCATTTATCAAGCAATCCCATGACAACTTCTTTGGTGCTAACTGTAACAGGGAAGCCATGTTCATCAAAACGTTTACCAGTGTAGAAGCTGAGAGTTGATGTGTACCCGGAAACGCTTTCACATAGCTTGTAGGTTTTTATGCCAAACTTGTCAGGTTTGATAGGGATGTACACACGAAAACGTAGTTTCCCTTTCCAGGCTATCATGGCTTCATCAATGGTGATATGTTGATGAGGGGTGTACACTGACCTGAATCTTGGCAGAACAGAGTCCAGGATTGGGCGAAGCTTGAATAGTGGATCATGGTGTGGTCGGCCTGGAGGGATGTAGTTGTTTTTATTATTCAAATGCAGCATCTCCAGTATCATCTCAAACCTGTCCCGACTCATGATTTCTCGGAAGCCTGGTGTCTGAAGAACTTGATCAGTCGACCAGTAAGTTTCGAGGTCGTGTTTCTCCATCAAGCCCATCGCTGTACATAGCACAAGGAAAACTTTGATGTCAGCTTTGTTGACATTTTCCCACTTCCGGAAGCGAGAGTACGTCCCGAGCAAACCACGGTCTTCGAGTACTTGAAATCCGACTGGCAGCATGACGATTAGTTTCCTCAGCAATGTTTTCATAGTCGGCATCAGAAAAGAAAAGCTTAAAAAAATCTAACGGACGAACATCTGGGCCAAACGGGATGTTTTCGGGCAACGTAAGCCCAGGATTTCCCTCGAACGGCAGCTCAGTGAAGCCAGCTGGGTCGTCTTCGATGTTGTCGTGCACGTACGTCCCATCTGAGCGACATTTCACGTTCAGTAAGATCATTTTCATCGTCACTCTGGCAGGGTTCGGTTGGAAAATCCCCATATCTGATTTCCTCTAGCGTCCATCCCTCAAAATCCATGGAATCATCGTCAGAATCGGCAAAAATATTTGCTAAAACGTCATCGGCGGCCGCCATTTTGAATTGATTTAACCGACTAATTTTCTGTTCTATTTTCCGGTGATGACGTCACAGATGGTCACATGACATAGATTATCCCGGGTCAAAAGTTGAAGGACATAGCGTACCTTTCATGGATTGGCTAGTTTTCCCGCCTACATGTACCGGGTACATGTATTTATAAATGGACATCAACGTGAATAAATTATGCTAATAAAAACTGGCCATTCTCGGTATCCGCGCAGGCGCAGAGGGACATTTAAATGGCAATTCTTGGTATCCGCGCTTTGAGGGTTAATGATCGTGGCCAAGTTGATTCTATTTACCTTGATTTTAGCAAAGCCTTTGACTCTGCAGTCAATCATAGACTTCTACTGCATAAACTCTCCCACCTTGACATTCCTAGTAACATTTTGAATTGGTTCTACTCATATCTTAGTAATAGAGTGCAACGTGTGGTCCTTAATGGGCACTTCTCCTCATGGAGTAAAGTAACTTCTGGTGTACGTACCTCAAGGGTCTCAGTTAGGCCCGCTTCTATTTGTTCTCTATGTTAATGATATTAGTTCTTCTGTTTCAAGTTCTATGTCATTGTATGCAGATGACTCAAAATTGTATAGGCAAATTTCTAACAACTCGGACTGAAGTTCTCTTCAACAAGACCTTAACCACATTGAGAGATGGTGCACGACATGGAAACTAAAACTGAATTTTAAAAAATGTATGGTTATTTCCTTTACGAACAAGAAAACTCAGATTCTGTATGATTATAGTATTAATGGTGACAATTTATGCAGAGTAACATCAGTTAAAGACCTGGGTGTTCTTCTCACCCGAAATCTGAACTACTCTGCACACATTACTACAATTGCTGTTAAAGCTTTCAAGCTGTTAGGTTTTATAAAACGTAACTCACGTAATTTTAGCAATGTCAACACTCTCAAAACCCTGTATACACGCGGATCCAGCTTGTGTATGCCAGTCAAGTATGGTCTCCACATCAGCTGTATCTCACACCTTCTCGAAAGAGTCACTTGTAAATTTATCAAATACTTGGGCGGTAAAACTGGCATAACCTACTCCAGGGCTGTCAATTATAGCCTGTCACTGGCGGCAAATCGCCGTCTGACACGTCTTGCCGCCGCCTGTTTTCCCTATTCAAGGCATGCAATAATGATCTTTACACACGTTAGGAATTCTTTCCTGTCCCAATTTTACCATTGGCTGTGCTTTGCTACAGAGGCGCAGCCCCTAGGGCTCGTTGGTAGCCGATTTCTGATTGGTTTCAATCGGTACTGTCAAAAAGCTTTGCGTGTTGTGATTGGTTTTCGGACGTACACGATCGATATGGCTACGAAAACGACAGCCACGTTGCATTTATGGGTCCAAAAAAGACCCCGAGAGGCTTACACTAGCTCTGGAGATAAAAGTAATATCAATATTTGTAAATCATTTTAATTTCCTAGGAATTTCAGTGATCGGGGTTCAATCCATCAATGGTATAGCATGCAATGTAGATTTCACGCTGTGTCTACTGTCTGAGCAAAGTGCCATAGCATTACGTGTATTTAGCGACTGGAATTATTGATTTGTTTTCCCGTTTGCAGATCGTAAACAATTTACAATGAGTAAGAATCGTTTACTCAGCGCAAAAAAAAAATTGTGGGGATTGACATAATTTTTAGTGAGTTTTGAATATTTGTTTGCACCAAGCCGCCGTTCTATGAAATGTATTTTTACGGTGGTACATGCTGTGTACTGTGGTTGTTTCGAAGGCCCGAGTATTGAAGTTTGATAAAATATTTTCCGACATCCGAAATATTTCCTCAAAAGCAAATATCGGTATTCCTATTGTTCAAAATCATTTACCAAGACCAACATTTTTTAATGTTTAGGGCAATCACAAAATTTAGCTAGACTTGACTATATACTTTCGCTGAAATTGCACGTACGTACAGCGGTAAACCATGTTATGGATATGTGCATGTAGTGAGCCCACCCACTTGGCCGGTGTGGGTTTCGACAAAACTCTGACTACTCACTGTGAGGGATATCAGAATAAATATTCATCAGGAGAAAAGATTTGATCGTTAACTTTGACGCGCAAGGATTTACTACATAAATAAATCAACATATTCTCAATCTTGTCAATTGAGAGGCCGACGGACAACGAAGCCACGCAATTTCATTAGCAAATGTAAACTTGACTATGTAATTGTTTGTATGACGTAGCGTCTACTCAAATCGTCTCTAGTAATGGTCTCGTATTTACCCCATTACATTTGTAAATTTTCACACTGGGAATTCATAGCCAGTAACTCTGAGGAGAGGTCTTGAAACAGACGAAATGAAATTACAGCAGTATCAACCAGACGTAGATCGAAATTTTTGTCGTGACGTTACGACATCAGTTTTGCAGTGGGGACAGGATTTTTTTTTAATTTTCTAATACGATTAGCTGTTTTTGAATGGCAACGTATTACAGTTATTGAATTACTTTCTGCAGATGTTGTTTCTTAAGAAATAGTTTCTGTAGGTGTAGCTTCTAAAGCTACATCTGAAGAAATAGTTTTTGCAGATGTAGTTTCTGAAGCTACTGTTTCATCAGCCTGAGAATCACACAATATTGAGGTATTGTTAGCTGGTACTGCCATACAAGCCTTGGGCTTAGATGAGTACTCCAGTGATTCTGATTATGGTTCAGATTATGATCTTCATTAAGCAGGTTGTTATTCAACAGAATTTGTATGCAAATAATAATAACCTGGGGTATCAATAAACATATAAACTCTGTAATACTTCTTTTGTCTTTCATAATTTATTTCACAAGATTCAATTTCATGTTACTTTTGATACTTCAGTTATAATAAACTTGACAGTAAATTTCCCTTAAAAGTGCCACCACAGGCCACCAATTGAAGATGAATAATTAGAAAAGCTTCAGCTGCAAGAGGCCGGGAAACACCCCCCTCCTGGCCTCCCCCCGCGTGCACTTGCGTGCACGCCTTGCTCCGCTTCGCTCCGCACAAGGCTGTACCCTCCTGTTCTTTCACTTGTACCCTTCTATTCTGAAAACATTGACAGCCCTGCTACTCATCTGGCTAGTACTACAACCAACTCTGTACCTTATTCAAAATCCCATCTCTACAAGAGCGTAGTAGTTTTATGGATGCCACCTTCTTAAAACAAATGTATGTTCTCTTTTTATAACAGCTCTGAAATTCTTGCGCGTATCTGTCTGCATGTGCCTTCTCGCACTCTGCGATCAAAACAACATTTTAAACCTAATGTATCAAGAGTCATTGCTCATTCTTCAGCATTTTTACAGAGAACCATGAAAAATTTGAATAGTATTTTAAACAATGAGTCTTTTGATATTTTTAATTTTAACTATGGGCAATTTCGCAGATTTTTATTTAATAATGTTTATTTTTTTTAGATCTGTATTTTTTACCAATGATTGTTTTTTTTAACTGTGTTGTTACTGTCGTTGTTTTTTGGTTTTTTTGTGCTCTTTGTTAGTTTCTTTTTCTTTTGCTGGAACTGTAATTGGGCAAAAGCCCATTGTTCCCGGCAAGTAAATAAATAAATATGCAAATCAGTTATTAATTGACATGATCCTGCCAAATGCCTTTGCACAAAGTAACAGCTCTGGTATGTATAAATCTGTAACAAGTTTCATTAAATTTGATTCAGTATTTATCGAAATATTAGTGGAATAATGAATATTCATAATTTATGCAAATTAGCAATTAATGTGGCACTCCCACTTGGTAACATTTTTAAAACACATTGTTTTAATGCCAGTGGTCGATATTTTATGTGGTGACTGAGTGCGGATCGCGAGATATTGATAAAAATATGCCATTTCCCAAGCGTATTTTTCACATCCCAAAGTTTTACGATTGTTTTTGAATATGACCCGAAATCCCCCGAAGGTTTGTTGTTTTGCTGATTGACGATATCCTGGGAGTCTATAATAAGTTCGAACGATGCAATTAATTTACCTCCCACTGCGAAGACTTTATATACAGCATTATGCCTTTACCAAAGGGTAATTTTTTTTTCAAACTTATCCTTATGTTTTTGTTGTTTTCATTAATCTCGATCAGTTGTATTATATTTTTAACCAATTCGAAATAGATATCAGTTTTTTACGTGTAAAATATTTGCCTTCTCTGATTTTACTACATTTTGTCGTCTGCCAGTACTGAAGACAGCCTGTCGGTCGAAACTAAGTTCCGTTTTGTAAAAATGTTTTCAATTTGAATATGCAAGAAAATGCACAGTTCAGATTTATGTCACTGATATCATCTCCTACAGTACAAGGTAGTTTTTGCCATATTCAGTTTCAAAATGTTGAAATCCTGTCAATGTCCATTGCCACTGTATTGTATTGCATTATTGACTTGATTCGGCTATCTGTGCAGTGTGCTCGTATAGCAAGGCAAAGATGTGTTATACTTAGGTGTACCGACCGCGATTATCCAGGGTGTTTCCGTGAGGACATGTTGGTTTTTTTCAAGTCAAGTGTACTCTAAATATTTAGACATTTTTCCTGTAGAAAGGGTTAATCTGCGTGCGATCAGAATTGAGTCACAGGCTATCGATGCATCGATAATGAATGGGTGAATGTAGCCGGGGCCGGTCGCGACAAGACGGATGCATCGACAATCTCGGCAATAGATTTGGACACGTATGATAAACTACGATTCGTGACACTTTTTACCTGCGCTGTCAGTTACTTTATGTAAATTGCACTCAGAAGATTGATAAACGTTCAGAAAATTTATACATTGAGTTAACGCCACGACTAAATTTATACATTAAGTAGGCACGCATCAGCGTAGACTCGTACTCTTTAGCTTTGTTGACAACGGCCCCAGTGCCGAATGTTTGATGTTCGGAAACTGAATTTAGGTGGGCCACCGGAATTCAAAGTTTTACTTTTTTTAGGACATGTTTTTGTTGATATCTTGCGATCTGCGCGCAGTTGCCATGTCAAATACCGACCGCTGGCATTAAATAAATAAGTTTTAAAAATGTTACCAAGTGGGAGTGCCACTTTAATTGACACAATATTGACAAATGTCCTTATGTGCTATTAGAGCTGTGTGTGACTGAAATTTTTACAAAGTTTCGTCAAACTTGGTGCAATCTCTTAAGAAACAGAGCTCTTTTTTCAAAAACCACTAATTATGCAAATTAGCACTAATTATGCGTGCCACACCCAAAACAATGGATGTGCATATGTATGCCATTGTGCACTAGCCTTATACCAAGTTTGAAAGAAATTGGCTCAGACATGTCCAAGATATCCGCATGGACACATGGACGCACGGACGGAGTGACTGACAGACGGACAGAACCCAAACCATAAGTCCCCACGGACTTTGTCCGGGGGGACTAATAAAGGATGCTTTCACAACAGTTCAGCTTTGTCCTAGATCCCATGAAAAATTTGAGAAATGGATGTGTGCAATGGTGCAGTCCGGTGCAACCTGAACCTGAGAGGTATTTTCAATTTATCTTTCACTAGAAACTCTGTTAGAACACCAAAAGGGAAAGAGCACGAGAGGGTGTGTCCCCCCCCCCTCACATTGAAAATTTTGAGAAATTGATGTGTGCAATGGTGCAATCTGACAGGTGTTTTGATTAAATTTGCACCAAAAATTTAGCAACCCCCCCCCCACTTCTTCCTCTCCCTATTTTGAGCGACTCCCCCTCTTGAAGTTTTCAATTTTTTTGAGTGACCTCCCCTCTGACCCTCCCATGGCCGTAAATAATGATGCTTCCCTTAAAAGCCCCCACTCAATTATCAGATTTAACTCATTATTTCCTTGATAAAGTATTCAATGGAAAACAAAAGACTGACAAACTTATAATGGGCTGTTGACACATTCGCTAATGCGAGAATCTGGGATTGAGAAGGGCGCCTTTAAGAAGGAGAAGATTATTGCCCAAAAATAGCAAAATTAGCATAAAAATTTGCATATTCCATCACAATTTGCACAAATCTGATTCAGGTTATCCCTGGGGACCTTTACTCCAAATATGAAGGAATCGGACAGGTTGTTTTGAAGAAGCTGCTTGGAATTTAAAAGTTGACGGATGCTGGATGACAGACGGTGGGCGATGGATGTTGCCACACATCCACCTATTAGATAAGCTCCCATTGTCGCTGACAGTGTATCTAAGAATACCAAAATTTTCTCTACCAATGGTGTTCAGCTGGGTGGGAGGTCATAATATTTTCAGCATCTTAAAGGTGGGTATTAACATATTTTGAGTGGTTAGGGGGATTCTATTATTTTGACTGAAGAAATCGCTGCCTACCCTTGGCCTGAACAATCCCTTAGGCCAACAGGATAAAAATTAGAAAAAATATTGATACTAAAATAATCATGCACACATATTTCTACCATGCTACTGAATGCTTGTTGTTTGTTTAGAAAGTTATATGAATCAACAATTTTGGCATGCATTTGT
Organism: Ptychodera flava; assembly: GCA_001465055.1. NCBI lineage: Eukaryota > Metazoa > Hemichordata > Enteropneusta > Ptychoderidae > Ptychodera > Ptychodera flava. The sequence goes on along the minus strand of LD349063.1, from coordinate 57,349 downwards.
CTACTGATAATATTGTGATGTTTAGAAAAAACATTCCTATAAAGAGTAACTGAATGCAGGAGAAATAAGTTCATGTATGCTTCAAAACCTCAGACTCCCACCAAATCTTGGCACAAATAGTGAAAAATATTTGTGTTTCTGCACTGTTATAACTCAAAGTCATGGTGGGGCACATTATTTCTATCATAACCACATGGACAAAATGCTTACTGAACCCATGACACAAGGATGCAACATATGGCCAATCTGAAAGACTCAGGTACATGTTGTATAAAACCTTACTCCAAAATACTAAATCCTCTCTTCATCATTTAAAGGTCATTAAAAGAAGCAGAGTACAAACAAATATACTTGAGAAGTACGAAAAGGTACAGTGTATTTCAGATCTTTCTATCTTAATGAATGGCCATAAATTTTGCATTAATAGTTATTGTTCATAATCTTGACTGATTGTAATTGTTCAAGTTTCATCAGAGTTAGCCTAAGATCACTGACTGTTGATTGGAAAAGTCTGCAAGCCAGCCTAGAACCATCACACCCATTTCAACACTGTACGCAGCATGACATACGTTATGGTCATTTTGTAATTTGAATTAGCAGTCCGGGTCAGCTCCAAAATTGGAGACTCATTATGATAATGTATTCCGGCATTCAGCCAATCATCGACCAGATTACATCATTAATAAAGTACAGGTCACGCTGGGTCACAAATTACCCACCAAGTGTGACCGGCAGTTTTGGGCCGCTTATTAAGCCCCTGTCTTGTGAATTTCGACGAATTTCGACTGTCAACATAATTCACGTGTTCTGCAGAAGGTCATGTCCAACAAGGAGTCCGATGAGTGAAGAAATATTCGAAATATTGACGATTCATTTCTACCCCCAGTTTATCGATTTCGCTCAAGTACCGAGAATCATTTTGTGGATGTTCGTCATGTCTATTAGAAATACTGTTATAAAGGTTATTTGTGTAGGTACGCAAATAACATTTTGCAAGAAAGAAGAGCAATGTCAGAGCTTTAAAACGATACCTGTTTTGTAGTTGTCAAACGCAGACTAAAAATGGTACGCAATTTTGAAAATGTGTTGACAGAGTGGCCACACAACTGTTCCCCATACGGTAGAATTTGTATCGCTGCCATCTCCGATACAAATGGGGTATTCTGAACGATCTGTGTAGGTACACGATTTATATTTCGCAGGACTTCAAGCCAGAGTCTAGGAATCACAGCGATGCATGGGGTTTGGTTGTCTTAGCCAGAATAAAACTGGTACGCGATTTTGAAATTGTGTCTTGACAGAGTGGCCACACAACTGTTCGACATTATGACAGAATACGGCGCGGGAGTTCGACACAGTATGGCGTACGTAACGAAGGACGCATGTGGAGGTTGCCAGGAAATACAATTTTTACTGATGGCGCGCTGGCCGCTGATTGGCTAATGAGAGGGGGGAAATATTATGGTATAGCGTCTCCAATTTTGGAGCTGACCCGGACTGATTAGTAGCCCATGTTCACGGGGGACTGTTTGGTTGTCCTGGGATACTTTTCTGATAAGTTACAGCTGCCGTACACTCATTCGACATAGCCATACCCGAATTTAAATGTTTAAAGCAATCGCAGATAGCCACTATGGCAAAGTGCAGCACAGCTACTTTCAAATGTACCGCAACTGTTGTAAGAAATAAAAACTATTCTGTTTCCGAGCCACCTTTCTGATGCATACAGTGGCCCTCGCCATGTAATGAACCACAAGTGACTGTGCAATGACCATGCAAATCTAGCTGCAGTACAGCATAAACTCGAGATTTTGCATTATGAGCTCGAGGTTACAGGTTGTGGGTTAATTGAACAGCAAAACCTGACTTTCAGTGCCCGACCTAGGCTTGCTCCAAGTCTGTGGGCATTTTAATATCAAAACAGAATAGGGGGCCTAAACTGAAGCAGTGAACTTCAGCAGACTGCCACACTATGTGGTAGGTAGCCCTGCGTACAGGTCTGTGTGTTCCCGGCGTTATCCGGGAAGACACGTACACAGACCTGTAGTACGCAGGGCTAGGTGGGTAATAGGTAGGCTGGTGCTTAGATCGTAGGGTGAACGCCTTGTCAAAACTGCTCTGCTGCAGTGCCGAGATTAGCTACAGTACAGTAGCTCGAGGTTTTGCCTGGGTATTTGGGTCGGTCGAC